>WOVY01011931.1:697500-1053917 GCA_013436015.1 Rhipicephalus annulatus
CAATTGTTTACGCTACGACACTGTCACATGACTCCCCTGTCACTATTGTAACATATTCACAAGCTGCTTGCCGTGCTTTCGCTCAAGGACTTGTGTCTGCACATACACACAATATCCTCTCTTCTGTCTCACCGTCCGCATTACGTCCTGTGCGTATCGTCTGGACTCCTGGACACGCCTCTCTCCATGGTAATGAACGTGTTCATGCGGTTGCCCGAGAGCTGACCGGCCGGGCTCCATTGGAAGAGCTGTCCAATCTAGACGACGCATCGACAGAACCACTAAACTACAACGCTACGCTGCATTACTATCGGCAGAGCCGTTATACGTATCCTCCCCCTCATCCTTCACTTAACAGAGCAGATGCTGTCGCTTGGCGGCAACTACAGACCAATTTATTTCCTTGCCTTTATATGCTAAATCGCTTTCATCCGACTCTCTACCCCTCCTACTGCCCCTTCTGTGGATCCGTACCGACGGTGTACCACTCCACGTGGGAATGCTCTGCCCCACAGGGCGTGCCTCCCATTCCCAATCCCACCCCTTCCTCTTGGGAGTCTGCACTGCTCAGCTTACGCCGGCAGGAACAGCAGCAGCTGGTCCAGCGGGCTCGCAGGGTCGCGCAAGGCAATGGAGCCCTGGACTGAGGGCCCCACCCAAAGAAGGCTCAGTTTCCATTTGTTATTAATAAATGTTTATTCTCTCTCTCTCTCTATGCCTAGACAACCAGGCCTGCTCGCTGCCGCCGTGAAGTCGATCGTTTTGCCCGAGTGAGCGGTCGCACAGGAGGCTGTGAATCAATTGCCATCATCATCTTCCAGTAAAAGATAAAGCGTTCGTGGCAAGCTTTACACGCTTCACAGCTTTATTCCGCCTTTTGGTTCAAACAGGGCGCTGTTTTAAGCAAAGTATTGTGCTTCAAAGGATTTAAAGGTTCAGGAGTGAGTCATCACTTTCCAGAAAATGTCACAGATTGTACGCTATCGAACGTGTGGTCAATCTACAAGAGCAAAATTTGATGGACCAACAATGTGACTAAACAACTATGGTGAAGTTTATTCATTGTTTATTTATTTATTACACACACACACACACACACACACGCACGCACACGCACGCACACACACACACACACACACACGCACAAACTATGTGAAGCATGCAGAGAAACTGTTTCTATTCATTTGGAAAGGTTCCCCAGTTTTATTTGTACTCTTTCGAACATGTGTCTTCATAGACACGCAGTTATTAAAGAGTTTTAGTACTGCGGAAAAGTGCTACTTACGCATAACGCAAGCGCCTTGCGTTACGTGGCGTCGTTTGCCCCTGATCGCCTTTTAGTACGCCGTAGTACCCGCGTACGTAACGAGCGTGAAGCGTGTTGCGCCATCTGGTAGATCAAAAGAGAAGTACGTGTTGTTGACAGCCATTGTGAGCCAATCCAAGTGTTATAGCCAGATTATGGCTATATCTTAACCCACAGAGCCGGTCGGTGCTTGCCTTCGATGCCGCCATTTTGCAAAACGAAGTCTCGCGCTGTCGCGAACTTGTTCGAGAGCGGCGTCACCTCATACGTACGCACGCACGCATCTCATGCGTGCGTACGTAGCGGCTGCGTACGTAACGCAATACGTGCGCGTTGCGCTCTGCGCATGCTCACTACGCAGAACGTGGCGTCCTTACGTACGCAACGCCGCCACGTACGCAGCGTACGCAGTACTAAAACTCTCTATTGAGAAGAGTTTGTGCTGCGGCCACAAGTATGTCATTCAGTACATTATCAGGGTCCCGAACATTGCAAGAAAGAACAAAATCTTTTGTTTCACAAAAAAAAAACATTGTGACTGACACAAGAAGCGGCGTTCCCTCTTTTGCTCTGGGCACTCTCGCAGTGGTGCGTGTTCAGTCATGTAACTTAGGTCCTGAGAAAAATGTCAGTACTAGGTCTATATTAAACCATGTAGCCCCCGTAGGCACTTCTACTTCACTGCCGGTTCTTGGTTCTGTATATTTAGTTAGTGGTATATTATGGTAGTGGTATATTAAGTAGTGGTATAGTGGAGGTAGTATATTTTCACACCAAGTGCTTTGTTTAGGCCACGACGAAAAAAAAAAAACTTAGCCAGACAGGCTGGCAAACGACACCATTCAGCTTCACGTTTGCAAATCACACGGTGTAGCTGAGCACTGTGTTCTCTTCGAAAAAACAAATGCGCCTGTGTTAGACACAAAAGAGCGGTAAGTTCCATTCGGAATATGGAGGGAAACTTATGTTGAAGGAATAAGTTATTTCCGCCTGGTTTTGGGACGTGACGGATAGTTATATTTAGGAAGTAGAAATTACACATGAAAACCAATTAAGAAAGCGCTTTACCGTAAGTGTCTACACGCATGTAATTTTCAAAGGAAAGGAAAATAGGAGAAAAAAAAATGGCCGGGAGCTTAACCAGCCTATAGGCAGCCGGTTTGCTACCCTGCGCATGGGAGGGGATAGGGGAGATGAAAGATAGAGATGAGAGAGGGAATAGAGATAAACACAGCACATTCAGCAGCACACGCGCGCACACTCAGTTATAGTCCAGTCTTGTCTTTCGCGGCGTGTGACATTGCTGTTACAGCCGCTTGTGCAAGTCCGTGTCGCGTAGGAATTTGAACAGACCTTTTGTCGCCTTCTGTTGCAATGTATAAATTTCAAGAAAACATAATATGCTAAGGTGCTCACCACAATAAAGTGGCATGAATACCGGCAAAAAATATTATGCACAAAACCGATGCATTAAGTCATTGCTATAATTTTTATCAACCAAGTGAACAGAAGTAATACAAGTCCGCTGCGCTAATCGCCAATAGCAAGATGTTTACTGACCCTCAAGGAAAAACGCCTGTTCTGAAAATGTGCTGCCACGCACGTTCATTATTTTAATGCCAGGGCTTACGCCAAAAAGTCAGAAGACGACACCTTTATCCTAGAGCAAGAACGCAACATGGTGGATATGGGGCCATTGGAACCAATTAGGTAAACTTGTAGTACTAAAGTATGTAGGCGTCAGCTTCACGAATGACACATTTCGATTTTCTTCTTCGGTTGTCCTCAAGAAAAAAGGAAACTCGCAACTTCGGTTCCTTTGCCGCGACAATTTGCAATGCAGCGTCGCCCAACCGTTCGGATTTGCAGCCGTATAGATTGCGAATATCCAGTGCACAAAACACATCACATATTCACGCTGCAGGTCACGGGCACACACACACACAAAAAGATGGTCTTCTCGAGTCGCCAACAAGTAAACCAGCACGCCACGAAAACGTTCGTCGGGCTTGCCAATCCACGTCTGTCGAGGGACGAGAGCAAGCGTAGGTACATGTGTGTAGTGAAACACGCAGGTGACACTAGAGTGACGTCAGAAGCCGAGGCAGACACAGTGAGCAGGCCCAAAGTTATCTAGACGGCATTGGTTCTACGCAGCCTCTATTGTTTAGTTTTTTTCCAATTCGGCGAGAGTGGTGATAAACTGTATACACACAGACGTACCCGCGTGTTGTGTAATTGCATGCAAGCAAGGGTGATTTCGAAACAGGAGCTTCAAAGAAACCACGCCAGTTATCAAAGGCGGGCCCATTGTGGGCGTTTTAACTATAGCACGGCTACCATTGACTTCAGAAGGCATCGGTGCACAGCAAACGTCATTATTTTGCTAGTTTTGCTAACTGTTCCTGTAGCTTGCAAAACTAGCACAAGGAGATGTGTACGCAATAACGTTGTTAAACAGCGCTGTCAAACGTCTTTAGTCGAACCAATATGGCAACCAAATGGCAACCAAAAAAAAGAAAAAAGAATAGTGAAAATGTCTCTGGAACTAAACTCTCTATTAGATCAGCTCCGAAAGTACCCGCACTTGACTGTTTGAGAAATGACAAATATTTCGTATTCTTCTGAAAGATCATCTGCGTTAAGACGCCAGTCTCAATTCGTTCTCAGCTGAAATATACTAAGACAATGACAAATTAAAGAATGGATGCCATTCGTTGTTCGGTGGCTGTGGTAGTAGTACAAGCACCCTCTGTCCTCTGTGTTTGTTGCTTATCTATATAGCAAGGAGCGCAAACGGTTTTGCAAGCTTCACCTGCAAGTGCCATATGGTGCGACCGCATCTTATCTGCGTTTCTCAGCGGTGTTCAACACGAAGTCTGACTATGTCCAACTCAATTTTGCTGAAGCGTGATGACGTTCCGCAGGTTTAGAAGTGATACGATTCAGTATGAACGGCTGTATACAGCGTCAGGCTCTTATCGCTCGAACTTTTGGTAACCTGGTCATATATAAAAGAGGCCGCAAACCTCTCTTTGAAAGTATTCTAGCTAAAAGACTCTGATCAGTAGAACATATGCTGTCCCCTCCAGGCAGAATATTAGAATAGCGAACGTACAGAACACTCACTTCAGTAACACTGGATAACAAGCACATACACGCGCAGCCAGTAGTCGATGTCAAAGCCATGTTGTGTGGTGTATGTCTTAGGATTACACAAGCGAATGAAGTGTCGTGTACGTTGTAGTTGATGCAGCATGCGTAGACGCTGACGAGACTATGTGGGGATGACATGAGCCGTTTAGGCTCCACAGAAGCGTTACGCAAAGTATGGAACAGTTGAAAAGATTTGATTGATATGTGGGGTTCAACGTCCCAAAACCACCATATGATTATGAGAGACGCCGTAGTGGAGGGCTCCGAAAATTTCGACCACCTGGGGTTCTTTAACGTGCACCCAAATCTGAGCACACGGGCCTACAACAGTTCCGCCTCCATCGGAAATGCAGCCGCCGCAGCCGGGATGCGAACCCGCGACCTGCGGGTCAGCAGCCGAGTACCTTAGCCACTAGACCACCACGGCAGGGTGGAACAGTTGAAAAGAATACCATTTGCACATATACTTACAGTAGGGGTTCCAACGCTGACGGGTTCTGTCAGCAACCCTTGTATACAAACATTAAACAAGACGGCGAGATAGGATAGTTGGTGAACATTCATGTTTTGAGCAAAAGCTTCGTAAAAGCATATAAAACATGAACAGAAGAACGAAGAATTTCACGGGACAGCACAGCCCGTCAAATATTAGTTCTGTCCTCATTTTATGCGCGCTTAAAACCTTTTGCTTTAAACATAAAAAGAAAAAAATAGCGGACCCCACAGCCAGTAGGTATCGATGATATGCGAAGCACGAATGAGAAATGTTGATATGTCACTTTAAAATCAGCACAACGTTACGGAGTGAAGGTAAATGATGTCATACATTACTTCCGTGTCACGATTATCATGTTGGGTGTGTCCTTTACCTTTGTCATCTATTCACGTCAAGAGATGCCAAATTTAGTATATGTGAAGCTAGCGAAACGGCCGTGAGCACGCTATGAGTATGATATGTGGTCATGTTCTTACATGACACGCGTGTCACGATTATCATGTTCGCACCAGTAATATATCTCATCATCCATTGACCTCACGTAACAACAAATTTGGTATATGTGGAGCTAGCGACACGGCCGTGAGCACATCATGACCGTCCCAACATACTCCGATGTACCGTTTACTCGTGCGCACGCTGAGCACAGCGACGCTACGTTAGCGAAACGCCAGCACTCTATAGTCTGACGACGGGCGCGACCGGCGTTACCAGCGTCAGTCAGCACGGGCCAACGGCAACCAGCGTTAAATGCGACATGCTGTATTTCGCGCCGATGCGTCACCCAGACAACACTGCGTCTCTCTCTTTTCGTGACGGAGGGACGCCGTATGCGCTGAAACGCGCATGCGTCAAAACAACGCAGTGCGGCGCGCGCCTGCAAATATATGGCAGGACCGGCGCCTGGTGGGGCAACGCCGGCAAGCACGCGCACCGCGTCACGTCGAAATGTATTGGCGCCTTGACTGTAGCATGTAGTCATGTTCTCACATTACGCGCATCTCATGATTTTCATGTTTGCACCAGTCACATACTTTCGCCATCCATTGCCGTCACGTCATACCAAATTTCTCATATGCCAAGCGAGTGCATCAACAGTGTGGCATGTAGTCATGTTGTTACATGACACGCATGTCGTGATTATCATGTTTGGATGTGTCATTTATCTATGTCGTCCGTTCGCGTCACGTAATACTGAGTTTAGCACATGTAAAGCTAGCGAAACGGCTGCGAGCACATCATGAGCGTAGCACGTAGTCATGTTGTTACATGTCACACATCTCATGGTTTGCGCCAGTCAAATACCTTCTTCATCCGTTCACGTACTGTAATACCAGATTTGATATATGTGACGCTAGCGAAACGGCCGCGAGCGCATCATGCGCGTGGCATGTAGTCATGTTACATGGCATGCATGTCATGACTTTTATGTTAGGGTCGGTCGCTTGTGTTCGCCATGCAATCATGTCATACTATATTGATTGATTGATATGTGGAGTTTATCGTCCCAAAACCAGTATATGATTATGAGAGACGCCGTAGTGGAGGGCTCCGGAAATTTAGACCACCTGGGGTTCTTTAACGTGCACCAAAATCTGAGCACACGGGCCTATGTCATACTATATCAGTTTTGCAACATGCCATGTGAACGAAACTACCGCAAGAGCTGCAGGACCATAATATGTAAATCATGACATTCATGACATACATGTCATGATTTTCGTGTTATGAATAGTCAAATATGTTCTTCATACAGTCACGTTATGCCACACCAATGTTGGTATCGATACCATTATCGAAACAGCCAGGCGAGCTAAAAGTTGTAGGCAGCTAGATGGATAGATAGATAGATAGATACGCTCAAAGTAACCGAATTTCGCTAAGAAATGCTTCGCATTTAAAAAATTTATTGTCTTTTGTCTTTTACGTCGGGTGGCTGCGTTTGCTGTCCAAGTAACGATGATACTATATGCAAGTCGCAATACTTCAGTAAAAATTATCTGTTCTTTAATCAGTTCATACGCTACAAAGCATCAACTGCGCCTATCAAGATGCGTTTAACTTTTGTGGCATAACCAATTGCGTTGAAATATGCATTAGCTATGCTTTTTTGTACACTGTAACTTATATCCTTTTATGTAATAGTTAGCAAACGTTTCTTGAGTACTACAAGTAATTCCACTCATATATACATTCTGGGCACCATTATTTGTTGGCTTTCTTTTGACGCCACAAATGACACGAAAGCTGCAGACAAAGTCTTGTGCGGTAGGTGCACACACGTGTGCGTGCGAGTGTACAAGTACCAATAATCAATCACTCGCACATTCGAACACTCTACCTAAATCCTTCCTTTTGTAGACACTTGCTGTCATTGCACAAAACTCTTCCAACTTTTTGTTGAACCCGACCTATATACAAGCGTGTGTAATCGCGTATGTTAGTGAAACTCTCCGAGTGAATTCGTTTCTTTATCCATGACCATTATGTTCCGCACGAGGGCTACACGCAAATGTTTATACGACTTTTATGGACTGAGGCAGAACAAGCAACCTGGCTTTATATTCTCACCCCGTCCATTCGTCGATTCGGTGAGCTCTCCCACATGCTGTTACCGGGATTCCGCACTGCATTCAGTGCATGCTGTTCTGTATGATAATTCGCTGTACAGCACGAAACGCGTGGTTAACGTGGCGTACCTCGAAATCGTAAACTCTGCAGCCGAGGTTCTATCAGCTGTACTGTAGATCTATCAGCTGCACTGTAACGACGACATGATGCAAAATAGACGTGTGCACATTATGTACCATAATGTGAAATAGTAAGAAATAATTTTCAGTAGTACAGACTTAAATACTCCATGACAGGAAATCCAAAGACGTCAAGGACCGTTCGCTTTATATCACTGTATTCTTATCCTGCCATTCTGACGTTCGAATCCTGTGTGAACGGGCCGGCAGCATGTTTTAAATAACTTGATTTCAAAAGACTGCATGCTTTGGAAGCTTACATGTGATGATCCTTTGAAAGACCACTAGAAATTTAATTGAAAAGTTTCCACCAGAAACTATCCGGATAATGTTTTTGACAGCACTAAAAAAAGGAGGTACTAATACACCTGATAGTGTACTTAATCTTCAACCAGAAAAGCACTTTTTTTTTGCAATCCGTGTTATTCACATGCTCGGACGCCGGATGACGACGCGCGAGACCCTCTTTCGAGCTTTTGCACTAGCTAAAGCGTTGAATGTTTATACTTCGTAAACATTAGCTGGTCCAGTAAAATCAGTCGAGATCTCCCTTTATTGCTACGCTCAATCAACTTCGGTCACCTACCCCCTAAATGTGCTCCCAAATTGTATTTCGACGGGTTTTGTTATTTCCAAAGCGCTCCCACAAACACCTCAGTCTCGAGCTGACCAGCCTGCGCCGACGGTGTGGAGGCGTCCTCTAGCGGTGAAATACAAGCCATTCCCGCGCTGCCACGCGATAGAGAGAAAGAGACGGCGATGCGAGGGCGAGAGCCAGTCGAAGGCGCGATTTGAATGGCATGGCTTCGCTTACACTTGTTGACGGGTGGCAGCCGGCGCGAGAAGCGACCCTTCCTGGTGGATCTCCCTGATCAGGCCTCACCGCCGTCTCCTTCGACGACGTTCAACGGCACATGAGCGGTGATGCGTTAGTTGCTTCAAAACATTATTGCTGCTCCACACTACGCTCTATTGCAATTAATATAAACGCCGTGTCACGCGTATCTGCAAAGCATATCCCGCCGCTGTGTGCGCACGTTTGTGCTTAGGGGCCTTGCTTCCTTTTGATAGTGTCGCTTCCAGTTTCTCGCCGTGCCACGAGAAAACAGCGAGCCAGCTGTGTTTGCGGACAGCGCATCAAAATGCTTTTTCTTGCTTTTGGCTCAAATGGGGTGCTATATTTACTGAGCGTTACGTTTATTTATTTTTGTTTGTCGGCACTGGATACCGGCGCAATCAGTGATATGAGACACCACTGCCTCGCCTAGATTCTGGGCTCCACGCTTTGTGTGCTGCTGCGTGGACCTCGGCCCGGGATGACCTACAAAGGTGAGCACAGCAGTTGTGATGTTGTCACGTCGTTCATAAGACACTCCTTTATTAAATTTCTTTGAGACCAATAGCGCTGGGTGTTACTAGCTTGCTTTAAGAGGCGCTGAACCATTTACCATAAACACTGGGATGGCGAAGATTAGATCTTTACAGGACACTTACACTTCCAAGTTTTTTGTTTTTTTGTACACTGTGGCTTCGCAGTAACCATCAGGGATATGATTATTGCTACGAAAAAGTAACATTTAGTATTTCCAATAAATGAAATATACACCTTTATATCTTGTGAGGTGAAAGAGCAAGGACGAAGTACTCAGTGACTCACATGGCACGTTGCGGAGAAAAAGAGAGCGTGTGTTGGTTGCCGCTAAGAAAATTGAAGCGGGAGCCAGCAGCTGACAAGCGTAGAAACAACGATGCAGTAGTGCCTCGCTAGTACACGGCGTTCCAGAGGTGATCCTTGTTCGTGAAGTGTACCCAAAAGAAGCATGTGGCAGACTCCTGACCTGTCATGCTCTTGCGAACAATAATGCCCCGGGCGTGTGAATTTTGCGTGGTACCTGGATGGTCGCTACGCTGTCTGACAATGTCTGCTATGGCACCATTCACTCGGCATCCCATCAAGCCACGCCACTCTTTCTTAGCCAGCTACTGACTTGGTCAACCACTGGTCTGCTGTGCTGCTGTTGTAGATTAGGAATGTGAGCGCCTACTTTAGGATGTAAGCACTGCGTTGGTGGGCAACGTATTGCGTATCTCTGTTGCTTCCGTGCATTGTCTCGGGATATTATCGACATTTGCTTATATATGTGGGTTTGTCAGACGTATTGTGTCTAGCGTCTTCCTACAGCACACCGCACTGTAATTGAAGTCAGAATCCGCTGATCACTCACTACATTGCTGGCGTACACACGACACGCTCAAGTTCCCTTAACACCTTTTGAGAGCCCCACTTTATGAACGTACGCAATCTCTCGAGCCAATACACACAAGCAACAGTGATCACACGCATGCTGCACTTGATGTTGCCACATTCCTTCCATAAGTTTTGTTATCACCCCGTTACACTGTTAGTATTTCTCAGCGCAAACCGCGCCTGCAGTGTTCGAGAAGATTCAGGACTGTAGTAGATAGTTTAGTTAGGATTACGCCCACTCTGCGAACATTACAGATATACAATGTCCTCAAATTAGGCGGTCGGCGTAGCTCATGATTTTAAAGAAGAAATGTTTGTAGGCTTAGCAGTAATCTACAAACCACTCGTCGATGTTTCGCAGGCTAATTCAGTGTGGCAAATTTAACATTTCACGAGAAGCGACAGAAAATATTGATGCTACCTAAATATGCTGACTAAATCTGTGCGTAAATAAATCAATTTAATTTCTAACCTTACAACAATACCGCAGAGTGCTTGCTATAGCGTTGGTTATTAGGTTGATCATTTTTATCATTACTTATTTAAACCATACGACTAAGCAACGTTTCTATATGTATGAGCAGCTTGTTGTCTCTGCACCTTATATATATATACATACGGAAGGTGTTATTTCACAGTTTATATTGCCATGTATTGAGTATTTTAGTATACCATGTGATTGTATATTAGTATGGAAAGATGTTTCGTGCAGCTGTTATGGGTTAAAACTTATTGAAGGAATCAGTTGCCGTATCAGTGGCGTTGTATGTTTATCTGATCAATGTAATTTTTGCATAAAATTTTCAACAGAAACAGAAGTGAAAGCAGAAGGTTAGGAATTTATCTGCTTTGCCACGAAATTCCTGAAATAATATTTATGATGAAAGATTTATATTTACATTTGCTTTCTGTTATGCCGCTTCGCGTTTGTTGTTGATTTGTGAGTGCTATTATGGTTAGCAATAACGAGACAAACAACGTGGATATTCAAGATATATAAATAAGCACAAAAGCATATACAGTGATTGGACAATGCGAAGATAACTAAGTAATAAAGAAATGTAAGAGATATTCTTTTGAGGTAACGTGAGTTAAACTCTTCCGCTTTGTTGTGTCTGGTTTTGCGAGAAATTTGCTCGACGTCTTGCATAAAGATATCACATCGCATTTCTTGTTTTTACACAATACACTCACTAGCGCCAAGACATAACTTTACTTATTTAGTTTGAGTTCTAAATGATTGCACAAGAATTTGAAAGCCCATTTAGGCTGTAACTTGGCCGTATGTTTTCTTACAAGCCGTAATTGCCATGTTACATGAATCTTAAAAAAAGAGAAACTTCCGCAGTGGTCTCGTGGCTAAGATACTTGGCTGTTGACCCGCAGGCCACAGGATCGAATCCCGGCTGTAGCCGCTGCGTTTTCGATGGAGGCGAAAATTGCTGTGCGCCCGTGTGCTCAAATTTGGGGGCACGATAAAGAACCCCAGGTGGTAAAAATTTACTGTAGCCCTCCACTACGGCGTCTCTCATAAACAAATGGTGGTTTTGGGACGTTAAACCTCACATATAAATCAATCTTTGAAAAAAAAAGCTGCTAAATGGGACGCAAATTGAAAGGCAAAGTGATGGTTTTGGTGACGTAAGTTATGCAATAGCTTGAGATCTAGCCCACATTGCATAAATGCAGATCCAATTTAAAAAAAGACGGCCTGTTTATTGCAAGTCCGATTGCGGTTATGTTTCACACGTGACCAAAACATATTGAGTACAAGTATTATTTTTCATGCCCCTCTGCTTTTTCTTTCAGGCGGAAGCAAGGTCAATAGTCCGCTTTGCACATTGTGTTCTATACCAAATCGGCTCTTTCGAAGTCGTTTTATGAAAAACGCAATTTGACAACTCATTTCCTGTCTCCCTACAGAATGGAGAAAAAGAACCAATGGTAGTAAACTCATTGTTACAAGACTACATCACGCTGAAGAAGCAAGAGAGGCAACGGAAGAGACGGCGTCGTTCTGGGATGTGTGGTGCCATCTTTCTTGCCATCTCTGCTTAGTCTTGGCGTCGTGTAAATATATCTCAACTATCACCTCACTTTTCCTATATGCTCCGCCGTAACATTTTGGTGGAGGTGCGGGGTAGAGAGGTCACATTGACCACAGGTCAGGTGGGTGCCGTCGGTGCACTAGGCGTGGCTGTTGACGCTGCGTCCCTGTCGGTATACATGTGTAAAGCGGCAACTTGGTGCCCGCTGCGAAGCTCCATCATGCTTTGCTACCTAGCACCTCCCACCAAAATGAAATAAATGAGAAAAAATCACAGCATATCTTCGGAGTGAATGATGATGAGTGGGGCGAAGCGTCCATCCGTCCGTACGCATGGACGGACGGATGGAAGTATGAACGAACAGAAGGACGGACAGAAACACGGACGCACGGATGGACGGACTGACGGAAGCACTGACGGACAGACATACAGACAGACGGACGCATGGGTGGACTGACGGACAAACGGATGAACAGAAGCACGGATGCATGGACGTATGAATGGAAGCAGGAACAGTCGGACAGACGGAAGCATCAACGCATGGGCAGCCGAGCGAACGGATGGATGCATGGGCGGCCGGGCGGACGCTTCGTCCCACTCATCATCATTCACTCCCTGTATATAATTTGAAAACCACTAACGCCCTCTAGTTATGCTATTCCCGAGGACAGTAATTTACAAGCTAGAGGCAGCTACATACTGCTACTACGACTACCAAGGAGGAAATGACCCACGGGCTAAAGAGATTTAGAAGTAATACCTTTAGAAGTAATTTGCTTTCTGGGATGCCCTCCTATGGAACTATTTCACTGGAGTTTACCACACCTTTGCTGCAAGTCTTCTTTCTCCTCATGATGTAAGTGTCTCCTTTACACTCAAGTCACACAGCCTAAAAATAGCGAGAAAATTGCACGTTCAAAGGGGTTAATGTAAGGACCAATTTGAACATTGCAGTCAGTGGAGAACCACCTAATTATCAACCTCATAAAGATTTTATTTCTCCTAGATGCTCACATATACGTTATACCTGCGTAACTTATGAAACAAACCTTAGTCTTATTGAAGTTCTGCATATACCGATGTGCATATATTTGTTTTCCTACAAATCTTATTACTAGTGTGACACACTAGTCAAAAAGTACTTCCATGAATATATGCTCTTACGCAGGAGCTGGGCGAAGCAGAACCACGATACAAAGGTGATTTTGTATGCACACAACAAAGCATATCCTTTATTTGTACTAATCAAGTGGAAAAGGGTAGCCGTCACAAAGTAACGGTGGCAAAAACTCCTTCGTTTATTTTCCATTTAATAAAGAAGCATATCAAGTATAACATCCTTGTGAGACATAAGCATGAAAGAACAAACAAAAGCAAAGCGCGACGGTCAGCAGCAAGCTCAAAAAAACTTCGAAACCACGAGATGGAGAAGTATGAGCTAAGCTAATGAGGCCTCTTACTCCAGCTACACAACTTCAACAATAAAAGGAAATGACAAAACAAACACTTCCAGCTAAAGCTAACGTGCGCCGCTGCGTTGTTAGTCGAGTGAAATCTTCCTTTTTACGTGGCATCACCCTTTGTTTCATATTCAGCTTCACAGCCCTGTATTGATGCTTTCTATATTTTCTTCTCGTTTTCCGTATACACACTCTATCGGTCTTTTTTTGTGCGGTATTTTTTTGTTCTGGGAATTGAGCACTTGGTGGCAAGACGTGTGCGAAAGTTTACGTTATCGGAAATATGACACCCAACTTAATTACCGACCAAGCTGTTCTGTGTGCACAGACCCAAGTTAAATCCCCCCAAGCGGTTTTTTTGTTAAACGACCATGCGCAGCCAGCTGGAGTGTTCATACAAGCAGTTTTGGAAACACTAGATAACTTTGTTTCTCGTCAGTGTTTGCACATTAAAGCGCCAAGATTGAATGGACTCGTCACTTTTAAGCTTCTGATAAGCCGCTGTCAATGATTCGATAAGAATGAAACCACTTTCAGTACACCGTAACGTGAACTGCTATAAGACTGGCGAAGTACTTGAAAACTGTTGCCAATTCAACTATGCATCTGGGTTTATAAAAATAAAAGAAAAAAAGCGAAGAGCAAGTATAACATATGCAGTAACAAATCTTTCTGTCACCAAATGTAATTCTGTGGTCGAATTTTTTCGTTTCATTCCAGGAAAGTAATACATAAATAAACCACCTTCTTTGATTATTTCACGCCTAAATCATTTATTCGCCATTTTGGAATTGATTTTAGCGAAATTTCTGGGTCTTGTGTAATGATATCTATCTGTCTATATATATATATATATATATATATATATATATATATGTGTGTGTGTGTGTGTGTGTGTGTGTGTGTGTGTGTGTGTGTGTGTGAAAAAATTGCTATGGACGCAAACTGCATCATTGACAATTTGAGTGTTTAATTATTAAGTAAATTGTAGTTTTTTCATTCCAAATAAAGTTTTTTCATTTCATTTCATCTTAGTTTAAAAGAAGTGAGCCAGAGAAATATAGTTTAGGCGTTGTAAGCTCTCAGTAGAAGCGCTGAGTTAAAGCGTCGACAAATAACAAAAAATTATAAACTTTATTCGACAGTCGTAGAATAGTTAAACATTGACTGGGTCAACATGAGACCGTTCTGTGTGCACAACACAAAAGCGCACCTTAGCTCTTGATTGCATTTTTTTGCACAATGCGCTTACAAGGTTCCTGTGCCACAATTGAAATGTTTCATTACTGATGACAATATAATATGATTTCCCACCGAATAAACTTTACTTATTCGGCATTCCCCTTTAACTGCCTTGCATTGCTTTCGTACTTAAACTTTCATGTTAGTTTACTCATTTTGTCACACCAATGTATCCCTTTGTAGGAATGTCTTTCGTGGCAAACTTTGTTCCCTCCTTCTCCAGTCGTAGGCGTTTCTACCAATTATTATCTATAATTCAGCTGTAACACTGTTAAGGATGCTTCTCACGCTTGGGATCTCTGCAAGCTCATATTGTTTGGATGTCATCAGCTATTATGGCTGAAAATATTAGGTTTCTCTAAGCGACGACGTTCTCTATATAAGTGCCTTGCATCAGAAAAAAAATCGGCTTGGTGGGATTCCAAGGAAATTGAACAAAAATCATCTGGCTTGTTTGTTTGGCTTCTCTGCCCGATGGGACTTTATGTGGCGAAGCTTGAGGTACAGGATTCTAGTGTTTAGATATGTTTGTACGTGACGATATTTTTTCAGCCTCGATGATGATTACGAAGAATATAATAATAATAATAATAATAATAATAATAATAATAATAATAATAATAATAATAATAATAATAATAATAATAATAATAATAATAATAATAATAATAATAATAATAATAATAGTATAATAATAATAATAAAAATAATAATAATAATATATTTCCCGCTTTATTTCTTTGACTCGTGTTGCCTTTTTATTCTATTTTCAGAATGATTTCAATTTTTTGTGGATTTTAGGCTTTATTTGATTTTTCTGAGCAGTGTCTGTATTGAATTGTTTATTTTTATCGATTTATTTTCATTTATTTTTGATTGTTTTTTCGAGCACGTGCTTTAGGACCTCACGGTTAGTGCAGGCACGTTAAATAAATGACTGAATGATTGATTGATTGATTGATTGATTGATTGATTGATTGATTGATTACGAATGTGGCTATTAGACCATGTTATGTTGGCGTAAATGGCCAAATGTCTTCTTTATACAAAGTGACTTGTGGAGTCCCTCAAGGGTAGGTATTACGCCCACCCTTATTTTCAATTTACGCTAACAATGTTTCTTTTGCAATTCTTCATTATTTTGTCCTGTATGTCGTTGATATTAAGACATTTAAGGAAATTCATTCAGTTAACAACTGTCGCTAACTGGAATCAGACTTGTGTTCTTTCTCTGAATGGCGTGATAAGAATACCCTTTGTCTGAATGCCTCAAAAACCAAGATCACCAGTATATCTCCCAAAACATCTATCGTGTCATTGTCATACTCGATGAATACCATGTTTTTATGTAAAGTAAACAATTCAGTGATATTGGTGTTCTTTTTGATGACATGCTGAATTTTCATACTTGGAATAAATGTACAGCCACACAAGGCATTCGATTTCTCGGCTGTGTTTGCAGAATTTCTCTAGAGTTCAGTTCTCCTAGAGCCTTCCAGAAATTTCACATCACAATATATCTTCCTTAACGTGAGCATGCTTCTGTGATGTGGAATGCCCTCATTAAATCTGGCAGTGACGCCATTGAGTCAATCCAGAAAAAAATTTATAAGCATTTACAATCATCATTTTGCTAGAAATACCTCTGAATCTCGTTATAACACTGCCAGATTATTATCATTGCCATCACTTCACTGCCGACGAAATCGCGCTGACCAGTTATTTTTTTTTACAAACAAGTTCACGGTTTCTTACTGCCCTTCACTTCTGAGTTGTGTGAATTTTTGAATTTTGCGTAAGTTAACCGCAGAGAATCGACGATTTCACGTACCTGCCAACTTCTTTCAACACTCTACTGCAGAAAGTATACAAAGTGTATGTTATGTTGACTTGATGTCCTTGATGTTCATGTTCTTCACTGTCCACCGTGATTGTTTTTTTCTGAGCTTTGCGCTGTTTTAGGATTGTTATTCGCAATGTACAGCTTCTTTCCTTTTACGTTTCTTCATGAAACCTTCCCCATATTTGTGTATTTTCTCCTTGATTTGTCACTGTTATTCCATGGTTTTCGCCTTGTGTTTTATTCTTTCCATTTCGCGCGGATCTTTTTGTCTGTGCGTTTTCGCTTGCTTTTTTTTTGGGGTGGGGGGGCGCTTTCTTGGTAGTCTAGTGGCTAAGGTACTCGGCTGCTGACGCGCATGTCATGATATTGAATGGCGGCCGCGGCGTCTGCATTTTCGATGGAGGCGAAAATACTGTAGGTTCGTGTGCTCAGATTTTGGTGCACGTTAAAGAACCACAAATAGTCGATATTTCCGGAGTCCTTTACTGCGGCATCTCTCAGAATCGTATGGGGGTTTCGGAACGTTAAACTTCACTTATCATTCAATCAAATCTTTTTATTTCATTTTTTTCTGTAGACTGCATTCTATTGATTATCTTTACTGCTTTTTCTTGCGTGCGCCTGCACAAAAACTTTACGGTTGTTCGTAGGCACGGTAAATAACTTATCGATCGATATATTGATTAATAGATTTATCATCATCATCATTATTATTGTTAATAATAACGCGTAGTGTTAGAGGGCTCGTGTCAAAGAAATTCCGCCTTCGGCGTCGGCGCCGTTGGTTGTAAGCGAGAAATCACCCGTGTGCAATAAATTGAGAAAGAAGCAAATAAAATAAAGAATAAAACTTCCGGTCCTATTAAGGATCGAACCAGCGCCGTTCGCGTGGCTGGCAGTTGTCCTACCACAAAGCCACAATATTACTTGTGGCTTCTTCGAAAAAAAAATTACATAAGTGCCATGTAGTGGACGAGTCTCCTTAACGCATTTTTTTCGACAGATGTCACGACGAAAACAAGCCCATTTGGCGATTTGTAGGCTCATTTAGGAGGCTATTAAACTACGTTGAAAAAAGGCCGGGATAGTGTAGCCATTGCCGCTAAAGATACACAGGAACTTTCAAGCAGCTCTAAAAATGGACAACTATATCCACCTAGCAGAAAACATATCATGCCTTTCCAGAAGGCTTTATCAAGCAAACAGCAAACGCTAGATAATGTGATGCCATCTGTGAGACATTGTAAGACTCTTTGTGCCCCTTCAAGTAAATGCCATTTCAACGCACTAGGCGCCGCACTTGCTATCGCGTTCAACTCTTAAAGGCGAAGCTTAAGGGTCCACCAAATTTCTCTGTTGTTGTAGCAAGGTATCAAGTCTGCTAGGACGAGTGGTTTCATTCTGGCTGACCTAATTGCTTCAGGTAGTATGTGAGGGATTAAAAGTCGGCATCCGGCTCGTAATAAGATGACGTGCTACGTGACGCCAACAAGCAAAATAGTGTGAGGGATACTTGTGGCTGACGCTTCCACATTTCAACGGACTTATACAACATCTAAGGTGAATGGAAGGGTCACTACAGCCGTAAATTAGTTGTTATAGCATCGGACGCGTTACTCGAAGGTCGCAGAATTGGTCCCTACCAGCGACAAGTTAACTTCTACCTACGTTTCTTTCTTCACATTTACATTAAATTTACTGCGAACAACATAAGCTATACTTTCCTTGACATTTTAGTCTGTTAGTTCTCGTTCTGTTTCCTGTTGTTTTTTTTCCCTAAAAAAAAAACGAGCATGGAAGAGTTAAGCTTTCCAAAAAAGGGGTTCGCGCGTCATGTGTTCTACGAACAGGAACTGCGTGAAATGAAATCAAGCCATTTTGAAAACGAAGGCATAAGAAAATAAATGAGGCTTCCATAGCATCCACTAATGGAGCGCACACAGTTCTGCGTATGTACAGTGCCAATTTTTATGAAGGGGAACACGGCAACGCGTGGCCTGCGCGCTCCGGCGGCTGCTGGCAGCGCATTCAAGTGGGTAGCTAGAGCAAACACAGTCTCCTTTTGCGTCATCTCGCGGCAAGCAAAACGACCATTCGTTGCTGATAGAGAACGGCAAGATTGCAGCACCTCCCCCTACAAGGCGATCACCGGCTCTCGCGTAATCACCTTGAAGGATAGAGGGTCGCAATCTTGCCGCTGGTTCCATATAAGGTTTCTGTTACAAAGAAGCACCGTGTGCTTGGCGAGTTATCGCTATCGAAACCTCAGGCCCTGAAACAGCGATGAACTCAGCATTCAGTGGATCTTATGATGAAGGGGCTCGTGTTTCATCTGCAGCATATTATATAAGGTCGGCTGCGCAAACAAGCCCGCATATTCGTTCCATGTACTGGAACAGAATTGCATGTGTCGCCATCACAAAATTACATGGTAGACAGCACCCCAAGTCTTCAACTTCTCTATATATTCTTACAACTCATGTCGGTCGTTTCCTACTATATTTCCGCTCACGTCGAAAGCGGGAAAACCAGGAACTGTGCGAATAACTACTTGAGTTACATGCACACTTTACTGATTGCATGAGTCGATCCTCTCCCTAAAACACCACCGATCATTAACACGAACAATCTATAATCATACACTTATCAGCATATGAACTATCAAGAACACTGACTCGAATACAGCGAGTACAACTTCCCAAAGGCGTGCGTCTTTTGCCTGCGCTGTGACCTTCATATATGAGGAACTTAATTTAGGCAGTGGTGTACGCGCATCTTCAAGGTATTGTAATGCTATAGCAGCCGTTCTACAGTGAAGGGACCAGCCGAACGACGGCGTCACGCAGGTACTTGAAGCACGCCTTGCATTCCCACTTTCTTGCGTGGCTTGTCTGCTTGTGCACAAAGTGCGAAGTGCCCGCAATAATCGAAGTTGAAAGCATGCCATGAAAGCATCCGCCATGAAAGCATGCGCCGTATAAAACCATTAGGTCCGCCACATTTGGCAAGAAAGGGGCACCGTCCATGAATTGCTTTCAGCATTCAGACAAATATATCGCGGCAAGCCCACGCGGCAGCGGTGAGTAATGATGACGCCGTTGAGAGAGGAAATAAGGGAGCAAGAGCCGATGCGTATCAAATACATGCACAGAAATAACCACAGAAAAAAAATTGCCCGCAGCTTCCTTCGGGGGAACACTGAGGAGGATGCAGAGCATATAATTGGTTAACGGGGTGTTAAAGTGCGACTTACTTGGGTCGATGGCTAAATTGGTTAACGTGGTTGTGAAATGGGGTGTTAAATTGCGACTTACTTGGGTCGATGGCTAAATTGGTTAACGTGGTTGTAGGAGGGGGTGTTAAATGAGTGAACACGTACACACGTATGCGAAAGGGCGGCGCTGGTCGAAGGGACGTCGATCATTGTGTTTGTGGATTCGTTGGAATTCATTTCACCGCGACCTTGGACGTCGACGCGCCGTACAAACCAACCGACGAGCGGCAACTGAGCGAGCGAGCGCCGACCTTGAGTATATATACAGCACGACGGCGCATGCACTGTCAGCTGTTGAATGTTCTCGAAGCGCGACGCCACATGCGCGTCCACTGGAGAATCAGGAGAATTGTAGATGTCGAACGCGGTGTGTAGAGGAGGAAGGGTGCACAGATGGTGGAGGAGTGAAGCGCGCGCGGTGTGTAGAGGAGGAAGGGATGCACAGATGGTGGAAGAGTGGGCGACGGCGCGACGGCGCATGCGCGCGCGTCAGCTGTCGAATGTTCGAGAAGCGGTGTGGACGGCGCGGACGGCGCACTACAAGGCGCGAGTATAAGATGCTCCGCATCTAAAATGTCATGTGTCTTCTTTCCATCGCGGTTGTATTAGACACTCTCATCTCCACTATATGCGCGCGCAAAATAAAGCCGTCAACCGCAAGCCATGAAAACGTGCAGTAGTGCCGATGCACTGATGCACGCCAGAAACTGCAGGCGCGTTCGCGAGGGTGCATCTTTTCGAGTTCATTACGTGCTGCCGTGGTTGTACAAACGTTTGTTTGCGACGGTCATAATAAAATAGGCCTAAACATGACGGTAAAGATTGAGATAAAATGCTTGGCTTTTCTGTATACCCTATTATTTTGCTAAAAGAACAGTTAAAAGAGTGCATACATACTGATTGGCGCCAGTGCTGCGTCTGACACGGCAACCTTTTTATGAAGCGCTATCAGCGCATATAGGTCGTACATTACTGCGCACTGTGGGTTGACATAAGTTATTCAGGCGCAGCATGATGCCATTGCACTGGACAACTTTGAAGACAATGCTATACAGTTTGAACTGATTTCTATGTTGACAAACAGTAGTAAGAGTACTTCTGAATTGTACAACATATTCGGTCCCAGCAACAAAAGGCCCAGCATTGCCGTGTTTTTCGAATAAGTGCTGCATGGCACACCCATGCAGAGTGCAGGAGCTAAGATAGGAAAACGCGACACTGCTTGCAGATGACGCCGCGTTAAACTTTTAAGCAAGGCGCTGTGCAAAGCCAACATAGATGAGTGGTGGGACGCTTCCGGTGTCTCCATGCTGGTCAGTTGTTAGCGCTTGCAGCGTGTGCTGGTATGCCGGAATTATGGGCTGCATGCAAGTCATCCAAGCAAAGAAAACGCAAAAGTGTAGCAGCCTTTTCCGGCAAGCTGTCATGAGTACGACACGGAAGGAGAGTGAAGAACGGGGAGTGTCGGCGGCGTGCTTGTTTCAAAGCAGTGCTGTCCCCTACCACTTCTCACATGGTGGCGGCAGAAATCGCCCAAATACGCGATACAAAAGGGCCTTCTTCACTCTGTCCTCAACCGCCAAAAGCGAAACACTTTGGCGCCTAGAGGCTTTTTGTTTTCTTATCGTTTACTACAGAGCAGAACAGACCTGAGAAGCACGTTGTTGGCATGTGCCGGAACTGGTAACTCGCCATTCTTGTTTCTTTTATTTTTCTTTTCTTCTTCTTTTAAATGCGAAGCATTTCTTGGCGAACTTCGGCTACTTTGAGCGCATCTATCTATTTATCTATCTATCTATCTATCTATCTATCTATCTATCTATCTATCTATCTATCTATCTATCTATCTATCTATCTATCTATCTATCTATCTATCTACCTATCCGCCTATGATACCATACTTTGTGATATTAGATGACTATATGACGAGCATAACTGACTAGTCATAACATGAAAATCATGACATGTGTGTCATAAATGTCATAATTTATACATCATGGTCTTGCTCCTCTTCCGGTGGTTTGATTCACATGATATGTTGCAAATCTGGTACGGTATGACATGACTGCATGGCCAACACAATCGACAGACCCCAACATCAAAGGTATGACATGCGTGACATGTAACAACATGACCACATGCCACACTCATGATGCAATCGTGGACGTTTCGCTAGCTTCACACATACCAAATTTGGTGTTGCATGACGTGAATAGACGACGTAGGTAAATGACACGCCCTAACATGAAAATCATGAGATGCGTGTCATGTAAAACTGAACTACATGCTACGCTCACAGCACACTCGCGGCTGTTTCGCTAGCTCCACATATACCAATATTGGTATCAGGTGACATGAATAGATCACGAAGGTAAACGACACGCCCAAACGTGATAATCATCACATGGAAGTCATATACGGCATATTTTACCTCCGCCTCATAACGTTGTGCTGATTTTAAAGTGACTTATCCACCTTCTTCATTCGTGCTTCACATATCATCGATTCCCTCTGCACGTGGGATCTGCCAATTGTTTGTGCAGACACATCAATGATGGGAGATTCATGTGTCTCTGTATAATAGCGTGAGATAAGGCAGCCATCGACGGTTGCACGAAAGGAAGATCAGACTACTGTTTCAGACGTGTGCATCACTTCAGCTTGTAAAGAAAGTCGTGATGGCACGCATGAAGGCTGTCTTTAAACCAAAGCTTATCCAATTTCTTTTAGGCAGTTTAGAATACCAAGACTGAACGTTCTTTAGGCAGCCTTGCAGAAAAGATAACTGTCGTCGTTCTAGGTTTTCCCAGCTTTTGCGAACATGATATGAGGAAGGGGCAAAAGAAAATGTATTTAATGGTGAAGAAGTATAAAAAAGGTTACCACGTGGCTTGTTTTTTACTCAATCTTCTATAACAAAGAATATAGACCAGACTTCATATGAAGTATAACTTTTTTTAAAGGCTCTAGTGAAATGGGCTACGAGTTTCTGAAAAAAAACATCTTCAGAAACAAGTAGAAAATTGCTTGTGCGCTGTCATGCTATTTACATTGTATCGTTGCAGTAAAAGTAAGAAATGCTTATAACTTGAAAAGGTTCTCAAGATTCTGCTGAAATAGTGGTGCAGGAATATAGGAAGAAATGGGGGTATGAAACGGAGCTTGAGGAATCCAGAAAAAAAAAACATCGCGTATATGTGTCGCTTTTGTGGATGGCGAGTACAAGAGCTGTAGGACACGGTTGTTTACTTTTTGATCTCTCACAAGCTCAAGAAATCGCATAGAAGTGTCTATTCAATGAAGGGGAATTGTTAGCCCCTTTCTACCTTTAGCGAACAAAAGAAAGTGGGACACTTCTAGATGAAGTTGTATCATCTTTAGACCGCGTTTAACCATACACATTGTATACTACTATTGCCGCTCAAAGAAATCTGTGATGAAGCCTTTATTAAACTATCTTATTGTTGATCTCAAATTAGAATCCTCTGATGTGCTGCCCCCAGCCTTCTTTTTTAAGCTGTGAAATCAACACTGATATACTCATGAAGCCGAACATAAACCTCATCTCGATTTTCATTTTAAATAATCACCTCAGTATTTCCTTTACTGAAAGCTTTTTCTTCACTACGATTTACGTGGAAAACAAGACATTATTGCTGCAGCTCTTCACCGTGTTCCCGCATACCAATCAACAACATGCTCTCTAGGTGGTAGGAGTAGTGTTGATGTTGCCAGAGGTGCAGTTTGCGTGGCAGACATTGCCGTCAACGGCTCTATTTTGGCAATTTTTTCCATGCATAATGTCTCGCCGTGCATAACTTAGGCTTGTCCCTTGTTGAAAACCTGATAGTATAACCACCGCTTTCCTTGTGAACCATCCTCACACCTGACGGAAATGCGGTGTCTGTACAGCATCTGAGAGGAAACCCTCTTCACATTTTTCATTACATTCTCCCTTTCCAGAGCACGTTACGCTTTTTGGCCGAAGAGCGTTATAATAGTAGCATCGTCACTGTAGCTAATGATATATTACATGACAGCGAAATAAAATTTAGGCAAGGTAAATTTAACGATGAGCCCCGCCGCAGTGGTCTAGTGGCTAAGGTACTAGGCTGCTGACCCGCAGGTCTTGGGTTCAAATTCCGGCTGCGGCGGCTGCATTTCCGATGGAGGCTGAATTGTTGTAGGCCCGTGTGCTCAGACTTGGGTGCACGGTAAAGAACCCCAGGTGGTCAAAATTTCCGGAGCCCTCCACTGCGGCGTCTCTCATAATGATATGGTGGTTTTGGGACATTCAACCCCACATATTTTTCTACATATAACCATGCACGTCACGTATGGTCTTCTGTCAAAGGACATGAGCTGAGCAGCTTACTCTAAATTTGTTTCTTTGATGAGGACCCCAACATGATTTTTTTCTGCGACATCAGCAAGTTCATACGCCCGCATAAATAGGTACAGCCAGCCATAGATATCTTTTATAATACGTGGCACCATTAAAAGATTAGGCAACATAAAATTCAGAGGCATGACCAGTACGTCTTAACGCAACACCATCGTTATCACTGCTAAACCAACAAAGCTACGCTTCGCAGCCTAGTCAGACATCGACTAGTTCGTGAACCAGAAAGATCCACACCCACCAACGTACACAGCTATTCCCGTCACAGTTCCCGTCGGATTTCGAGCGAACGACTTCAGTCAGCGCCAACCAGCGCGACGCCTCGACGACTTCCGTTGACACATCTTGCTTGAGAAGGGGTACCGGCGCACCCACTTATCACCCTCGCGGAACCACGACGACGAGAAAGACAGCCGTAAGCGATCGATTCCGCAATTTCTTGCGCGCGCCGCAGCAGACCCCTTCCTGTAGGTCCGGCCGGCTTGGAAACACACGCACCCGACGAAGAGAACGTAAACACCGCCTACATGCTGGTCTCCGAAAAAGAAAAGAAAGAAAACAATAACAACCTGGCTGCCAAGCATACGGGAAAAAAACGTGTGGGACACTTTTTTTTAAATGCACACATTGACCCGTGACGGCCATTTATTACATTTTGGTTGGCTTTTCTGTACTTTTTCTGCTGTTGTACATGCGTTCTTTTCATATTTATTGGTTCCATTGCCCATACGAGTGTAGTGGGCAGCCACGAGCCACGAGCTCCGGTTTTAATATGCGTGAGAGCACATTCACCGTTATGCGGCTGACCCTTTGCAATTTAGGGAATTGCGAGCTGCAAGGAAAGCCACGTTCGCGAGCTGCGCACAGTAGTCGGGCCGTGTATATAAACCATGTCCGGGTATATAAGCTCGTGGCCGCGTATATAAACAAAGATGAATGGATGAATTGATGGATGAAAAAGTTTATTGGGATCCTGAAGGATTCCACCGCCGTTTTATAAGAGTAGGCTCACGGGCTACTCAAGGCCGCGTAGGCCTAGCCTCATCATCGCATCCTGGGCCTTCTGGAAAGCCTTGAGCTGTCCAGAAGTGGGCATGAGACGCGACAGTTGGCACGAGACGCGAGCATGCTCAGTGGGAGTGTCGATGGTGCCACGGACGCCGGATTTGCGACTATATGCGGCTAGATTCACCGATAAGCACGGCTTTTGCTTGTTCTTTTTCACGTATGTGCTTGTATGTATCTTAAGCGTGATTCTGGAATTTTTATAATTGTATATAAAGAGAGGCTCGGCCAGATTTGAGGCGACGGCTAATCCTCTTCTCTAGTACACTATAGCAGTCATCGCAAGGTAGTGAGCAAGCAGAAAAATGTGCGAGGAGGCATACTGACGAACACACTCGCACTTAGAACGGCTCCTAAGTAAAGAAGAGTGTTTAATTACAGGAAAGCTAACAAAACAAAAGAATTCGCGTGAAGAAAATGTCCTCACATAACATAAAAGTTTGCCGAAATTTTACAGCCGAGCAATGGGCACTTGCCAATTGTCTGTACTTGCGGCGTTGAAGCGCTACTGGCATAGAACACCCAAAATCTTACCGGTTCCCAGCAATCAGCATGGTCTTCGGGCTGCAATTTCATGGACGGTGAATTGCAGGAACAAATAATACAGAAATAAAAGGAAGAAATGCTGAAAAGCGGCATCAACATGCCAGTTCAAAGTGGTAGAGCAGTCATTTCCACCTCGACGAGGTAGGCGACGATCAGTGAGACACAAACTTACACATATAAGTAAAAACTGCCCACAGCTCCTTTTATCAGTGTGCTTTGGAGGAGAGGAGGCTAGAGCAGCGGACGGTACAAGAGGAGCTCCGTTCAAAATTTATAGCGCGCGCGCACACACACACGCACACACACACGCACACGCACACGCACACACACACACACACACACACCTATTATGTGCTCTTGTGCAGTTAACTGTGTAGCATTACTATTGTCTCGTTTTTACGCTCTCCAATGCGCTAAGGCTTTGCGTTGTGGTCCATGTATTTGTTTACGTTTTTTATTCTTTCCTTCCCAGTATTGTGACACTTCCATTCCCCCTTCTTTGCATAACTTGTGTATCAGTCCAAACACTAAGCACACGTGCTTCCAGTAAACTGTGGCGACGCCTTTTTGGGGCATTCAAAGTACCCTTCTAGTGTAATATAGCACTTCTGTACCATAGCCTAATGTGCTTCATGTCGTAATACACTACGGCGACTTAAATTTTTGCAGCCAGACAACCTTCCTATCTGTAATATCAAACCAGCTGTCAGTTTATGTTTCGCTTTTCGCATAGATGGATGGATGCGAAACATTATTTGAAGTGCTGGGGTGCACGACTCCACGCGCAACAAGCCGCTCCCACGTCGAAACAGTCAGGTTGCCGCTTGGCTTTTCGCAATGACAAAGGTTTGTGCCTGGCAGCCGCATCCAGCTAAGATGTGGTAAGGCGTCGCGGCATATAACACGAGAGGTGCAGGCGGCCAGGGGCCTGGGTTCAAGGGCCTCCTGAATGAGAGCACGCACTCGCGATCGCCCAAGCACGACGCGTTCGTTGTTGCGCTAGATGTCGACGGCAGATGTTGAACTTTTACCACCGCTATCATTGATCCCTAGGCAGGAGTTTTCGGATTACGAATGGACGGACTGTGTGATTGGGGTGGGGCCGCTGTTTGTAGGAAATGAGTCAGACGTTTTAGGTCGTAATGAGACACAAGTGCATGGGAGTATTGGGAGATAAGAGGCGCTGGGAGGGGTGTGGTAGAGAGAGCAGCCGAACTGAAGGAGCCGCAGGCAGTGTTGCGGCGAACAAAAGGGGGAGACGGCGATTGCGTGTCATTGACTCGGTGATCAATTGCGCGTCGTTTTCAGGGGAAGTCCACTAAATAGAAACAAAAGAGAAAAGTTGACTCCATGCGAGTCTGAATAACTAAAGGAGAAAGAGCAAAGCAGAGCACACGGGGTGTATTTCTGGCGGGTCACCTAGACCTGTCACCCGTTGAGCTGTACGACTGAAGCGCACAAAAATCGTTGACGAAGCCCTAGCGTGGTATCTGTGGACTTTACCAAATCGAAACCTCGTTGCCATATTCTGCGGCGTTGACTTGTTGCATATACGGGTAACCGGTTAGAGAACTCGTATCCTCACAAGTATAGCTTCACCATGTTATTGGCACGCATTTGTTGATAATATTGCACATGAATAACACATTATTCATTGCGTTAGTTTATTTGTATTCTACAAACGGTATTGCTACAACACTTAAAATACCCTCCTTGATTTTACAATAAACAAACAAAACATAATCTAACGGCTGTAAACGACATCGTTGAGAACGACCGACGTGTAGAAGACAGGTAGATATCCGCATGACGCAACCTTATACTTCATGGATCATTTTATTTTATTCAGACTCTCTTGATCAGCGTATTCATGAACGCAATTCATGGTGATTATGCCAGCGTGCACCAGTTTTTCCCAAGAATTTTCGAAATGAACCATTCACCTGTAGTTTGAGAGCCAACAGGAAATTTTGTTGATTAGCTTATAACCCGGAGATGAGGTGGCTGCAGTGTTGCAATTCTTGCAATCTTTTCTTTCAACAGTGAAACCATTCATGGTGCTTATTCGGTCCCAGCAGCGTCCACTGTTCACTGGACTGCCGGCTGAAATTGAATGTGAAAGTACCAGACCACGGCCACCTCCTGTGATAACCTGGTGGCGTGGGAAGGCCAAGATATCCGCTGACCACTTCAAGGTAAGTTTACAGCTGTCTCTTTCATTGCTCTGTCTCACGTCATTGTCTCGTTTTTGCAATTATCGCTGTATTGTAACGATTTAAAAAGAAAAGAAAGTTAACCGGCTGACGTGGAGAAAGAAAGTTTTTTTGTAGCACTTAAGCATGAAGTCGTGCGGTAGTTTTAAACCTAAGATGCCATAACATGCGATCACAAACTCAGCGTGATCTTTCCGGTCTTGGTAGCATAGACAGACCCAAATTCAACCTATTATTCTGGTATTAAAAACTCCAGGGACAATTTCGGTCGTTGCATTGTGGTACTGACGCTTTCACCAAGTCATGAAGTCACAAGTTGAAATGATACCTTTTGTTGAAATTTTCTGGCGCCTGCAAAAATGCCTTTTGGAGTGCGTAAACAATAAACTACGTGCCACTTATGAAAGCTGAAGAGATTTCAGCGATTCATTTATAATTAGAGTCATGTTACCCTAGACTTAATCGCATAGTGTAAACTTTGACAAGTAGTCGGGCAATAGCCTAAAAACAGTTTTTACAACCCCGCATTGACAATATACATTAGATGACCGTGAAAAGGTAAGTCGCACATGATGTACCCATTGCGCATTGCGCTTCGTCACTTGCTCTATTTTCTAGTTCCGCACAGGTGGTGCCCTTGGGGAATGGTGTTTTCGCCGTGGCCGCTGCGTAGCTTTGTGGTAGAATACCAGATTACCACGCAGGAGGCACAGTTCAACTCACATTCGTTTCTAGACACTTTCTCTCATTTTATCTTTTAAGTCTATCGGTGGCGCCACTGATGGCATCAGCAACGTCACTCAACACAGAATAACTGGTGCCTAAGTGCTCCGCTTTTAAATATAGCAAGCATAAAAGCAGGTAATATGCAAAAAAAAAACTTAGTAGAGGAGGTGGGGGAGGACTGGTAGAATAGAAGTCACTTATCAAGCCTCCGCCAAGTAAAATGTTTCAATAAAGCTTTGAAAGAGTCTTGATTCACTGACTGTTTGAGTAGTGACAATGCAATATAACAGAACGTGTTGAAGGGATGGCAGTGTCTGCATAAATATTGTGGAGGCTTTAGCAGTGTGTCTCCTCCATTTCCCAGTCTCTTAAGCAAGGTTCACACGAGCAACTTTCTCATTAATTTTTCTTTCGTTTGCGCAATAGTGCTTTCTGACCAGTTTTTCAGCATTATTTTCATTTGCACAACGTTCCGAATTTGAGAAAAAAGCTCTTCGTGGGCCGATATGTACAGAGAGTTGCCATAAACGCTGCCGTTAACGTCACGTGGGCTTTAAATAAAACGAGACATTACCACCTAATATAAAATAGCGAGACTAACCAGTGAATTTTTTTACTTTTGTTCAACAGGAACATATGGCCAGTGCTCACTCCATGGCCTCAAGTCACGGACATGAGGTGATGGGCTCACTCATTAGCACTTAAGCGTACCATCTGCCATGAGCTGAGTACAGATATTCGCAATACATAAAAGTAAGCGGAAACAACTACCTTCTCTGCTTTGCGATTTCAACCACTGCCAATCCGCTGGAGGTTTGGCAGAATATGATGCATTTCAACATGTGTGGAAGTAATATTAAGCCAAAAAAA
Organism: Rhipicephalus annulatus; assembly: GCA_013436015.1. NCBI lineage: Eukaryota > Metazoa > Arthropoda > Arachnida > Ixodida > Ixodidae > Rhipicephalus > Rhipicephalus annulatus. The sequence goes on from WOVY01011931.1 coordinate 727,146, forward strand.
GAACGTGGAATACTACACAATAAAAGTTCAGATATCCACTATACATCACAATAAAAGTTCATTTATCCAGTATTTTAGCAAGCTACGCTAAAAAGCACCTACATCGAATGCACGATTGATAAAAAAGGAAACAAAAAACAAATCTTCTCAACCTAAACTTTCTTGTTTTCAAATATTTCTCTATTTGCGCGCAGGTTCGAGTGCCTCGGTCGACGTAACTTGGACATATCACTGAAGAGGGTTCTCGTTTTCATCATAAAGTCACCAGGATGCCACGCGCCTCTAGACTTAAAATCAATAAGTCGCTTTCGCGATTGTCGTGCACCTCTGCCTGCAGGTATCGTTTGCCTCAAGTGCTTTCAAAAGAAGACAGCCCGGCCAAGGCCACAACGAACAATGAAGCTCGTGAGAGAGACTCCATGGAACTAAAGAGTGTTTTTTACACCTTCCGCACTTTGAATGAGAATACGGCAACGTTGCGGCCCGGAATTCATCGAATCAGCTCTGGTTCCACGTGAACACTGTCAATTTGACCATAATCATAGTGCAGCTGTTTTCAAAAATTACAGGAGCACTGATTCTTCGAGAATGTTTTTTGAAGCCGGAAAAGCCCCAATATTTTCTACATTTTCTTTTTCTGCGTTTCGAAACTTAAGAAGCTCAAGAAAGTCCATGTGTCAAGTGACGGGAAAATGTCGCGAAAATTGCCATTAATTCTGACGCCTCGGCGCACCATACTAATCTCATGAAGGCGCCTTTCCGGGAAAACTCGAGAAAAACCCTATGAAAAACTCTGCTTGGAAGATAAAACATGGTTGTAGCCTTTTGCGGAAATATGATTGAATGAACAAAGTGGCCAACTGAAAAATGTAGTCAGACGTAGGGGCTCAGCAGAGGAAAATAAAACTGGAAAAGAAATGCTGTACTTGCCTCGCGTGCCTACAAAGATGGCAAACGCTGTTTAGTATATATGAAAAAAAAATGCGCAGCGTGACGGTAAAGCGCAGCATGGAGTAAAAATTATATTGAGCAGCCACATAAACTTAACACGCAAACTCCAGCACTGTTGTCATCGTTGGCAGCTTGAGTCACGAAGCTACTGCACAACTCCCGTGTGAACCTGTGTGCAACACAGAGTTCTAATCTCATATACCAAGCTTCAATGTTACCGTGCCCACGCGGCATCTACAGCCCACTTATTGCTTTACGCTCAAATACCCTACGAAGCTTTGAAAGAAAAACTAGCTAAAGTGAAAGCACGCATGCGCAGCTATTGTGAATGGTGCCCGTGTGTCTATGTTGTTGCAACTAATGAGAAAACTACGTCAGCTATCACTCTTATTGGTCCCTTATTTCTGCATTTGTGCGTTCGTGTATTGTGTCAGCAGCCAATTTTACTTATAAAATGTCGGTAGATTAATACATGTGAAGTGGCTCATTGATCGTATTATGCAAGACCAAGAACTGTCATTCATGAATTTAGCAAGGTTACGCATGTTGGAGCGTTGATTTCAGGATCCCGATGAGAAGGTTATTGGTTGATTGATATGTAGGATTTAATGTCCAAAAACCACCATATGATTACGAGAGACGTCGTAGTGGAGCGCTCCGGAAATTTCAACCTTCCGGGGTTCTTCAACGCCTAACCAAATCTGAGCACAAGCGCCTACAGCATTTCCGTCTTCATCGGAAATACAACTGCCGCAGCCGGGACTTGATCCCGCGACCTTGGGGTCAGCAGCCGAGTACCTTAGCCACTAGACCACCGTGGCGGGGCAGATGAGATGTTCATCTATACGCTGTGGAATGAATACATACATTGTGGTGGCTAAAGGTGATGTCAACGTATAATGTGTGTATAATGTACATAAAAATCAATATCATCACATTTTTGTGTATTGCATCGCAATGGGAGAGACAACACTAGCCCAAAACTTCGGCATCTTTTAAGGGCAGGTACGTGGAGCATTTCATTTATTTTTCTCCGTAGAAATTTTGTATGAAAACAATACATACCAGTCCTCATATGACTGCTAAAAAGTCTATGATGTTTATCGGCTCGTTTAGGTGCCTTCAGCTTATCCGAGACAATGATCACTTGAGTGCAAAAACATATAATCCTGAGGAAGTAGGTCATTAAATAAAAATCAGCGTATATTTCTGCATTTAAAGGAGACGCGTAGCAGTCATTTCTACCCAGTCTAATAGCAGTTAAGAAGAAAGAACGTTTGCACAAAAAGAAAAAAACGAATAAATTGTTTTCCGAAGTAGAATGAATAAATAGTGCAGTCACTTACCCTTTCCACACACCACATTAGAAAGTTCAGTTTTAAGGCTGGTTTATCTGCATGCTTATACTCCTCAGTAAAAACATCATGACAGAAAATATAGTGCCTGCGAAGGCTACATGTCGTTGACTACACGAACAAAAACAGGAAAAGCTATGAAGACCATATAAAACTAAATCATGAATCGGAAAGCTCAAGGCAGTTTTCACGAGCTAGACTAGAAGCCATAGTTATATACGAAAGCAAGAACAGAGATTTTTTTTTCTCGTGCCCGCAATCCATCATTCTTGGTAAACAGCTATACGAAACTTCTCTTACATACAAAAGCAAAACTTGTCAGGACACTCTGGCCTGATCTGATTTTTGCAGCGATAAAAGAAAATTAAATTATGATGAAAGATAAAAAAATTCTATATCGTTCGACTCGAACTTTTTTTTTACAACTTCTAATGTTCTATGTAGCGGCACCGGACTTGGTCGCTTTGTTGCACCACCGGAATTGCTTATCGTACATTTGAGGGTAATCTATCAGCAAGAACATTGTCTCGGCAGCCGGTTATCCTGTTTGACAGTGAGGCACCTGAAGCTAACAAAGTTACCAGTTCTTATTTATTTATTGTTGACTTTCTTTTTGCGCAGGAAACTTCGTAAATATATTTGTAACGCCTCTCTGCTTTTGCTAGTGACATGCTGCCACACTTGTAGTTCTCAGTCTTATAAGTAAAGACAGCTTTTGCATGTGTGTAAGGGTGGTTTGCATTACCTGAACAAATGCACAATAGGCGATAGACCCGAACCACTGTAATATAAGCTAGCGGTGTCCTGCCGAAGCGCCACTTCTTCGCGTGTATACTTGCGAAAGTTTCCATCACTGCGTCTAATTGAAGCGTGGGCTTGAGCACTGGCGATGCAAAGTAAAAGAAAATATTAGAGCTATCACTCTGACTAGTAAAACTGTTTCAGATCACAGTCATATTAACCTTTCATAACAGAATTACCCCCTCCCGCTTACTTGAAAAACGACAGACGCAGGAAAAAGCCACTGTTAAGCCTAATGGTTTTCATAGTTGCACACCAGTTAACTTGACGTAGCTATTTAAATTGTTGAGAACTGTTTACTTACGGGGAAGCTGACAACGTCCAGGGAAGTTACGTTTCTGTATCTTTTTCATGCGCATTTTTATACGTGTTTACTTAAGCCTAATGATGTTGACGTTCACTATATTGAATACACATAGCTTCCGAGGTGATTGCGTTGGTAGAGAACTTCACATATTTACACTCGTGCTGTTTGTAACAAAAACGCGCTTTCAGTGTTTCTTCTTGCTAGCAAGAAATGCCTGAAATTCATCAGTCTAAATATACATAGCTAGTGTTAACAAAAAAAGTATTTGAGCAGCTCTAGGGACACAAGTCGGTCCTCACGCAACACCGTGCCAGCTACGCATGGTGTTACTTGATAATTATTTTAAAAAATATTGAAGAGTGCTAAATTCAAAGTGCAGTTCAGCATGATGATCCGTTAATTAAACAAGTTCTCATTGCATAAAAGTTGTCTTAAATAGGTGATTGATTATGATGGTGATGATGATCAAAACTTTATTACTCCGAAAAGAGTGGACCGGCCGAAAGGTCGGTTACGCTGCTTAGAGGAGGTCAGCGGGGATCTCTTGTGACACCGCGGCCTCCAATGCGCGTGAGATTACCCGGCGTCGTTGTGCCGAGTCAGTGATATGCAGAAGAGATCCCATGTATTTTCTGTGTAAAAAGCGTCAGCGTACTATGGGCACGTCTATGCCATATGCATGTGGGTGGCCGATTGTAAGCAGTATTTACAGTGTGGTGTCACGAGGTGTGGGTATTCGTTGCTATAAAGCCAGAGGTTGGGAAAGACACCCGTCTGGAGCTTGCGCCACAGGACGACATCACGTCGAGGGAGGCCTTTATAAGCAGGAGGATAGCGGAGACGGCCTAGACTGTAGTGCTGTAGAATGTCTATGTAAGTGACCAAAGGAGTTAGTTCTTCGCAGGTCTGGGAGGGCGAAGAATGAGAAGGCGTAAGGAACTTCGCCCGGCAGTTGAGATTTCAGGCGAGAGTGTGTTCCTGCGCATTTCCACTTAGAGATTCATGAGCAGGGGTCCAGATAAGCAAACGAAGTGAGGCAGGTGGGGTGTGAAGCTCTATGATTGAGTATGCCTGTGTAGAGATACGGCCCACGTCAAAATTTCAGATGGCGAGTTGGGAATCGCTTACGATCACCTTGGTTATTGGGTAAGTCATTGCCAAAGCAATGGCAACCTCTTCGGCAACTGTTATATCGGTGGAGTGAATTACACTACACGCCATGCTCCACCCACGGTGTGGGGCCAGGGCGACAGCCACCATTGTTGCTCGATGTGGCTGTCGCGAGGCGTCTGTGTACGCGACATCGGAACGATTTGAGAGACGTTTCTGTAGTTGGCGCGCATGGTCAGCCCTACGAACCGCATGATGTTCACGGTGCATCGACGCTTCGCCTGTCTATCGTGCATAGCAATAGTCGCCGCAAACAACGGTAAACAAGACAGCAACGATAGCTTTATTATAATAAGAGCAGTAATTATTGATGAGATGGTACAAAATTTTGATGCGACCAGACACTTCGGATAGGGTGGCCAAAAGAACCATCATAGTCTTGCATCCACTTCCACCCTCTTCCCTCAAATGATTCGTTCATGAATCAATATTTTATCTACTTACCCAACGATAAATCGCATTCCACATTATTTCACGAAAATTGCGTGAGTGCGTGCTTTACAGTAAGACAAAATATCTTCATTTTGTAGTCTTTAGCTCTATTTCAATCTTGTTTTTTTCTGTTTTTATTTTCGCTACTATCCTGAGGCTAAACTTTCAACATTCGCACTGGGTACAGTCATTTAATTTCAGAGAAAGCTTGGTGAGCTTGGCAAATGCCGAAACGTGCGCCTGCGATGCCAGACAGCTGCAGAATTTTTTGTACTATCCTGCAGCTGATAAGCAACTTTAACATGTTACGTGCATTTTGCTCACAGGCATGTGTTCGCACGTGTTTCTATCAGCACGCATGAGCTCCTGAAAACCGGATAGCCAGTGCGATTTGGTGCATTATATTTCACAGTAAAGCAGTAGAAGCAATCGAAAAAGTATCGGAAGGGGGTACAGGCATACGGATGTTTCCAAGTGGTTGAGTACTATAAAAAAAGTCATAGCTTTGCCGCAAAGGCGAAGCAATGAACGCAATAGCAACAAATCGGAAGGTAATAAGCAGAATGGCCAGCAAATCAAAACGTGCCCCGCGTTTCTCACGCACAAATGACGCATGAAACATGGTTACAGGCACAGATGAACGCCAACAAGTGTTTCAGGGTGTCAGTTGTTACTTCACTGTGTCTGGAAATCGCGCCTGTTTTCGCAAGCCAAGGCTGTGCAATGATTTCAGTGACTTGTGTGCGCCAGGTAACTACAGCAGAATCGTTCCGGTGAAATCCTAAGGCCAGCCAAAGCGTATGATTCTCCTCACCGCGAGGTAAGAACACGCGAGCGAGCGTCCACCTCGCTCTTCTTCACGTGGTAAAGTACGCGTAAGAGATGAGAGCACGCGCCGCCGCGTCATGACGATGTAGCGACGTGCGCTCAATGCGCCATCTGGCTGGTAATGCTAAAAACACGATAGTTTCCCCAGAGATGCTCGTCAACAGCGGTAAGTGATAGATATAAATAGCTTGCCGTTTGAACGTCGAAGGACGTAACTTTCCGCGGCTCAGTGATTAACGCCTCGCACTCACGTTTCAGACGTCCCAAGTTCGATGCCACATACCGGAGTGTTCTCTGGATTATTTTTGTTTCTTGCATCTTCATATACAGGTTGTCCCACGTAACTTGACCCGAGTTTAAAAATATACCGCAGCACGTAATTACGACGCGACTGAACGCATGTTTTTCACCGTTGCCTGGAGTTAAACTATTTTTTGTTCTCCCATATTGTTTAATTGGATACGTTTAATTCACTAACTTTTCAAAAAAGGAACATAGATAAAAAATTCAATGAGAAAGTTGTAGATCGGTTTGCAAAACGTCCTATTAGACAGTTTTGAGCTTTATATCTGTTAGGTATTAGTGTGTTGTGCTAACTACAAATGCATGAGAACTACAAAAATTACCACGTGACAAACCCGCTTGTGCACCAGTGCGCCCAATGATTATTGTGCTCCCTAACGTTCCGCGTACGAAGAACCATAGCATTTACCCCAGTGTGCTGTCTCGGCAGAGCCGCAACGATGGAGGCAGCTTTACTATGAACACGTTTTGCTATCGACCACAAAAACGATAACTGCTGTGACTGCTTATCGCTGTCATGAACCGGTGCAAGGGAAGCATGTCGTTCGTACGCAAAACGTTAGGAAGCACTAGAATCATTGTGCGCACTGACGTGTGAGCGGGTTGGTCACGTGGTATTTTTTGTATTTCACAGGCATTCGTAATTAGCAGAAAAATAGTAAAACCTAACAGATACAAATTTGAAGACTATCTATTTGGACGTTTTGCAAAAAGATCTACAACATCCTAATTGAAATCTTTTATCCATCTTCGTTCCCTCGAAAGGTAATTAATAAAACAGATCTAATTAAACAATATTTGAAAACATAAAAAATGGTCTGACTAACTCCAGGCAATGATGAGCAGCATGCAGGTGGTCGCGTCGTAATTACGTGTTCCGGCATATTTTTAAACTATGGCTAAAGTTACGTGAGGCACCCTTTATATAGGTGCGTATACATACGGTGAGTGACGGCAATGCCAAAGAGGGTGGCAAAATTTTGCCGAGAGTGTTCATATATATGCTTGTGCCATAAAATAAAAATGCAGAGAGAAACCTAAGAGCTGACAAAATGGACGTTCATACAACCTTGAGAACCATAACTGTCGTACATGTGTACTAAAGCTGTCTCAATCTCATATGCTACGGAAGAGAGTTAAAAAAAATCATCTGTGGATCTCTCTTCGCAAAACAGTTTATACCAGTCCTCTATAAAAGGCCTTGTCCAAGTTTGTCTAGCCGATTTCTCTCGAGTGCATGTGCAATTCGCGTGGCGTTGGGCAGAAAAAAGGTAAAAAAAAACGGTTCCCTATTTATCCTGGAGAAGCCACACCTGCTTTTGTTTGCAGTCTGACTACGCGGATGTAAGAACGAAATTGCTTCTATGAAGTGAACATAACCTCGTGGTTGCCAAAAGTACGTCACGTTTTTCTGTCTTTAGTCAATATGTAAAGCAGGCACCAAACACGCGCAAGCGTTGGGTGCGTGTTCGGGAAACCGGAGTCATTTCTCTTTCAGCAATACATCCACACCAACCGGTAATCGAATCTCGAAAAGCTATGAGCGACATATTACGCTTCCACTCAACAAGGGCAGCAGCAAGATAGGTCCGAAATTTTGGGAAAAAAAAGCTGTATTACTACTGCACCGAAAACCAAAACATGGCTCGATAGTTTCCTAGAGCGACTTCGTACAAGATGCAATTTTGAGTAGTGAAGTTCTAAGCCAATTTCTTTTGGTGAATTTTCTCTCTCGCACTCCCCTATCTCTCGCTCGCTCTCTCTCTGTCAAGGTACTTCAACTTCTAGACAAAAAACAAATCGGCAGATCCCGCGTATACCTCTGGAATGGACGTTATGCAAAGCCTGTGGAGGGAAGGTGACCATGTTGTAGTTTTTTTTATTGAGTGGCAGGGCATGAAATGACGGTAAATATGTTTATAAATGCTACACGCACAGATATATCATAAATTTCAGATATTTGTATAACCAGTTCTTTGCACTTGCGCAACGATACCAACAGGAACATGATAATTAGCAACACCAGAAGCGATAAGCTGCAGATAGGAAGCGCTGGTGCTCGCGAGGATGGTAGCCCTGGACGCTTCTACATAAATCAACTCCAGCGCACGGCGCCCAACTACAACTTACGCTGACCCGACGTGATGGCTGCATCAAAAGAGTACATATGTAAGCTTCATAAAACTAGATAATCTGTACTGCTTTCAATCACTACTGACGTTTCACAAAGATTAGCGTCCATATGTAAAGCAGTTCCGAGGCCTGGCGTGGCTTTTACTAGATTGTTTGATTGCCATGCAGATAACCTGGGTTCGATACCTGCTGGGACTCTGACAATAATTCTTTGCATTCGGTCAGTCAACGCTGTCACTGTCAGGTTGTTTTTAATGCTCAAATGTTAAAAATGCTTGTTTGTTGATTGATAGGTGGGGTTTAACGTCCCAAAACCAACAATGGGAATATGAGACACGCTGTAGTGGAGGGCTCCGGAAATTTCGACCACCTGGAGTAATTTAACGTGCACCGAAATCTGAGCACACCGACCTACAGCATTTTCGCCTCCATCGAAAATGCAGCCGCCGCAGCCGGGATTCAATCCCGCGACCTGCGGATCAGCAGCCGAGTGCCTTAGTCACTATAGACCACAGCGGCGGAACATGCTCGTGTGTGTTCTCGTTAAAATTGCCCATGTATGTTCGTGGGTACGGTATGTGCTCCTGTCTGGCGTAAAGTGTTTGAAGACGTACGCGACGGGATTTCAACATTATTCCTGCCTTGACAAGTGCATTGCATTTATCACACCATCCCACCCTCCCATACTAATTTTAATTCCCGCCAAGTTAACGATGTGGTCACGAGAGCACGCAGACTTAGGTGGATAGATAGATAGATAGATAGATAGATAGATAGATAGATAGATAGACAGATAGACAGATAGACAGATAGACAGGCAGGCAGGCAGGCAGGCAGGCAGGCAGGCAGGCAGGCAGGCAGGCAGGCAGGCAGGCAGGCAGGCAGGCAGGCAGGCAGGCAGGCAGGCAGGCAGGCAGGCAGGCAGGCAGGCAGGCAGGCAGGCAGGCAGGCAGGCAGGCAGGCAGGCAGGCAGGCAGGCAGGCAGGCAGGCAGGCAGGCAGGCAGCAGGCAGGCAGGCAGGCAGGCAGGCAGGCAGGCAGGCAGGCAGGCAGGCAGGCAGGCAGGCAGGCAGGCAGGCAGGCAGGCAGGCAGGCAGGCAGGCAGGCAGGCAGGCAGGCAGGCAGGCAGGCAGGCAGGGCAGGCAGGCAGGCAGGCAGGCAGGCAGGCAGGCAGGCAGGCAGGCAGGCAGGCAGGCAGGCAGGCAGGCAGGCAGGCAGGCAGGCAGGCAGGCAGGCAGGCAGGCAGGCAGGCAGGCAGGCAGGCAGGCAGGCAGGCAGGCAGGCAGGCAGGCAGGCAGGCAGGCAGGCAGGCAGGCAGGCAGGCAGGCAGGCAGGCAGGCAGGCAGGCAGACAGACAGGACAGACAGACAGACAGACAGACAGACAGACAGACAGACAGACAGACAGACAGACAGACAGACAGACAGACAGACAGACAGACAGACAGACAGACAGACAGACAGACAGACAGACAGACAGACAGACAGACAGACAGACAGACAGACAGACAGACAGACAGACAGACAGACAGACAGACAGACAGACAGACAGAAGACAGACAGACAGACAGACAGACAGACAGACAGACAGACAGACAGACAGACAGACAGACAGACCAGACAGACAGACAGAAGACAGACAGACAGATAGATAGATAGATAGATAGATAGATAGATAGATAGATAGATAGATAGATAGATAGATAGAAGATAGATAGATAGATAGATAGATAGATAGATAGATAGATAGATAGATAGATAGATAGATAGATAGATAGATAGATAGATAGATAGATAGATAGATAGATAGATAGATAGATAGATAGATAGATAGATAGATAGATAGATAGATAGATAGATAGATAGATAGATAGATACGCCAATAGTCGCCAAAAGTACTTTCAGTATACAAAGATAAGTTTCGCATTTAAAATACGCGGAAGTGAAAAAATTGTACATAGGTAGAACAAATAGTATATTCGATTTACCGCGACGTTCTGAAATATGCCTGTCTATGCTTTTTCGTGTACTGCCGTGTAGTCCTGCACGCGTCACGTCACAGTTCTCGAGTTGTGCAATTCCTTAAAGGGTGCTTTCAGTTGGCCCCTCTCAGGAACACATATTGAATCGGACTTCCCGCTTCATTATCTCGGTGATGTTTTGTAAAATATTTCTAGAGGTCTTATAAAAGGGTGATTTTCTCGGTTGTTGATGAAGACGGGTGACAGATCTCTTTGTTGCATGCAAATAAATAATTTGCAAGATAAGACAGCGCTTCTGAACAGTAACTCGTCTATTAAAGTGCCTTGTTACTGTGCCTAGACCTCAAAGCAGTAAGGCTCTCAGTCCGAAGAAAAATCTGACGGAAAGAGGGTGGATAATTCATCTATGCATTTATGACACTGAAATGCCGGTATTTGTTTCCCCTGGTGTATTGCTTGGCTTAACTTTGCGTTTCGCACACTGCTGAAGCGGATCTCTGAGGCCATGAAGAGAGAAGTGCGTCGTTTAGTTATACTCCACCAGGCACCGCAGCAATCTCAGCTGTTCTAGAGAGTCTTCATGGGCACGACGAAGGTGCGCGCACATGAAGGCTCCCTAAGCTCTTCACAAGGTAAGCATATATTAATTCGATAAAATCACTCAACAAGTTTCCCTTAATCGCTCAAACTTAATTCAATTTTACTGCTCGTAAAGTTATGCTCTGATATGTTATTGTAAGCATATATTCATTCGATGAAATCACTCAACAAGTTTTCCTTAATTACACTCAATTTTTCCAATTTAATTCATTTTTACTTGTAGTAAAGTTATACTCCGATAAGTTATTGTCGCAACGCGGACCGAACAAAACACAAGACTTCATTGCGACAAGCCAAAGCTGCAGACAAGCAAGCACAACCAGTGGGAGACCTCTCAAAGGATGGTGTGGTCCTTTTAAAGGGCGAAGCAAGGCAAGTAAATATGGACAACAATCTAGTTTCATCATACCCTGATGATAAGATTTTCTGTGTATGTGTGTGTATGTGTGCGTGCTCTCACGTTTGTGTCTGTCAGTCCGTCGACCCGACTATGCTTCAGTTTTTTTTTCTTCTCAGACTTGGTCTCGTGTGACGTTAACTTCAATTATTTCTCCACTCTTTTAATCTTTTTCTGTCAAGTGGGCTACATCATCCTTGCCTTCGCGCCAACATATTCCACTGTGAAACTTCATTTTTATCTGTCCCATTTGTAGTTTTGCCATGAGGCATGGCTGATTTTACTGTTCTCTATTGCTAAGTTGCATCCTTGATTATTAGCAGCTTCGCAGCCGCAGTTTTTTGCTACCTTAAGCCCTAGAACTTGCGTTTATTTTACTGCAGTCTCCTTCCTGCTATCCCCCTGTGTAGCCTCGCTCTTATGTGGGGTCTGATTTGTAAGATGGCATTCCCAACTAATTAAACATAAAAATATTAACATCGTAAAAGCATTTCTCTATATATGAGCATATTACCGAAGTTGCATAACACGAAGAACTTCATCTTCTATGTTGCGCCTGGTTTCTATGGTGACCCGAGAGTCACTTAATTGTAAGTGTGATTCTGTTAGATGGCATGACAAGTGACTTAACGTAAATACTGTTAACATAAGTAATAATAACATCGTAAATGCGTTCGGGAATCGGTGAGAAACTCAATCGAAGTTGCATAATGGCAGCAACTTTATTTTTGTCTTTCCCTTGTACGTAGGTACCAGTCAGCGATGACGCGCAAGCTCACGTGACAGCAATAAAGCAGTCGCGTAAAAAACAAAAAAAAACGAAACGTTTGGCCGTAAACTTTTTCTTACATTTACGTCCACATTAGACCAAAAGGTTCTCTTTCAACCTTCTTCTTTACTCCTCATGATTATGGCTGCTGTATAAGTGAAAAGCGTGCAAATCTATTAACAGCGTGCAAATCTATTAATAGCTGCGATAGATCCAGGGCAATTATACACAGTTTCCGTATTGCCACCTTCAGTTGACATCTGCTTTCCGCAATCAGTCCATTAGTTTCATTTCCCGCTTCAAATGTTCTTCGTTGTGAATTCGTTGAAGGTTTCTCGGGTAAGTCTGGTCTGAAATAGTTGTCAACATTATGTACACCACGCCGATTTCTCGCTAACATAACAACTGTTTTAATAATAGTTTCGATGTCTTTCTAACGTGATAACTAGCAGCCAGCGACAGCGGCGAATGGCTTGAACTGAAATGAAACGTAAGGACCACCGCCCCGCATGCTTCGCCACTCTGCATGCATAAGGCAATGCTAAAACGTCAGTCGCGTTGGTGATATGGTGGTTGAAGCAGAGGGTGAAGAGGATGAAAAAGAATAAAACAAAGACAGTACTTGCCGGCCCATCATGACACTCACTTTTGTTTACAGATTACGCACTGATGCTTGGCTTAGAGATCGTCGCTATTAAAACCAATTCGTTTCCATTATATGCTAACATATCATGTTTTAGTGTTGCTTTTGCGACTCGCGCAAGGCTGGCTTTTCAATTCTCACCTTAACTCACACGTAAATGGTACGTTCCTATGGTACGTGTAGGTTTTGTATGTACAAGTTTTTCGCAATACAATAGCAAAATCACAGATTCAACTGCAGCATGTGTGAAAAACACCCGAGATTACTTCGGCGCCAACTCATTTGTAAGTAATAGCTGAGTGGCACACCGGGCCAGCGGAGGGTGCAGCGGAACGTGAAACAACATGAATAGATGAGTGTTTTCGCGCTTGTTTCCTCAGATAGCATTCCTGTGGTACCTATTGAACAAGCCTGAAATCACTGTCTATCGAACAGAGGCCTTGCTTGGAAAACGCTGCGCCCACTTCGCTGGGGAGACGAAATGAGCGGGCTGGTGAATCGCTCCGTAAATGCGCATCTTCGCTCGATCAGTGGGTCTTGTTGAGCAGCTTAACTATTACTCTTCACTATCTCCTGCCCCGAACTCAAGCTTCAATCTTTCGGAAATGCCAGCGACGCATTAGCATTCGCTCTCTTCAATAGTCCAATTGCCTAAAAAACTCTGCTTAAAAAAAAGCAAACGAGAAACTTGATGCCCATTCTTGATGCGACTCGCTGAACAGGCTAAACGTTCACACGCACGGCGCAATTACTTCCGCCGTTTCCTACCTAAATCCTGTAAAAGCAGTTAATGCGATATCATCAGTCGAAAGCAATGCCTTGGCTTTCACGTAGCGCTGAGTTAAGCTTACCGGTTCACGATTTTCAACACAACACTAAATGAAAGTATGCCACTGTGACGCGAGATGATGCAGCCATACTTTATTTAGGGAGTGCTGCCCGTTTATGCAGCATATTTTAAACTTGCGAAAATTTTCTTAAGTGTTCTCTGTGATGTTTTGTAGTGTTAACGTCATGAATACAACTATAAACGCCACCTTCCCGGCCGCTGTCTCCGTTCAATGCGACCCGGAGAAGCTACTTTGTGACAGAAGCTGATATAAACCACCGATGAGTTGAGACAATCTCAAAAACTTGATGAGGGTCATTAACTCTTTGAACACACCCTGCAGTCTTATCTGCTGCATCATTGTGGCTCACCTCTAAATTTCATCGCCGAGTGTAGCTGTAGCTTGCAGCGACGGCAGTTGAGGGGTCCTCGACACACTTAAGCCGGCACAGTGTCCTTGTCCACCATTTACTAGTCATAACACGTCCGACGAAAATTCTCCGGTTGGCTGAGTTAAGGCACAAACACAAGCGGAAAGCAGACACGGCCTGTGTACGTTCCATCACAGAAATGGTAAACTGTTCACTTGACGTGTGGATGACACAAGCGTAGTATCTGGGTGGAAAGCATGGCGGTTGTCGCTGCGTGCATCACAGATGTAGGAATGGTGTGCGACAGTCAACCAGAGCTTGAGTAATACGAGGAGTTTGCCACGTCTGTGGTCGCCACGAGTTCACAGTTGTAGCCATTTCTGCTGCAGCAGCGCGACGGTTTGCACAATGGTGTCACAAGTTGAAGCTCCAAGCACGCCTTACAGGTTCCGGGTCTAACTGCCGAAGCCACGAAGAAACGAAGTCACAGGTGATCACTTGATGGGCGTTCTGTACGAATAACTGCGCCACAAAAATTGTGCGGTCAACTGAAGAGCACGCCAATGAACAGGTTATGCTATGTTCACACTACGGTCGTAACGTGCATAACAGCTCGTTCGGCGTATCGAACGCAACGGCTATAAAAAGCGTTACCGCAGTTATGCCGATACCTTTGTTCGCATTTACAGCTACGTACATTACGATTTTTACGATGGGCCAATCATATTAGTCGCTGTAGAATCGACGTCCCTAGCGGTCCAATATGGCTCCCATCAACACGCGAGCGCTGGCCGAGTTGGAAGAAATTCACGCTCAAAATGAGCCTATAGTTATGTATTCAATCACCCGAAGACGGCGAAGGCGACAGAGAAGAGTTTGGGTGCGCCAAGTATTCCTCGACAGGGCCGTGGATGGCGACTTTCACAACTTATAAATCGTCGCTAGCAAGTGAATCCATTGCGCACACTTTTCACTTCCCAGAAATGCCCAACGACTAAACCACACCAAATGAACACAGTACGGCAGGCAGCGCGGAAAAACTTTTTACGCACGTTGCGAGCAAACAAAGCCAACCCAATCGTCACCGCGGAATGGCGAAGTAGCACTTCCCGCGCCGGCAGCTACCGCTATCGCCTCCGCGATGCTGCTGCAGCCGGGAGGACGGAAGTTCCGTCAAGTCTCGTGACCGGTTGTTGAAAACCGAAAGCTGATCGGTAATTGGCTGTGTCGTAACGGTCGTAGTATCGCAGTCGTAAAAGTTGCCAAGCCTTTAACACTCTCACCCACGATTTATGCGTTCGTTGCGAACGTTGGTACCTTTACGTTCACAGTCTGAACTAGACGCATACGCTTGTTGTGTTTCCGCATACGCGTGTTATGAAAAATCGACGCCTTACGACCGTAGTGTGAACATAGCTTTACTGCGATGGCACTGAAAAACAGCGTTTCGAACGGAGACGGCAAAGCCGGCAGAAACAATCTTCTACTGCCGGGAGCAATACGAGCTCGAACACACGAGCGCGTGGCAAATAGCCTCAAAAACGAGATAAAGTGACGCGCGGATGGCGCTGCCGAAACTGGAGGGGAAAGGAGGGGCGCCGTTCCTCTGTCTGTTGGCACTCCCCCTTCGCTAGCGTTGCGGGCCACACCCACTACATATAATACAGGCATATAGCAGCGTACGTCACAGTCGATATCTCAGTAGCTACAACTATAGCCCGGTAGATCAATGGGTATGGCTGTGTGCGTTATGTCAGTTTATATCAACGTTTATAGTCATCAAAGCGATATATAAGCCACCGTTTTGCAGAAATGATATCCACTGCGATACCAGAACGATACCAGAAGCGCGCCATCCTTTCCACTTTGCTTCCGAGAACGGCCGCTGCGAATCAGTTGATGTAGGGTGCGAGGCTGTTCGCCCCGCGCTCGAGTGTTTCAACTCATATTGCTGACTGGCTCCTGCATGACCGTTAAAAAATGTGAAGACCTGTGCGCCTTGATGCACTTAATAAAAACTGGAAAATGAAACGAGTAAAAAGAAACGAGAGACGGTACATACAATGTGCATGCCCTGGAAATTTTCCGGAAGTGATTAGGCGGCAAGATCATATTCTGTTAAAATATTATCGCTTGCCGATTGTAACTGTCTCACAAACGCAGCGCTTCGTGAACGCATCCTTTACTTAAAATAGAGGAGGCGTTGGCTACGTACACATCGCCTTGACTGGCAGCTCATGAACACAAATTTCACCTTCAACTCCTTTTGCGCAGTGGCACCGTCTCACTTTGGAGACGCTGTAGATTGCTGTAACCAACCACATTTTACCTCTAGAAAAGTGAACGTATTCTTGAAGTGCATTTACCCGTAGGCTTACAAGTAGATGCACAGTAGCAGCAATTAGGGCAAATATTACCCATAAACCTACAGGTAAATGAAAGTGCGAGTAATTATGGCAAATTCATTCGTTAATCACCGAGAAAAAAAAGTCAACCGATTCTGGACATACATTATTGCAGAAACCTGCGGTAAATGTAGATCAGACTTACCAGCTCTACACTCAGAAGGCATTGAGACGCAGTTATTTAAATAGAAGCAAAATGGAAGAAGCTCGTGTGCTTAAATTGAGGCCTGTGCGTGTTACAAAACACCATGCGGTTACAGATTCTTCAAGCCCTTCACTACGGTGTTTCTTATTGTAAGGTTGTGGTTATGGCTCATATAACGCCAACATTTATTATCTGGGTAAATTAAAGCCAAAGTGTGTGGTCATCTTTCGTTCGTGTTGCAAGGAGAACCAGCACAGAAGAGTTTAGTGGCAGCCAAAACGAACAGCTGAGAAGGTCACGTATTACCGTCACCCAAAGAGGAACTAATGTATTTCGATGCACCATATGATTAGGCAATATTGGTTCATTCCTTAAGGTTAAAAAGATTTCTAGTTAGTCAAAAAAGATTGGGAGGATAGGCTTTTAGAGCTCTTTTTCTTGCTTTTGCCTGCTGATGCAAAAACACAAGCACGCAAGATGAATCACGTGTGACTGCTGAACACCTTCAAGTAGATTACCTTGCGCCTAAATATGGTTTTTGTTCTCAATTATTCATAAAAACATCTTTAGAAACTATTCTCGCTCAACGCGGCGAGGGTGTAATTAAATTTATATCAAGTAACCGAATGCACCTACTCGAACGACGTCTGTATAGCGCTTCCATTTACTGCTTAACCTCCCCATGTGCTGTAGCTTTGTTGCGGGCCCCGAATACCTGGTCATATATCCGCCTACTTAGTAGTTGTGTAAATCATTTCAATTGTATAAACAATGCATATATTAATGGAAGGGGCCTTACACTTACGCCAAAAGGAAGGGTCAAAAAGAAAGTAGTTCGAGAAGTATTCAAATAACTAGTGCCTTCAGTAAAAAAAATAAAACTGAGCTTGTAAAACAAAGCGTCTTCTTCTTGTTCTGTGTTACAAGATTACTGTGGCATAATTTTGTTGTCGATTTATTTTTAAGAAATGCAAATGTATTTTAGTGGACAGTGGAAAAATATCTGCTCTCCGGCATGAAAGGACTGCAGAAAATAATTTCTCACACATACCTCTTTAGTTTTAGACCAACAGCTCCTCAGGCTGTGGGTAGTTCCCTCCTCTGTAGTCATAGTAGTAGTAGTAGTAGTAGTAATAGTAGTAGTAGTAGTAGTAGTAGTAGTAGTAGTAGTAGTAGTGGTGGTGGTGGTGGTGGTGGTGGTATGTAGTCACCTCTCGTTTATGAATAAGTCAATACATTACGTTGTGTGTATAAGTCCTTGAAAATACCAATAGATGGCATTAGTGTTTTTCTTATAGTTCACGATGTCGTACAGTTGACGGACGAACGGACGGACGGACGGACGGATGAACAGACAGACAGACAGACAGACAGACAGACAGACAGACAGACAGACAGACAGACAGACAGACAGACAGACAGACAGACAGAAAGACAGACAGACAGACAGACAGACAGACAGACAGACAGACAGACAGACAGACAGACAGATGAACGGACATACGCGGGCAATGGATGGACAGATGGGCGATTCACGGTTTACTGATAAAACCCTCCGAAGCTTCGCCCCACTGATCATCATTTACTCCGTGACTATGCTGTAATTTTTTGTTGTATAATGTTGCTTACTTGATAAGTTTTGTGTTACAGATGTGTAATGTTGCTTTTTGACGTTTTAATGCTCAGTTACTTAGGATTTAGAAAAGAAAATTTAGACAACCACCATTTTGGGTAGTTGTTTATTAACTCTTTTTTTTACCCTTCCGCCACTTGGCTGGTTTTTCTAGAACCCATTTGCATTTCCCAGTATTTGTATGTTATATTTGTTCTCTAATTCTTGCTGTACGCCTTCACACCTTCGCTTTTTTTATTTCGTATGCAGTCGTTGACCTTGCAACCCCAGTATGCACATTTATTTGTAGCAATACCTGTCAGTTGAATTAATAATAAACTGAAACTGAAAAGATTGCCATAATCATCCCGAAGTGTTAAATAGGCTCAAATTCAGAATTCCCAAGCAGCACTAAGAATGCATGTATTGAAATTTTATTTGAACTACGGTGTTGCTTTCAGCTTGTGATCTAAACAGCTATTTCAGATCATCCAGCCTTAATTTAACAAACTTTTTCCCGAGGTCCCCTAAATACGTTCAAGTTAAGCTTCACTGTGTTAGCTCACGTTCTAAGAGTTATACATATCCTCTCAAAGGCATGACAAGTAATATCGTGGAACAGCTGGTGATGATGATATGTGGGTTTTAACGTTTCAAAACCACCACATGTTTATGAGAGACGCCGTAGTGGAGGGCTCCGGAAATTTCGACCACGTGGGGTTATTTAACGTGCACCCAAATCTGAGCACACGGGCTTGCAGGATTTTCGCGTCCGTAGAAAATGCAGCCACCACAGCCGGAATTCGATTCCGCGACCGGCGGGTCAGCTGCCTAGTACGTTAGCCACTGGACCAGCGCGGCGAGGCACGGAAGAGCAGGGAAGCTCGAGAGAAGCTGCAACACTACAGCAGCAAACAAGTTCGAATGGCCGTGATGCATTGTATGCTACCATGAGATAAAAAGTGAGAGCTATTGTTATCACTGACAGTTACAACATAGGTTTAACTGCCAAGAAAAATTACTTCCCGACTCGTGTTTTTTTCTTGTGCATTCGTTGTGCCTTTTCTATTCGTCAAGATTCCTGATATCCGTGATGAAATCATTACGAATAGTACATAATCGGTAATATAGGATGTACCCTTATACATATCGTCATCTCACTCCATCCCACAGAAAACACTGTCCTCTGGCCTGTTTTTCGCCTTCTTTTTTTTCAGCTTGTAAGATCTTGGCTGCTTACTCATCTTCTACAAACACCACAACAACTCTTTTCAGAGTCGTTTTCTTGCGCTCTTGATTTATACTACCCAGGACGGCTGCATTTCAAACATATTTGGAAAGTGCGTCCAAGAACGTTTCCTTCAGACGGAAATCTCGCAGGCGGGTTGGAGGCGCTAGTCGGTGCGCGTGTCAATTTTGTGGAAAGTTTCGTAGAGATTGCGAAAGGGGCATCGCAAACACCCGCATTCTGGGGAGTCTATGAAACGCGGCATAGCACTCAAAAAACACGTTGGTATTGAAAACAAGGAATAAAGTTAAAGCAGGGAAGGGGGGGGGAAATTGGCTAGAAAAACTAGGCACGGAGATGAAAGGACAAGGAAAGAGCACTTCCCCCCTAGTTTTGACGTGACTAGCTGCATCGTGGATGTGAAGTCACTGCCAGGACTGTTCTTACTGGCTGAAAAGCGCGTGCCATGTTACAAATCGTGACGTCTCTCTGTGAAGCTTTTACATACCGAACGCTTTCTTCTATTTCTTAATCCTTTTATGAAATACGTAGGTTGTCTCTCCATATATCTCTGGTTCGTGTCGTTGCAAAAACACGACGTGTCGCCTTCTCATTTGTTTCCAGTCTTCAGTTTGACGTTATTTGTCTGTACTGATTAGTGTTCCGTTGGAGTTTATGATTTTGCAGTCTTATTTGCACCACTGCTACGATGAAAGAAATGAAGGAAAAAAGAAAAATTAGGGGACCATAAAGCGTCGCCTAGTGCCTAGTGTGTACTTCAAAGGCTTAGTGCAAGAAACCTTTTCAAATTTGCTAGGCACCCGCTACGTGGCTAGGAAGTAGGTGCAGTAGCCAAACACACTTAGCGGTTTTGAGGAGACCCAAACAACCCTGGTTGGGTCCCAACTCTGTGTCAGGACTTTTCATCATTTATTGATTTCATTTGTATTGTTCTCAATTTTTCGGTCACGCATAAGGTGATGAATTTTTTGCTCACAGCTGATAACACCTGATGTCGACACTGACGCCGGAATTTCTGCGAAACAAGCTTTTTAACACTATCGCGTTAACATATACAGTAAGTGGATTTTAAATAGTAGCATAGAACAGCTTGATATACGTAGTTTTATGTGAAACATGTTTAAGAGGAGCAAATATTTTTTTCAGTATTTTCATTTTAAACCTTTTGACCTACAATGCTACGGATGGCGCAAGTGCGTGTCAGGCGTGGATCAGTAGGAACACTCAGAATAATCACCACCACGTTATATGAAGTTAGAAACTTCAGAGAACTCAGAGTAAATGGCAGGAAAGAATACAGCGCAAGCCTTGACAGTGCATATGTCGGGGTATACGCACAGTTAAATCAGCCGTACATGCATAAATTTGTAGGCGGAAATGTTGTAGGCCCGTGTGCTCAGATTTGGGCGCACGTTAAAGAACCCCAGGTGGTTGAAATTTCCGGAACCCTCCACTACGGCGTCTCTCATAATCATATGGTGGTTTTGGGACGTTTAACCCCACATATAAATGCATACGTTTATCATAAAGTGTAGTTGACTGTGCCATCAAGTAAAACGTAAGTGAATGCATCTCTAGGTAATTAAAGAAAGTATTGTGCATGTGCTTACGTCAGCCGCATGCAAGAATGCGCCCCGCAGACGCGCGATCAGCACTGAAAAGATGTTGTGTCAGCTCAGGAAAACTGCTTGGTTATTTTTTCCTTCTCCCCCGGCCACTGCGCCACTGCGTGGTGAGACTTTGATTGCGTCAGCACAGCCCATCTTGTAGTTCGCATCTTCCACCAGACCGCCAGGCCCCTTCGTTTGCTGTAGGAACGTGATCAGGACTGATGTGATGGTGGTGCGATTGATTGATTGATTGATTGATACGTAGGGTTAACGTCCCCAAAACACCATATGATTATGATAGACGCCGTTGTGGAGGGCTCCGGAAATTTTACCACCTGCGGTTCTTTAACGTGCACCCAAATATGGTGATTATGTTGCGCGCGTCCTGCATCTGGGTCCGGATGGATTGGGTGTGTGGCTCCGTGTTCTGAAATGTGTGGTTCTTTAGTGGGCCCTAGAGTGCTAACGGAGTTTGGCCTCCCGGGTTTGGCGTCCAAATACTTACCTCGTAGCTTCCGAGGCTAGTAATACGTCTTCTCGATTTCGCTGTCTTTCCTACCGTCTTTTCCTGCCGTCACATAATTTTCTCTTACTTGGTCAACTTTCTAGAATCAAAATCGTTCTTTAGCACGTCACAGCATGGATTTAGGAAGACATTCTCATGTGAAACACAGTTGCTTTGTTTTACCCATTCGTTACATATCATTCTAGATCGGAGTTCACTGGTCGACTGCATTTTTTTAGACTTCTCGAAGGCTTTTGACAAGATTAATCATTACCTACTACTATATAAGCTTAGGACCCTTAATATTGATGGCGGCATTCTTGCTTGGATCGAGTTTTAGGGGCGAAGCTCCTTAGGGCGTGGGCTGTGCGTCCCCTGTAGCCTGTATGTAGCCACCTCTAGTTTAGTTCTTGCAGTGTTCACTAGATGGCGGTACCGTCCCCTGTATCTAGCCACTTCTAGTTTAGTTCTTGCAGTGTTCACTAGATGGCGGTACCGTCTCCTGTATGTAGCCACCTCTCGTTTAGTTCTTGTAGTGTTTACTAGATGGTGGTACTTGTAGCTGATGATGAAAAGATGCAAGATGTTATAAACTAGAAAGCGGTACTTGTAGTTGATGAAAGACGCAAGATCTTATAAAATAGGAATGATGTCACATATGGCGCGTGTCATTGGTTGAAGGCAATCGTTCGATTTAGTGCGGTGACGTACGCTAGGGGGAGCGATGTAATAAAATCGAGTGGGCAAAATGTACAGAGGATTCATGGTTTACCAGGTTTACCTCCGGAGCTTCGCCCACTCATCATCATTCACTTCGTGGATATGGCGGAATTTTTTCTTAATTAATCGCTCACAATTCATTGTTGCTAACAACTACAGCTCACCCTCTTCTCCCGTTACTTCTGGTGTGCCCCAGGGTTCCGTGTTGGGCCCTTTACTATTCCTTACTTATATTAACAATTTACCCGATGTTGTAACTTCTTCAATTCACCTTTTCGCCGATGACTGCGTTGTTTACCGAGAAATCTCATCTAACTCTGACGCTAGTTCTTTGCAAAGTGACATTAATATTATTGCCAGCTGGTGTAGAACTTGGCACATGGACCTCAACACTAACAAATGTAAAGTTTTACGTATCTCACGAACTACCGGACCCCCTGTTAACTACATCTTAAATGACGTTGATCTAGAGTCTGTAACTTCGTATAAATACTTGGGGATTCATATAACATCTGACTTGAACTGGAAACATCATATTAACTATGTTATTAACAATAGCAACCGTATGCTAGGGTACCTACGACGCAACTTTAGCCGTGCCCCTCAAGCCGTGAAACTAACCATGTATAAAACACTAATTCATCCAAAACTTAAATATGCATGCTCCACTTGGGATCCTTTTCAACTGAACTTGACTCACTCGCTTGAAATGGTACAGAATAACGCAGCACGCTTCATTCTATCTAACTACCATCGCACTAGCAGTATTACGTCAATGAAACAGAGCCTTTCACTACAGTCACTTGAATCACGTCGCAAAGCATCTCGTCTCATACTTTTTCACAAGATAATCAATCATCCACTTTTGAAAGCTCAGTTCATTGCCACTCCTGCCTATTGCTCAGCTCGTTTAGATCATCAACATAAGGTACACGTCATTAGCTGCCGCACTAACACTTTTCATCATTCCTTCGTCCCACGCACATCCAACGACTGGAACCACCTTCCCCCAGACATGGTTTCCATTTCAAGTCACGACTTGTTCTCATCTACAGTACAGAATTACTTACGTGATGACACGTGAAGTGTATATCGTACATATATATTTTTGTACTCTGTTTGCCCCATTCTGATCATACTTACACGTACATTCATTGTACTGCCTAACATTGAATTTTCATGTTTTGTAATTTTTATTATTTTGATGTTACTATGTTTGCTCTTGGTTATAGTTTTTTTTTCTGTACCCCACTCCCCTCTGTAAAGCTATGTGCGATTGAGGGTAAAATAAATGAATGAATGAATGAATGAATTCTTTTTTGCTACATATATATGGCATCTTGAATTGATCAATGCATTTCTGAATTATCGGCCGTTAAGTACTCATCACCACAAAGCTGGTAACAGGAGTTGTGCAATGGTGGTCGGGACCTGGGTTGGTCGTGCCGCAGTACTTTTCAGCACGTGAAACTTGATGAAATTTCAATATTTTTTTTTACAATTTAGATGAGAAGCATATGTGCCGGAATAAAAAACATCCTCCATCGTCATAAAAATGAAATTTGTAACAACCATTCTGAGCTTTGTTTTACCTTACGTGAATGCTGCGAAATATTAGAGTGCCTTGTCAGGAGTTTTGCCTCACGACGTTCTCTGCGTTGTTCGCCTCTTTTGATTAGGTATAAAGTATTAAGTACTAACGTATAGAACCCTGAAACAGTTTGCGGCAGTGCGAGTAAGTAGCAATCAAGATTTTGCAGCATAAAGAAATATCTCTCGATCGCAAACACAAGCGAGAGCAAGTTTCGTGAAATGTGAAATAGTGAAGAGCAAGTGAAAGCTACAGGACTGATAACGCCAACACTGAAGATATCCAGTCGGCTACATGTGCTTTAAAATAGGAGATGGGGACCGGAAGAATGAAAGAGGACAGAAGGATCTGTAGAGACACAACGAAGTCACGAAAACACAAAACAAACTCAGCGTCACAAGATCTTTCTTACGTTCCTTTCGTATAAAGGGGGATCGGCCTGTGGTGCAAGAAATGGTCACGAGGGCTAGGACTCGGCACCTGCACAAAACGTGACTATCATAAGTGCATTTGCCCTAACTAACAGGAATAAATATATTTTGAGGTCATGGCTATAGACGTGCCGTGAGTCGTCTATTACGTCTGATGATTTTAGGCCATTATGCAAACACATCAAGTGAACCAAAAATTGTGCTCGACGTATCCAGACTAATTCTTCCGCTGAATCGATTTCAATCCCTCCCCGCGTGTACAGAACTTCAAACGGGAAAAAGTTCACTGAACGTAATGCCACGTAAAAAAAGTTGAATTAGCCCTATGTATGTTTTTATCTCTGTATAAGACGTTGGAGCGCAGAACATGATTATAAAGAACACAGAGGTGTGCAAAGGAAATGCACAGATAGCAAGAGAAAAATTGACAAACGTACATATATTCTTCCGTGGATGTAGATAACAAATCCTTGTGCCTCTATAATTCCCAAGTCCCTTTAGAAGTCCTGTTATTGTTCTTTCCTGTTCTGGGCCACCCTTTCTTTCTTGTTCCTAATACTTCCGTTTCTTTTCGCTCCTTTTTTTTTCAGTGGGGCGCTCTCAGTGTGCTTTGGCCGTTTTGTTTGCGTTTCGTTAACGAGCTCATGGTGAATGGGAACACTCGTGTCGCCATACGGATGTTTCCAGCGAAGTGCTATTGCTAACGAGTTACCTCTGTCACGTGATGTACGTGCGCGTCTAGAGGCTGGAGCCACGGCGATCCAACACACACGCAAACTCGGTTATAGTGACAAACATGCGGCGTGCATTCACAGACATACAGCGCAGGCGGCGTGTAAAGGAAGTGCATCGGCGCTTGGCTGCCCTCGCGCGTCAGCAGAAACAACGGGACCCGCTCTCATAGTGCTCGTGAAATTTTAGTCTAACAAAGATTTCACCAACAAATGAAGGCATGTTGGGAATAGCTAACTACTTGTCCCGTTTGTTAATACTGCGCCCTTTGCTTTAATTTAGAGTGAGCAAACATGACAACTTTTACAGGCTCCGTCGCTCAGCGCTGTTTAGTGATAGCTAATAAATATAAATTCGAGTTTCATTTTACACTAAAATAAGGCTTCGCTCATGACACCTCATCATCTTCGTAAAAATGCACTGAAGTAGATTTTTTTTATTTACTCGTAACCATCGTTTCTTTATCTTTAAACGATTGTTCATTTGTGGCTTCTTTCAAAAAATTTACCGCAGCAAACTGTGCTGTTACGTTGTTAGGCTTCCACAGAACACGCTTATCTTCTATCCAGGGAAGAAAAATTAACCTTATAGTGTTTCGTGCACTGATGAAAAACGGCGACGAAGATGAAGAAGAGAGGGCTAGGAACCTGACGACAAGAAGGAGAAGAAGAAGATTGAGAACAAGATCGAGCATCATCGAGATGATGATTGATCGAGCCTGAGCGAAGAAGGCGATCGTTCCTGCAGTAGTTGGCGCTTTCTATTGCACGGTCTGTGGGAGGGGATTGGCCACACTCATCACCTTTGGTTCTTTATTAGCGGTAGAATTTCTTTTTGCTGATTTTTCAGGAGCCATCAATGCCGGTCTCCGGCCCCGGCCAGGGCTCGCCCTGGTCGGCCAGTCGCCCTGCTGAATCGGTACCACTGGAGTGTTTCTTCAAGAACGGCGTAAGCAGTTTGCCTGTCGCGCTTGTGCCCACTGATGGCGGAACCATTCGGTTGAGTGAAACGGAGGTGTTCCAAGAAGAACTTCGCAACATAAGCGGTCATTTTCTGGACATCTCGGAGGTGAGGCGTTTCGGCAAGACTGGCATGCTATGCAGATTTTCAAATATTCAATGCTTAACAGACTTACTGGCCGCCACGAGATTTGCGTTCATTGCTGTTCACGCTTTTATCCCCCCTCATCTTGCTTGCGTGAAGGGCATTGTTCGTGGTGTTCCAACTAACATTAGTCCTGAAGCATTCTTAAAGATAGTCTCTCCGGCTGGCGTGACGTCTGTCTACAGATGCACCAGACCTGTAGGTGATACGCGAGTCCCTACTGAAAGCGTCATCGTTACCTTTGCTGGTCTCACACGCCCCTCTGAGCTGAAGGCCTGGCCTTATCTATTCCGTGTAGAGGCATTGACACCTCGCCCACTGCAATGCCGTAACTGCTGGCGATTTGGACATAGCGCTAATGCTTGCAGGTCCTCATTGAGATGTGCGAATTGCGGTGGGGCACATGCCGCATCAAATTGTCAGGAAGACAACTGCAGGTGTTGCCTATGTGATGGAGCACACACAGCCACGGACAATACCTGCCCTGCTTGAGAACGTGAAACACAAATTCTAGATATACTGGAGAAACGCCGTTGTTCTCGGTCTGAGGCAACTTCTTTAATTAAAGAGCGCGAAGTGGGGTACGCTGCTGCTACGTCACGCAAGTGTGGGTCAATTGAAGCGACGGTCGCTTCCGCAGTGTCGGCAGCGATAGATAAGGCCATGCCGATGATTATGGAACGGCTTTTCAACACCTTTGCTGAAGGTCTGACCGAGATGCTCGCCGCCAGGTTAAACAGCCTTATTCCCTCCTTCGCTGCACACACTGTCACGGTCCAGGGTGAAGCAGAGCACCTCGACAATGAACAAAATAATCGGCGTCAAGAAGATGTTACCCCTGAAACGCTCGTGAGCACTAAGTCGCCAACCCCTGTGGGGCCCAGTGGGTCGTTTGGTGACATGAGGCTTGGTAATATCACTCATAAACGACGCAATGCTCCATTGTCTCCAACCAATTTGCCAATGTCAAAACCAAAAAAAGTTATTACTGATACCAACAATGAGCAGGACGTTTTGCGTTCTGCAGTAGAGTCAACTATATTAAGTCCATCATAGCGCCTGTAAAAGTTCTTCAGTGGAATTGTCGCTCCGTATCTTCCGCTTACATAGATCTTATTTATCTCATACAGCAAAGAAATCCTAATATAATTTTACTTCAAGAGTCTTGGCTTTCAGTAAACCAAACATTTACTCTGAAATATTTTCGAACATTTAGACTGGATCGGCCAGGTAGAGGAGGTGGATTATTGGTTCTAATATCTTCAAAATGTGTCATCATGTTTCTGTAACTTTTGAACATATTTGTCCGGATTGTGAATTGTTAGGAATAGATTGTTTGTTACCTAACTCCAACAGGATTACAGTGATTAATGCGTACTTTCCAAATGGAGTAAGACGCACAGATCACCTAGACTGTGTTATCAAGAATTCTTCGTCAAATTCAATTTTATTGGCTGGGGATTTTAACTCGCATCACACCTTTTGGGGGCTTAAAACAGATAGCTGTGGCAAAAGATTGTGGAATTGGTTGCAGGATAATAATTTTCGCTGCCATAACTCTGGACAAGTTACCTTTCTACGCGGGATAAGCTCATCAACATTAGACCTAACATTTTCTTGTGGCCAGTTTATGATTTCATCGTGGGAAACGTTTGATAATGGGACGAGTAGTGATCATGTACCAATTACCTATGAAATAATGCTACCACAACTTACCTCTGCTATCCGGCAACAACGGTTCACCAACTATAAAATTTATAAAACTGTTTTAAACTCCGCACTCTCGTCATTGAGAGGACGCGTCGGACAGCAACGAGCTGCTTCAGTCGTAGCGTGTCTAAGTGACTCTATCCAGCCGGCAGAGTTTTCTGTTAAGTACGGCAGCACACCGTCAAATTCAGCTTGGTGGAATGAAGATTGTACGCTTGCATATAGGCGACGTAAGGCTGCTTGGAAACGTTTACGCCACAACCATACTCCAAAAAATTGGGTTGACTATAAGTTCCACGCAGCGCTGTTTAAACGTACAGTTGCAATAGCTAAAAATAAACACAATTCTGACTTACATTCGCGTTTATCAAAACCCGATAAAAGATCTGCCCTGTACAGGTTTCTACGGAACAAAAAATCGACGAAGGTACCAGCATATTCGCATTCAGTAGTGCTGTCTCCTAAAGAGACAGCAGATTTGTTAGAGGGCATCGCGAAAGGACTTGAAGCGCGTTTCGCTTCGTCATGCTTGAGACCTGTGACATTCAAAAGCGCAACCTCGGACTTTCGGGAAGTCACTATGGCTGAACTGGCAGATGTGATACTAACTGTAAAGCAAGCAGCTCCCAGTCCAGATCAGATTACAAACTCTATGATTAAATTGATATTTAATTCCCATCCCGAGGAGCTTTTGAATATTGTTAACTGCTCCTTACAGCACACATGGATTCCAAGCGCATGGAAAGTTGCTAAAGTTGTGTTGCTGCGAAAAAATCCAAGCCTCGGATATGTCCTGGATAACATTCGGCCAATTTCGCTTACTTCAAACCTAGTTAAAATAATTGAAAGAATTCTTCATAGAAGGCTCAGTGAATTCATCGCTCGTCAGGACATTCTTTCACCAAGGCAAGTAGGATTTAAACAGGGGTGCTCTATATGGTCGGCTCATGTCGATTTGGAAAGCCGAATCCGCCTTGCAAAAGTATCTGGTGAGCTTTCTGCATTAGTCACGTTAGATATCGCAAAAGCCTACGATAGTAGTGGAATACAGTACATTAATTTCAAGATTAGTGGACTGTGAGGTTCCCAAGTACATTATATCATAGGTTCAGGAGTTTCTCTTTGAGAGACAATTCTTTTGTTGCCACGAGGGAATTACTTCTGCCTCATATAAGCAAACAAGAGGTGTTCCGCAAGGATCAGTTCTGTCACCTCTTTTATTTAATATATTATTATCATCTATTCCCGTTCATAAAAATGTTCCTCTTTATGTCTACGCCGATGATATTGCTTTTTTCTCGTCATCCCGAGATATCAATAGTTTATATCAAATCTTGCAGTCATATTTGAGTGAGCTTGAGGTATGGCTTGGCGGGCTGTCTTTTTCACTTAATGTTAGTAAATGTGCTCTGCTTGTATTCCCTCTATCCGTTCCCGTATTTCTTTCACTGCATTATCGAAATGATCCGATTCCACAAGTAACAGCGCTAAAATATCTTGGTATTGTTTACGTGGACAATTTAAATTGGCAGCAACAAATAGAATCAAACACCCGTAAAGCAGAAAGCGCCGTAGGATTGCTCCACCGGTTTTGCAATAAGAATTCAGGGATGCGCAGGGATACGTTACTTATGATATACAAACTTTACGTACGCCCAATTCTGGAGTTTGGCTGCGTTCTGTTTTCTAGAAGTGCTGAGTACAAATTAAGACCACTTATATTGCTAGAAAGGCAAGCTCTGCGGCTGTGTCTCGGACTACCTAGGTGTGTAGCGAATAGCGTGCTTTATTTGGAAGCTAGAATTATTCCACTTGATGCTAGATTTCGACAGCTTACTGTGCAAACATTTTTAAAACTTTACGATGCACCCCTCTTCTGTTCTCAGACAGTTTTCATCAAACATCCAGTTTCTTTCTTTCAGCACCCGTGGTCTCGTTATCAAAGACCCCAAGTCATTTTCGTCGAGTCTCTGTTATCAAATCTTCACGTTTCCCTCCGGCATTTAACTCCCCAAACCCAATGCACGGTGCCAGTTGACTTATTTTTCGATGATTTTTTTTCCAAAAAATGCCAAGTTACTTCAAAAGCATGTTCTGGAGGGCCTGCTTCAAGACCATCTAAGTCATTTTCCTAAATGCGTAGTAATTTCGACGGACGCAACGCAAAATCTTCAGAAGGCTGGAGTAGGTATTTTTTCTCATCAGCTTAATTGGTCTTTTGCGCTCCGATTGCCTGACTTGACACCAATTTATCTCGCAGAATTCCTGGCTATTACATTGGCTCTTCGAAAACTAAATTATCAGCAATCAAAAGCTATTATTATTTCGGATGTTTTGTCTGTATGTACACATCTAACGTCCGCAAAGAAGTCTTCTTTTCTCAGGATATTTTGGTCTCTCGTACCGCATAGCCTATCAGAAGTTCGGTTTATTTGGGTCCCCGGGCATGCTGGAATTGAACTAAATGAAATTGCTGATTCGCTCGCTTCGGCATCTTTAAATTTCCCGGTGGTGCCAGTAGCTCCACAGTTTCCTTTTATTACTGCCGAACGATTCAAACGCCTGTTAATCTTAAAAATGAACGAAACGTCGCTTCTACAATCTGAAGAATTTCGGCACTTGCAATTCACATGGAACACCGCAAAATGCCTTTCCTGTCAATGTGAGGTGACCCTCACAAGCTTTCGCTGTAGAGTTCCTCTGTTAAATTTTTATCTCAACAAATCAGGATTTTCATTAACTAACCTATGTGTAGTTTGCAATGAACCGGAAACAATAGATCACTTTCTTCTCACATGCCGCCGCTTCGCCTCACTGCGCCGATTAATTCTTGAAAGACCGATTGGTATGCTCGGATTGCCAGTCAATACATCCACCGTATTATCGTTTGGAGCCAGTCAGTTGGGTGTGGGCCACAGTGCTATTCTGTCAGCGCTACATAAATTCATTCAGGCAACCGGAAGGATACGCTGCTAGTGGTACTGCCAGATATATCCAATTCTTTCTTCCGCTTCTTCATTCTTGTTAATTTGTTTTATATATTCTGGTTTATCGTATTCTTCTACAATTTTTTCACGTTTTTTTCACAGGAACATTATTATTGTTTCTATCTAATTTCTCTTTATTTTTTTAGCAAGCGTTATAAAAATTATCCATCATGAGGTACAGTGTGGCCAATCCCCCATGTGGGTATGAGCCAAAATCTCCTAGGAGACAAGACAAGACAAGACAAGAAGGAGAGGAGGAAAAGAAAGAAGACATGAAGTTAGTCATGTAGCCTTGATAAACCATTGAAGGCGCACGGCTTTTGCAAACTTAAAAAAGCTGAATAGCAATACTGCGTAGTCAAAAATGTGCTTGCCAAAGAAGAAAACTGCCATCACAAATTTTCGATTAGGCAAAGCTTGACACACCTTATGACTCAGCCAGTCCTTAGCCGGCTCCATCATTACAACATGACCCGAGCCACGACTGTAAATCATACTGAATCGTCATTTGGGAACATTCAACGTCTTGTGTGTCACCTAACACCAAGCGGCCGCTCAAAAGATGTCAATTTTCATTGTTAATGAGCACGTTATTATGATTGTCTTCTTTCTTGACCAAGTGCAGTAATAGAGAAGTGGCACCAGCCGATTCGGTAATGAATATTTTAGTTCGCACCTGTGTGTGGCGAGGTTGCCTGAGGTAGGCTGTTGTTCAGACAGGGGAAATTGAGGAGCACAACGATAAGTGTGGTGGATATATTTATAGTATTACAATGCTCACATATTAGACAGGCGATATAGTGAGTCATGAACGCAAGGCATCGGAGGTTCATGATGTGGCGGAAAAGCCGTGTAGTTGTTTGCTCAGAAATCAGCTCCAATGCTCTCTCAGCGATGTCATGAAGACACTCGACATCCAAGCCGAATGCCCAAAGGAGGGGCCTATACAACCTCGGTCAGTGTGTAAGCATTGCGAAGGAGTATGGATGAAAATAAGTGCCATGCAAATACTACGATGGGACTGCTTTCCCCGAGGGAGGCACGGCAGGCATGCTTGCTTAAGCCGACATTAGCGTTTTTATTAGCACGCCGGCGATGCACGATGCCTGGTGGTGAAGGTGACAGTCGCGACACCCGCGTCTTAGTTTACTTTGCCCCCCCCCCCCCCCCTCAGCTTCGCAACTTACGCCTTCCTGTTGTTGCCATATGCACAAATAACATCCGTTTCGTAAGCCATGTCTATGTAATGTTGCTCTTCCTTTAGTTTTTTTACCAAAATATTTGTTTTTTCTGTGCATAGTGACATCTGCTGGAAAAGCGCTGTGTTGCGCAGTGCACCGCATATCCCTGCGTGCAGATTTGTTGATTTCTTGCTGATGTTTGATGGCTCCAAACGGCATTGCCGCTTCTGATGACAACGGAAAGCGTCACAGTTGCGACGACTGAATTGCCTAGAAAAACAGCACGAACCTTTCCCTCGTGGATTGTTCACTTTAGTGCAGCGCACATGCCCATGTTTCGAAAAGGCCTCAGTCGAGTGAAACCCTATCATTCAACAGTCTCTGTTTTCACAGCCAACTCAGAGGCCATGTTCGAGGCGTGTTTATTTTTGTCTCAGCTCACGAGGTGTGCTTCTTTGGAAGCCGTTATGTAACGCTATTGACCAACGGCATTAGAAATTGTGAATAGGAAAGTTTCACCCTGGGCGCTGACCCTGTTCGTATTTATAAAGAGCTGTTCGAGCACAAAGAGTGTTGAAGCATAGATGGATATATCTTTCCCGAGAAACCACCAACATTTGCCTGCTTTCAAAATTGTTTTTGAACGGTACAGCTGCCACTACATCCCCACGATATAAATTTTGAAATAAATCGAGTCGCCTCGAAGATCCTATGAGAATTGGTCGCTTTAATTGCACTCAATTATCTCTCTTTTTTAACATCTCTGGAAACAAAAGAAACTGAACAGGGGCAAAGAAGGTACAGCAAAGTGTTTCAACTTGACTAACTGGTGAAGCATGCACTGTATTGCGAGAGGATTCTTTGATGAGCCACAACCAGTGTCAAACCAGAAACCGGCCCCGCCGTGGTAGTCTAGTGGCTAAGGTACTCGGCTGCTGACCCGCAGGGCGCGGGTTCGAATCCCGGCTGCGGCGGCTGCATTTCCGATGGAGGCGGAAATGTTGTAGGCCCGTGTGCTCAGATTTGGGTGCACGTTAAAGAACCCCAGGTGGTTTAAATTTCCGGAGCCCTCCACTACGGCGTCTCTCATAATCATATAGTGGTTTTGGGACGTTAAACCCCACATATCAATCAATCAAACCAGAAACCGGGCATCTAGGGAAGGTCCTTCCCACTCAACTAACGTCGTTGTAAAAGAGCACCGGAACGCAGCTCACCATAAGATTCTCTGTTTTTTTTTCTTTTCGTGCTTTTTCTTTTTGACTGTACGACACCGCGGGACCGCATGACCATCGGGACATTAGCTGCGGTCAAGCGGACGTCGCATCTAAAAAAATACATGCTCACAAAGTAATACCACTCGAGCTATAGCAGTTATATTCTTTCAATTCTCAACTGTCTTCGCATTATAGCAGAGCATACAGCTAAGAACAGTGAGGTATTCCTTAACTTTAGAGAAATCACAGGCATAAAAGCAACCAGTTTCCTGTAATAAGGCTGCGCAAGTTATCGAATTCTCCGACAACGTGCTACACTGGTTGCGTTGCTCGGCTCCCGAACCGAATATCATGAGTTAGATCCCAGATGTGGTGGTGGCGCT
The DNA here is from genome assembly GCA_013436015.1 of Rhipicephalus annulatus. Lineage (NCBI taxonomy): Eukaryota > Metazoa > Arthropoda > Arachnida > Ixodida > Ixodidae > Rhipicephalus > Rhipicephalus annulatus. The sequence continues at coordinate 760,597 of WOVY01011931.1, forward strand.
TCTATGCAGTCACGGCGTTAGAGGCTCGTGCGCTGCGTCATGCCGGTACACGGTAAAGAACCCCATCAAGAAGGAACTTACTGAGCCCTCCATAATGCATGTGCTAGAGGACCACTATGAAGTTTTTCATCAGTACATATATGCCCCGTGGGGTGGCTCATAATTCTACCCTGATTTTCGCACGTAGACTTCCGAATATCATTATAAAAGCTTGTTGGAAACAAAAACGAGAATGCATGTGCAGAAGGAATGTGTAAAAAAATCACCATAGTACACAACACGGTATTACGCCTTCTTAGACAAAATTGAGCCACTCTTTTGTTCAGCCATTCATGAGACTAGAAAGCAATTATCTTTCTCTCTCTCTCTCACTTATGTTCTTTTTGAAAGTTTTTGAACCTACTTATTGCTAGTATCATGCCAAGCCGTGCCATGAAGTGTAATAGTAAACTGTGAATAACACAGATCACAAATAAAATGGAAGTCCTATCACGCTGAAAAAGTTTCCTCTGCATCTCAATTTCTCCATGCATTTATCCAATATTGATAAGCACGACAAGTTGAGACGTCCCTATCTTTAGCATCTGTGTCTTATGCGGTACCCATTGGAAGTTATGTATCTAACATTTTCAGCGCATATTTGTCGTTTGCCTGTCTCGTCTAACCTAATCCAGTCTGAAGTGAATTTTCACCTCATTTTTTTTTCCAAATTCGAGATTCAATTTCTCTGGAAAGCACGAGACCTGCCCCCGTCTGGCGCCAGAAGACTAAGCCGTCTACTTTTCATTTGGTTTTTATCTCAAATGCAATAGATATGATGCAGGGTGTTGAAACCCTTAGAAGTTGTCATCCTTGTTTTTCACAATAGAGCCACGCATCGAGCACTTTTTGTCACCGGATCCACATACTCTTATTTTTTTTGCAATAACTTTTTTTTTTCGCTGTGTCGCCAAACAACTTGTTAGTTTTATTACAGTCATGCTGGTGAACTGGGCCTCGCCACGCTTCGTATTGGGAATCACTTACAGGTAACCCGTTCACGCCGCCGCCTTCCTGGTATTCGTTTGTTGTACTCTTCATCGACTGAATTGAGCGGCCTGCCGCGTTCTATTTATCAAGTTCCCTGCCCATCAAAATTTATCGAAATTTTAAGTAGTACTTGTATGTATTTATATATGTGGCTACTTATTTTGTTCTGTACAATTCTTAACCGACGCCTTATGTATTAACTCTCCTGTGAAGGCCTTTAAAGAAATAAAGGCAGAAATAAAAACGAATTGAACATTGAGAGTATCTTCTAGCATATGAGAGCAAGTCGTAAATATTTACTTTTTTGTATTTTACTCACTCTACAGTAATTTGTTTTAGAACGCATGAGTAACGCATTGTTTGGATAGGTCCAGTAGGCGAAAAGTGAGTAAAAGACGACGGCTTCGCTGCAAAGAGTTACGCTATCTTTCGCATTAGAGTTGTATATCGCTAGGAGCTAGAAAAACGTTGTTGTTCATGACTGCGCTGAAAGTATGATGAAAAAATGCTAGCTTACACTACTTAAAAGTTTACTCACGCTTTCACTAGTTTTTCTTTAGATGTCGTTAGCATATACATATATAGATTTGTGTGACAGCCACCGCAGCATATCAATCGCGAATTCCGGTAAAACCTCGCCCTGAAATCGGGTACCCTGCGTACACTGATACTGGTCAAGCCATGAGAAACCCATGCGTCTAACTATATCAAACTCCTGAATTCAGGCTAAACCTACAATATTATTGACTGAACGATGCGTAACATTGTTGTGGGCGGAGCCCGGTCCATAGGCGGGGCTCGGGTAGGCCGACGTTTTTTTATCTCGTGCCTCGGCTGGGCTCGTTGTTTTATCGGGCCCACCCGATAAAAAGGGAAATATTCGGATTCCGGATCCCAGCCAGTGAAAAAATGAATGAACCGCGAGGTGGAGACGTTGTGCCGATTAAGCAGACAATATAAGTTCGGATTTTTGCATAAACTTGATGTTCCTGCAGTCCTGCGTCTGACGTACTGAACTTCTGGAAAAAGAGCCGTTATAAATATCGATCTGAAGCTGCTATGCAGCGCCAACAGCGAAACGAACTTTACTTCTTGATAATATGTAGCGCAGAGCCACCGCACTCGACTTATGCTCACAGCATTCATTACACAGCTTGTAATTTTTACAGAGCATCATTTAACCTATGTATATAGGGATGGTCATTCGACGTTTTCTTAGGATTCATTTCGATATGTTTAATAAAATGCCGCATTATCGGAAGGCAATTTCTTGTCTGTGCAGCAAACCTTCATAATGTGGAATAGGGCCGGACCAGGCTCGGCCTTTTCTTTTGTACGTCAGACTAGATCTAGTACAATCGCAGCACCTTAACGTCGGGCTCGGGTGGGCATTCGACGCAGTAAGCAGGCTCAGGCCGGGCTCGTGTCGGGAATGAGGCCCGCGCATGGCTATATCCAAACCTGGCTTACGACAAAATCTTAAAGTGGTGGACCGAATTTCTTATTCATTGCGTGGACAATCATGGACTGAAATTCAAATTGCGGCTGAATTTCGTAACAAAATTAGTAATTTATTCGATAGAATTTATATGGACACTCCCAGCTGAATTTCGCAGCCGGCGTCGGCGTGGGCGTAGGCGTTGGCGTTAATGTCATGCACCGTATATGTATAGGTATCTATATATATGAAAACGCAAGAAAGAAAAAAAAATCCTGAAAAAGACTCTGGTGCGCGGAACCGAACGTGGACCCTCCGAGTCGTGAATGCGAGGCGCTAACTACTGAGCTACGGAGAAGCACGTCCTTCAGCGGTCAAACGGCAAGCTATATATATCTACCACTTACCGCTGGTAATTGGCATCTCGAAGGGTAACTATGGCGTTTTTAGCATTAACAGCAAGATGGCGCAGTGAGCGCGCAGCGGTGCGCGCTCTTCTCTCCCACGTGTACTTTGCGTCGCGAATGGGAGTGAGTAGTCGTAAAGCCCCCCCCCCCCCCCCTTGCCAACAGAAAAACCACTGGCTATCAACACTGGTCTGTGAGGGCTTTCCGAGCGTCGCTCACCCATTTGCACACACAAGCAGGCTTCTGCCTCCAAGATAGAGGAAAGCTGACTGGAAACGCAAGGGGCCCACGGCGTGACAAAGATACGCCACAAAGAGGCTGGTTTAAAAACCTCTTTCGTGGGTTCTGTCCATTTCTGAGGTGTATACGAGCCATGCTTCGCGTTACTACGGTGCCCACTAAATTGAATGCGATCTTGTGCCTCGACTGCATTTTTTTGGAAGAAAATATGGCGTACACAAACCATACGTGGAAGCATTCGTAGCAAAAAACGTTGCTCTGCATATACACGTTTTATATATATATATATATATATATATATATATATATATATATATTGTAGTGGGGAATTTGCAAGGCACTGACTAGTGGGACCATCGCTCTCGGAGTGCGAAGCGCGAGTGTGTGCACGAGCTGTAGACGCTGGACGGCTCAAGCATTTCTGTTCCTACCGGCTGCCTGCCTACTACCTGGCGTCGCTATTAAACTCCCTTGCAAAGTGGTGGAAGCGTGCTGGGTACGCAAACCTGGAACTTCGAAGCCGGAAGCTGCCCACTGCATCAGCAATGCCTGATCAGACGACCGAGCAAGGCACCCCCCTGCAGAGCACGGCCCAATCTCAACTGGTCATCGTACCTACCACCCTGCGCCAACGGGATCCCCCCTTCTTCAGCGGCACCGAGGACCAAGATGTGGAAGACTGGTTGCAGCTGTTTGAAAAGGTGAGCGCCGCCAACAAGTGGGACGACCCCTCGAAATTGGAGTACGTCCCATTTTATCTCAAAGACGTCGCCAGCCTGTGGTTCACAAACCACCGTACGGAATTTACCACTTGGGCCGCGTTCAAGACCACCCTTGCAGCTGTGTTCGATCGCCCCGCAGTGCGCAAACTGCGTGCTGAACAGCGCCTACGCGGACGAGCGCAAAGGCAGGGCGAAAACTTCACTAGCTACATTGAAGATGTTATCGATTTATGCCGGCGCTTTAACCCTGAGATGACCGAGCAAGAAAAGATCAGGCATATCTTGAAAGGAATAGACGATGATGCCTTTCAAATGTTGCTGGCAAAGGGCCCAAGTACCGTATCCGAACTTGTAACCTTGTGCCAGAACTTGGAAGAGATTCGCAAGCAACGTGCATTAGTTCGGAGGTCAACGACAGCAGACGACTCTCTCGCTTCCCTGGCCGTCAGTGGTGACAGCACCCTGCTGGAGCAGATAAAAGTATATGTACGTGAAGAGGTCGCACGACAGCTTTCGTGTCTCTCGTATCTGCCGACCACCGAAGCACCAACGAACCGTCTAACGCCGACAATCAGACAGGCTATTCAGGAGCAGGTCTCCGAGGCGTTGCCATTACCTACGCCTGCCTCTCCATCAACACCTGTTGCCGCGCCACTGACTTATGCGGCCGTCGCGGCAATGCCTCCGCCTCGTCTGCCATTGTATACGCCACAACCTGTGCGACCTTCTACTGCGCCGTTTCCAGCTACACAGCAGCATGCTGGAAATCCTTGGCGCACTGCTGACAACCGGCCGATATGCTACTTTTGCGGGATTCCAGGCCACGTTGCGCGTCTATGTCGTCGGCGCTTCGCAGCTAATACACCAAGATACCCTGACTACTCGTTTCGGCCTTCATGCCACGCGCCTCATGTGCCACCTGAAATTCACGAACGCGATGCGCAAGCTGCTTCCGGCACCCGAACCTCCGCTTCTCGACGTTCTACTTCCCGCTCACCTTCCCCTTCACCAAGTCGTCGTTCCGTGTCGCCTATGCGTCGACGACCCACCTCCATTGAGACGGAAAACTAACTGCCGCAGCTCCGGAGGCACGAGCTGCGTCATCGTCTAATCGTTTAAGTCCTCGCCTGTCTCCCACCAATCTTATCGATGTAATCGTCGAAGGTGTACGAACACTTGCACTCATCGATACCGGTGCCGCGATATCTGTGATTAGCCAAAGACTCTGCCGCTCTCTTCGTAAAGTGACGATGCTTTCTCCCGTAGTTTCTTTGAGCACTGCGAGCGCCCAACAAATTGAGCCCGTCGCGGCTTGTACGGCAAAAGTGGTTATTCGAGACGTGTTGTACATCATTGAATTTCACGTGTTGGCTTCATGTTCCCACGATGTCATCCTAGGATGGGATTTCCTATCACGTCATCACGCCGTCGTGGACTGCGCTCGGGCCGAAGTGGAGCTGTTACCGTTTCGTGATGCGCCTTCTGTTGATGCGGCCGTATCTAGTGTGGCTAACCTTGTCGTCGCGACGGACATAGACCTTCCTCCTTTCAGCGCCCAGTTTGTCCCTGCCTGCTGCACTTCACTTTCTGACGCTACCGTCCTATTCACGCCATCTCACATCTTTGGTAGCCGCCATCACACATCGCTGCCATTCGCCGTTCTTGCGCTTTGTAAAGACACTACCGGAATATTTATTTCCAATCCGAACTCGTGCCCCCTCAGTTTGCGCCGCAACGAGACGCTCGGCCATATTCAGCTTATCGATGAAGGTACTATCGTGCCTGCCGATTTCTTCGACACCAAGCCGAATATGGAACTGAACGCGTTGGTTCCTCACTTTGCTTCGAACAGTGTGTCCTCCGATGCATTTCATCGTTCTATTGACTGCCATCTAGCCCCGGCTCAACGAGAGCAGCTTCTTACCCTGTTACACGAATTCAGGCATTCGTTCGACTTTCCCCAAGCGGTTCTAGGAAGAACGAACGCAATTGTGCACACAATTGACACAGGGAAGAGTACTCCTTTGCGCCAGCGCCCCTATCGTGTGTCTCCGGCAGAGCGTCGCGTAATTGCAGAACAAGTAGACGACATGCTACAGCGTGGAGTCATCAAGCCTTCTTGTAGTCCTTGGTCTTCACCAGTTGTACTCGTCAGAAAAAAGGATGGTTCGATACGGTTCTGCGTAGACTACAGGCGCCTAAACAACATTACGAGGAAAGATGTTTACCCTCTTCCCCGCATAGACGACGCTCTCGATTGTCTCCAAGGTGCAGAATTCTTTTCCTCGCTTGACCTTCGCTCAGGCTATTGGCAGGTCCCAATGGCTGAGTCTGATCGTTCAAAAACGGCGTTCGTCACACCAGATGGTCTCTATGAATTCACCGTAATGCCATTCGGACTCTGCAATGCGCCCGCCACATTCGAGCGAATGATGGACAGCATTTTACGCGGTCTCAAATGGAACATCTGCTTGTGCTATCTTGATGACGTTGTGGTCTTTTCACCCGATTTCACTTCGCATCTCACTCGTCTGCGTAAGATTCTACAGTGCCTCACAAACGCCAGGCTTCAGCTTAACCTGAAGAAGTGTCACTTCGGGGCTAAACAACTCACCATACTTGGTCATGTCGTCTCGAAAGCCGGCATTCTTCCCGACCCTGACAAGCTTCGTGCTGTTGCCGAATTTCCCAAGCCGACTACTGTTAAAGAACTACGGAGCTTTGTGGGCCTGTGCTCCTATTTTCGTCGTTTTGTCCGGAACTTTGCCTCCATCATCGCTCCACTCACCAAACTCCTTGCTGGCCCTGCAGATCTTTCGAATTGGACAGAAGCCTGTGACGAATCCTTCACAACACTGCGCCAACTCCTTACCTCACCACCCGTACTGCGTCATTACGACCCTACTGCGCCGATCGAAGTACACACGGATGCAAGTGGCGTCGGCCTTGGTGCAGTACTCGCGCAACGCAAACCAGGTTTTACGGAGTATGTGGTCGCCTATGCCAGCCGCGCCCTCACTAAGGCAGAAGCCAACTATTCTGTTACTGAAAAAGAGTGCCTGGCGATTGTGTGGGCGTTAAACAAGTTTCGCCCCTATTTGTACGGCCAAACTTTTGAAGTGGTAACAGACCATCACGCACTGTGTTGGTTGGCTTCACTGAAAGATCCTTCTGGTCGCCTCGGACGTTGGGCACTACGCCTCCAGGAATTCGACATACGCGTCGTCTACCGATCGGGGCGAAAGCACTCTGACGCAGATGCGCTTTCACGATCCCCCGTGAAATCTGATGAATCGGAAATATCAGCCCTTGACCTTCCCCTGTGCTCCGTCAGCGTCACAGACATGCCATCCGAACAGCGGAAAGACCCTTGGATTGTCTCGCTCTTGAATATGCTTTCTGACACATCAACTTCCGGTTACCCTCGTGCTCTTCGCCGCCAAGCAACGCATTTCGCCATAAGAGATGGCCTGTTATACCGTCGCAACTATCAAGTGGTGGGTCGTAAATGGCTGCTAGTCATACCCAGCCATATGCGCTCTGATATCTGCGAATATTTTCATGCTGAGCCTCAACACGCACACGCCGGTGCGCTAAAGACGTATGAACGGATCCGCCAACGTTACTACTGGCGGGGTATGTACACGTTTGTACGCAAACACATTCGCTCATGTTCCCTGTGTCAGCAGCGCAAGACATTCCCTCATTCACCCGGTCAACTGCAGCCTTTACCATGTCCTGCACGCCCATTTGACCGTGTTGGGATTGACCTATACGGCCCGCTACCGTGCTCTGTTGGTGGTAATCGATGGGTGATTGTGGCTGCCGACCATCTGACAAGGTACGCCGAAACGGCAGCGCTACCTTCGGCTGGTGCTCGTGACGTTGCAACCTTCATCTTGCATCGGTTTGTTCTTCGTCATGGTGCACCACGGGAGCTCTTGAGTGACAGGGGCCGTGTATTCTTGTCCGAAGTTCTGCAGCAGCTCTTACATTCATGCCGCACGGTACACCGCACATCGACAGCCTACCACCCTCAGACGAACGGCCTAACGGAACGTTTCAATAGAACTCTCGGAGACATGCTCGCTATGTATATTGATTCGGACCACTCCAATTGGGACGTTGTCCTTCCTTTCGTGACGTATGCCTACAATACGGCGATTCAATCAACAACGGGCTTTTCTCCATTTTTTCTTTTATATGGTCGTGACCCATGCAGCACACTCGACACAATTCTGCCATACAATCCTGATGCCTCCGAGTTCAGCCTAGTTTCTGAAATGGCAGAACATGCCGAAGAGTGTCGTCAGCTTGCACGGTCCTTCACAGCCGATAATCAAGCCCTCCAAAAAGATCGCCACGACCGTGATCTTGTTCAGGACACATTCCCCGTCGGTTCTCTCGTGTGGCTCCGACTGCCTTTCCACTCTCCTGGACTAACTCCCAAGTTTGCACCGAAGTATACGGGCCCTTACCGCGTCATACAGCACCCTTCTTCTGTGACCTATGTGATTGAACCGCTCAAGCCATCCACGGACAAGCGCCGCCTTGGTCGTGAGACGGTCCACGTCAGTCGCCTCAAGCCCTGCTACGACCCTCCTGTTCTCTCGTCACCTTGAGTCGCCAGGATGGCTCGTCTTGGTCGCCGGGGTATTGTAGTGGGGAATTTGCGAGGCACTGACTAGTGGGACCATCGCTCTCGGAGTGCGAAGCGCGAGTGTGTGCACGAGCTGTAGACGCTGGACGGCTCAAGCATTTCTGTTCCTACCGGCTGCCTGCCTACTACCTGGCGTCGCTATTAAACTCCCTTGCAATATATATATATAAACTTCGAAAATAGTGCAGTATAGGAAACAAAACAATAAAATATTTATTTAATCCTAACAGTTTCGGCTGGTGGACCAGCCTTCTTCGGAGGATGTAAGTGAAATGATACAAGTTCCCGTAGCAGAGGGTCACCCTCACAGTTTAAAGACCCTCCCCCCCCAAAAAAAAAGACAAGCGGGCGAACGAGGTAGCAACAGACAACAAGAAGCAGAAGAAGGAGAGGAACCAGAAAGGAGCGACGGAGAGCCGCCGGAGACGAGCGGGTAATTCTGGCATTGTTACTGGGTATAGGTCCTATACCCTATAGGCCGAGTCGATCGTAGGCCGAGCACGTAGGCCGAGTCGATCGATAAGGAGGGTAGTAGCTTGCGCTAACTGCACCGGGAGAGAGAACAGTCAGAGGGACAGATGACGGCTCAGGCGGTGGTGATGAAAAGCTCGTGGGAAAGCTAGTGGGAGGTGCGGCAGCAACCGACGCATACGTTCTTGGCGGGGACGTCGAGCTGACGGTGCCTGGTGGCGCGGCGGCGGTGTGCGGGAACGATGGGAGAGTACGAGAGACAGTGGACTGCAAGTTGGCCATGTGGGTCATGGGCGTGAGCTCTTCCCTGATGACATCCCGCAATGACGTTGAAGAAGACTGAATGGGACACACTGAAGGTAGTGTGAATCCCATTGATTCTAATTCTTCGCGTATAATCACCCTTATTGTGTCTCATATGTTTGGATCCGCCGTAATACGGGCCGCGTCACTGTCCGGTTGTACGGTTGTAGGCGCGTAGACTCAAGTTCTTCGAGGCGCTGACAGGTTGTCGCAACGTCAGCAACGGTAGCCGGATTCTGGATTTCAAGGGCATTGAATGCGACGGGTGCAATTCCCTTAAGAAGCTGGCGCACCTTGTCTGATTCTGTCATTGGTGTGTCAACCCAGCGGCAAAGTGAAAGAACATCCTCGATGTAGAATGTATGCGACTCCCCGATGTGCTGTTTTCCAGTCGCGAGAGCTTTCTTTGTGAGAGCCGAACGAACAGTCGGTGTGCCAAAGACATGGCGGAGCTGATCTTTGAAGGCTGACCAGTCGGGGATGTCGATGAAGTGGTTGAGGAACCACGTCTTCGCGACACCCGTGAGATAGAATGACACGTGAGCGAGTTTGTAGGTGTTATCCCACCGGTTAGCAGCGCCGACACGTTCGAAATCGTCCAGCAATTCCTCCACATCTTCCCCGCGCATACCAGCGAAGGGATGGGGCTCACGCTGGAGGCTGTTGATGACGTGAGAAGGCGCGACACGCGGTGGTGGAGTGGGAACGGCTGCAGCAACGACCTCTTCTTGGTGCGACTTATTTCCGGACACCTGGCCCAAGCGTAGCTCCAGCGGGTAGACTCGTCGAGAGGATGGCGGGAGATCTAACAGCATGCTCCACCACGTATGAAGTCTTGGTTTGGATTACCTTTATTAGGCCCGAGGAACCGGCAGCCGACAGCTACGATGAATGAGCCAAGATGATGATGCTACGCGACAACGATGAGGATGCATGAGCCACACACATATATATATATATATATATATATATATATATATATATATATATATATATATATATATATATATATATATATATATATATATATATATATATATATATATATATATATATACATGAGCCACGCACACACACACACACACACATATATATATATATATATATATATATATATATTGACAACTGCGCTTTCATTCATAGTATGCAAATGATACTCCTTAGTTATGCATGATGCAGTCGTCGTTGGTTGGGGGTAGTTGAATGCGCGTTATGTGAAGTATATTACAAAAAAGGAAGATGTTTTAATTTCATTTTGCGCTGAGGAACTTGACGTGCTAATAGGTGTTTTCCAACAAAGAAAAACAACGCTAATCTTGGCTTTCTGCATGCTTTGTTTCACGCAGGAACCCTCTATAATTAGGGCAGTGTGTTTGTTTTGCATAAGCGCGGCCACCATTCCCTGCGTTTTCGTCTTGTTTGCGGGGTTGTTAGAGGAAGAGATCCGCGTAATAATAAAAACTGCAGTACGTGTACAAAAGCCTGTGGAGTCAAAGTTTTGCGCAACACGAACGCCGTAGGCAATTCGACGGCGACATGTGAGTGGGAGGATTTTGAGCATATGCGGCAGGCATTGGTTAGTTTCTGGAAACTTTCTATAGCCTTATTATTAAACTTTGTAGCATAAGAGAATTTGATTTCGTGGAGCCACGTTTCGAAGGCCTCGTAGGCAGACAAAGGGTGGAGTCTTCGGAATGGAAAAGCCCGAATATGAATGGTGATTTTATACGTAACAGAAACGAATACCTAGATTTCTATAGCCTGCAGTCTGTGATCACGTTTAGCCTTCTTGGATGCCTATTGCGTTTGGAAAAACTTTGTGAGCCGTAGACAGCGATTTAAAAGAGCGTGCGAAGTCATGTATGCAGAAATTGGAAGTTCGACAAAGCCATAGGTTTCCAGCGCTTGACCACCAAATGAATAAAGTACTGAAGGAACGCTGACGTATTGCCCAGTATGAAGGTCTCATGAGCGCCACAAAACATGATCTCCATCCAGATAATGCAGTTACGACGTGCTGTGTTTTCTGTTGGTGTGATGGGCAATTTGTAAATATCCGAAGTAAATCTAACGCCTATATTTGCAACCATCGTATTCAACGCATGTAATCCATCACGATTGGTAGACGTATAAGTACTTTCTACAAGGCATATTATTGCAGTAACTATCCTTTCGTCGTGAAGATTTAGGTGAGTAAAAAAGAAAAACATCTTATTTCATAACACTGAAGGGTAATTATTTGCACTGAACCCACAATCATAAGTCGGCGATAAATGTAGAGCTGACTCAATCTCACTTATGAATTGTGCATCGCCCTTAGGGCGAGGCACATTTAATATCTGCTTCATTTCATTTCATATTTCATTTCTGTTGTAACACTGATCGCCGGTGTTCCTGTGCGCAATCGTATTCTTTGGGTAATCTTTGTATTTTGTCGCACTGCCGAAGTGGTTCTCACAGATCAAGCAGAAGGAAGCGTGGGTTCAAGACATGCATCGTGAGGTGTCGCCACAATTCCGGATGCTTACAAGAAAGCGTCTGCTCTTTCAGTGTACTCATTCAATAAATTTTCATTAACTATCGCGACAGATACTTGAGCTCTATTTTCAGTAGGCTTATCTGATGCGAACCAGTAACCAGGATATGGAGCCCTTCAAGGGGCCCGGCTGTCGTATGTTGTGGTCATATGCGGTCATCGTCTCTTACCGTAACGCGGGTAAAATCACCTATGAAAAATGAAAAAGGGAAGCAAGCAAAACATATGAAGAAAAAAAACAAAAATAAAAAACCTAAAGAACAGCAAACACATATAAAAGAGAGAAGGAGACCAAGAACAAAACAAAAACAAACGAGAAACGAAAAAAAAATCTCAGCATATCCACGGAGTGAATGATGATGAGTGGGGTGAAGGACTCGAGTGTTTCATGGCTAAACTGTGAGCCATCCGCAAATATCACCTACTACATTATCATACACGTGACAAACACTGCATATATTTATATAAGAAATTTTATTATTGGTAAGTGGTAGCTATACGTCGCTTTCATTCCCCCTTCATTGTAACGGCTTTATGGTTGGTGAAGTGATGGATCTGTGATGGGGTGTAGCGGGATGTTTGCGAAGGCGAAGTAGTGGGCAGTTTGCAAAGGTGGAACTATAGGCGGTTACTTATAAAGAAGGGATGAACACAGTGGGAAAACCCTTGGTTTTTTTAACGCGCACCTGGATAAAAGTATACACGACCATCTTGCATTTCTTATCAGCTTCTTCTCAATAGTATTGGCTTTATGGTCGCTGAAGTGGTGGATCGGTGATGGGGTATAGTGGGATTTGCAAGGTGGCTACATACACCAACGGAGGAAGGACAGACTCACACCCTAAGGAGCTTCGCCCTTAAAAAAACAGAAGATAAACAAAGCAGGTTGCCCATGAGGTTTGGCACCACTAGTGAGAATCTGCCTTATTTTTCGAAACGCTTCTTCTGCAAGTTCAAAAAAATCAGAAGTAAGCACTCGATCGGAAAGGCTTCGATGATAAAATAAAGTGTCGTTCATCCCTCGAGCTTCTAAAAACAAAAACAAAAAAGAGAAAGAAACCACACTCCACGATAAAAAAAAATATGACGTCCAGGTCTCCTATTCGTCCTTCCACGCCCCCTTCCAGCAGAGCAAGAAAAAAGCAAAGTGTTTCCTGCTCAATTGCCTGCAAGGGCGAACTACTTGACGCCAGCGAAAAATGTGGCAAGAGACATTATCATTAGTCTTACTTCGTACTGAAGCCTCTGCTTCCTGAGCTTCCACGGTCCACCCGACAGAGACGACGGCTTGAACAGCACCGGAACAAACGGAGCCGCAGAAGCATCCCTTCTTTTTTGTCCTAATCTATCACGAAGAAGGCAGATGATAACTTCTTTGTCATCAACAGACTTGCATTTCTGTTTGTATTGTCATTTCCCTCTTTATACTATCCAGCTGTGAAGGTACAGCAAGTGAACGTCGAGTAATTACCAGCAGCGTCAAGGACGACACCATGGCAATAAGGGCAAAAGCAATGGCGACCGTATTGCTTTAATCGGCATTCGCACTAGGCTTGATTGGGTGCAGGTGCCGCAAAAACGCCACGCAGTCCCGTAATGACAGAGTATAGGTTCTGTTTATATAAATATGCGTACACCTTAGGCTCATTGATATTGTTTCTATCTGGGAACATGATAGTAGATAGAAACAGGAACGCGACATAAGGAGAGACTGTGCTGAATAAGTCATAAGCGGCCGTAGCGTGTCGGCTGCCCGCATCGCCAGAGTTCTGTGCCAGTGGCTGCGACGCAACTCCTCCCCTCAGAATGGAGAGAGACAGATGGGCTTCCGTTCCGTAGGCCGCGTTTTCAGCCATTGGGAGGAGCGCAGAACCACGTGTCGCCGTAGCTTTCTGTTCCGGTGTCTTGGGCATACAATGCAGGTGGACTCTTTCTTCGTAGTGGCCGGTGAACTGACGGTCTCTGCTGTTGGGTACGCGTTATCGCAAACCTTTTAACTTTTTCTGTTGTACACAGGCCGGTGCATCACGCACGACATGATCTTCCCAACGCCCTTGTGTCAGATGGCTGGACGTAGAAACTGTAGAAATATAATGAACGTGGGCCAGTAGCGCAAACGTTCCACCGCATTGTGAGTAAAGCACTGTTTTCGCCTAGTCGATGCATTGCTGGCGGCGCTGGCGTGACGGCTGCTCTCCCCACGCCATGGCTTGGAGATGACTGAGTGCCGACGCTCATAACAGGAGCAGCGTCACTGTTGCACGCATCTCCCAAGGTAGCGAGGTTCACACCACCATACATGGGCGTTTCTAATACGCAAGTTCTTTTTCACGTGTGGCAGATGCGATGGTGATAAAAATGTCGAAATAAAGGCTGGTTTGGACACGGGATAATACAACCCCAATTGATCAGAAGGAAAGAAAAATCGAAAGCTTTCACAAACAATTAAGTGTCTAGAAGTGTTTTCATCTCACCTAGTTTCAAATATTGTCTAAAGGATAATATTGAGGTCGTTTAGAGAGAGTGGCATGCACTATAGAACTGCTGTAGGCAACCTGTTGGCCGCAGGACAAATGTGGCCCACAAGGTTGTATTATCAGGCGCCAGCCCGAGGTAATATGAGCCCCCTAGATAAAAGATGACTACCTCCGCAACTTCCTGCGTTTGACGATAAGCAAGCTTGACTGAGCTATTTACAAGCTGACTACGAACGTACTGCACTAAAGGTCATGCGTTGACAAAACTTTTTTTACACTTTTATTTTTTCATGTATCTTACGTTTTTAATTGAAAAGTATAGCGATGTACATGCTGGAAATGAACATAATTTCTATTCCAGCTTCGTACATAAGCATTTTCAATTCACCTAGCTTTTTCCGCTTACCGGCAACCCCCCCTCCCGACCCCTTAATTTTCCTTGTGGCTTTTGCCGTGTCTTGTTCATTCACTCGGCCCACCACCTAAAAGGATGCAGACACCTGCACCAGCGAACACGTTTAAATTGTTCTGAAAAGGTTGCACATGAACGAGTTGACGATGGATGCAGCGCTTAGTTCTCTTTGTACATTAAAACAAGAAAAAATGTTGAGATACAAAGCACACATGCCACCAATAAAAATCCTAAGCTGTGTGCGTACAGGTACAAGGGAAAATTTCAAACCTATATACTTGTAAGGTCGCCAACTGTGCGTCTTTATGGCGTACTTCCCTGCCTTCTGCCAATATGTTTTTTCCTCCCTTCACAATGAGGCGAAATAAACATTGTGCCACTTAAAAACCCACACTATTTCATCACATGCCATGTGCATTGCGGTAATCGTGTACAAGGATAGCGCAACAACGTCGAATACTGTCTGTGGCGAGCGAGCGGTAATGGAAATAGAAGGAAGAACGGCAGAGTAAATGGCATCTTTGGTCGTATACTTTTAGACTGCAGCAAAGCCACGAATGTCCTCATAATCAACCACCGAGCAACTTAAATGCAACTGTATTTATGTGTAAGAATGCGTGGTGGGCTTGCTGCTGTTCCTAAGCTCGAAACGTTTAGCGCGTCTAAGATAGAACAAAGTGAAAGACACCACAACCCACCTACACAGATGTAATTATCCCGTGCGAAAATTCACGGTGCCCATGCACATTGAGATGGTTGGAGAAATATACCAATCATGCAGTATAATTTTCTGGTATTTTAAACGTAAACTGGGATACCCGCTTCGTTTGAAGATGCGAACTTAGTATTTATACGGGCTTCAATGCTTAAAAAAGTATAGGTGTAAAACAGTCGAAAATAAAACAAACCCCCGCTTGAAAAGCCACCTACCGCGATTACGTAGATCGTAACTGAAGTTAGGACGAGTTAGGTATCACCAAGAAATTCTTCAGTGTTATCACCACCATCAATCTTTAACACCTTTACGAAATTCTCGCTGGCAATAGCGCGTTTAGCAGCCCCATGACCTAATTATGACCAGCAAGACTCCTTTTTTTTTACGAGTGTTGAAGGCGCAGTAAATATCTAAGTGAGCCTCTGTGGCTCTTGCTTTATCGAACAAGGAGCGAAACACGGCCATGCCTCAATGTGGAGAGGAAAGAGTCATTACACAAGAAGAGGTGAAGAATAAATGGTTACTAAGGTTGGAGATAAGGAGCCCGCGCACTTGATTCCCCACCTATCCGTCTCCTGGTGAGCAAAAAACAGCAATAAAAAAACGGCTGTGCTCTTCTGCGAGAGCGCAAGTCACACAGACCCCGACCAATTGAGTCTTATTATAGTTTGTATAAAGTAATACGATTCAAATAATATGAGTAGAGTGAGCCTGCATGGTGTTGAACAATCTTAGGCGTTCATAAATAGTAGGTGAACGATAGGTAGAATAATAGTTTTATACAAGTGCGAACGTATGAGGTATTTATTGTAAACCATTGGAGCTTTCTCATGTCAGACGCTGTTTCGAAACTGCAGCTGCATTTTCTATACCTTGGGATTGAGAATAATCTTCTCATAGCTCACGTGTCATCATTTTAATAGATTCTGAGAGAAAAAGTGAAAAAAGAATGCTTAACTACTATCGTATATGTTGTACTTCCTTTTGCGCAAGTCGCGTTTCATTATCAGTAAGCTTCTCACACACACAAAAAGGCAATTGACAATTGTGAAGAAACTTTTGCGTTTTCATTATGCAGATGTATTTATTAGGGTAACTCGCATCTTTACTTTGCGTACTAAAGAAAAAATTATTTCATTTTTTATTCATCAAAATTTAAAACAAAAGAATAGCATAGCGAACAGTATAACAAGTTATTATTAGTTTTTTTTAATCTTTGCCAAATGGCTTAGTTTGACGTTTCCAACGTGAGAAGTATAGAGTAAGGCGATGATTAACATTCAATATTTCACGATGTACAGTGATAATAAACGAAGTTGCTTGGGTTGCATGCATATATTTTCCGAGATGAGATCCATGGCACTCCGGCGCGAAGCACACCTTGAGAAGCACGGAACTTTTGCCAAGCCATCGTTATCGCGCACATGCCGGAAGACGAGCTACCAAAAGTAAACGTTGTGACAAATAATATTCTACTTTAAGAGCTTCCGCTACTCTAAAGAATGTGAATGAAGAGGCACAGAACTGGGGGTTTAAAAATATACATTACATCGGACTCATTCAGACTTCCCAGTTTTTTCGCAACG
Source organism: Rhipicephalus annulatus (assembly GCA_013436015.1). NCBI lineage: Eukaryota > Metazoa > Arthropoda > Arachnida > Ixodida > Ixodidae > Rhipicephalus > Rhipicephalus annulatus. Next base: position 777,593 of record WOVY01011931.1, read on the forward strand.
CACTGAACGCTTCAGATTTGCAGTTCGCCCTAAAAGCGGCAAAGCCTCGTTGTTATTCTTATTCACCTCTTGATTCTTAATGAAACGCTCGGCCAATAGGAAATGAGTGTGAGGTAGAGCGAGAGAGAAATGAACAGAAATCTCGCTGTAGACAGCTGTCGAACTATTCGATATTTCCAAGCGTATGAGTGCGTGTGTGGTGGGCGGGCAAGTAGGGGGAACTCGATTATTTTACTTTACAAAACCGCTCGTACAGGCGCAATAGTATACAATATGACGCTGGCTGTTGTTGCCAGTTCGCGTATCGTTTAAATATCGCGCACACAGTTTTGCCTCTTTTGGTGGTGTTCTTCTCCCTCTTCCCTCATTTGCCTTTTCTGAAATTTTGCATCACGTCGCTCAAGTAGAGCATTCACTGCCTTTACATTAGGCACCTTTTAATGTCTATGCCATCTCTCATCAATATACTGCAGCAGCAGGGAAATTTTTATATAGATTTAACATTTTTCTTCAGCCTCAAAAGCGAGGCCTTTATTTTTAGTGCCCGCTTTTATTTTGGCGCTCTTCGAACGTAGACCATAATGCGTGAGTGGCACTACTCGGTGTATGCATACATCTTAAACTTCTCTGAATAGTCTTCGCTCACACCTGCTCCGATGCTTTTCTTTTTTTTATTATTCAATCAAATTACAGCACACTGCATTATTCCAGAAGCCACGTGTGCCCACATTTCCAGAAACATTTTGTTGAAGTGATTCGAATTCACGTTTTGGACTTTCACTTTCTTTTATGGCAACGTTATAGAAAATTTTGGAGAATGTGCATAACTAAGGTTAGATTTCTTCATTTCTTGAAAAAAGAAAAGAAATTAAGACATCCTTCATATTTCACAAAAACCATAAGTACGATCGAGGCCTGCTTTGGTCCACGTAAATCACTTCAATTCCGGAAGTCGTTGTTCGCTCAGCAATTAAAATGAAAGTGCCAGACGTTCTGCCACCTTCTTTCTATTTCTTTTTTCTTTTATCTTTGCAGGAGTGTCTTGCTGCTGCTTATTCCAAACGCTGTATTTTCTTCTAAGACGGAAAGTTTGAGCGAAAATGAACTGTTTAAAACACATTACTGGTGACGATTAACATAATAATTCAGTACCGGGCTAAGAGGTATTGTGTTGGTTCCCAGTTTCTTCAGCTGAGTGTCATACAATACACTTAAATCGTACCATGTTATTCATGTGGAAAAGACAAGAGAGAAATAGCAAATTTCAATTTTTTTTCTTTTAGCAACAAAAACTTTGACCTTTTTGCTCTCGCCTGTCGTTTTTCTAACGTTGCTTGCAATATCAAGGTTTAGGCTGGTTAACAATCTTTCCGTTTTGCGCTAAAACAAAGATTTCGCTGTGTCGTGCGTGCGTTTTGCGAGAAGAAAATTGGCACACACATGGCAAACTCTCCTCGCAACCACACCCCCAATAGCAAATTCTAGACAGTCTCGCCAAATATGCAAATTAAGCAGTTGGCGCATAGCTACTGCGCCAGACCCACCAGCCACAGCTGTTCAGTGTGCTCTCAAGATGAACTCAGGCCCACACTCTTACAAGCTTACACGCGTCTGTAAATGAGGTGACATGCTTACTCTTTCCCCCCTCCCTCCGCTATACTCACCCGCTTACTCACTCGGAATGCGCCCAGGAGGTCTGCTCTTAGGTTATATCTCCTGCATAAGCTCTAGCAATGCTCGAGTGAAATGCATAGAGGTGTGCGGAGAAAGCCTTCTTCTTGCGCGCTAGTTTTATCTGTTCGTATCGCCGCGAAATTTCTCTGCGCGCAGCAATTGTGGCATGAGGACTGCTTCTGGAGTTCCACTCAACCCGTAACTGAATAAAACAAAAAGGAAACACTCAAGCCGTTGCTATTTTACTACAATTTAATTGTAACCTTTTTCGTGTTTGCTATGCACACACTACGTGGCCTTAAGGGAATAGGCAGAGTAGCTTGTGTGCCTTTTATAGAAGGGTACCGGCTTCCAACCACGGAGCCGTTAAGATAAACACATATTCTATAGTGCCTAGAAATATTACTGGCAGTACATTTCTAGAGACTGTGCATATTCTGACGCCCGTTGGCAGTGGACGCTCGTAACACGCATTATTACTGCAATATTTCCTGTAGCATTGTGAAGCATGTATGCAGGACGCGTGTGTTTGTGAAGCATGAAAGCTACTTTCACTGCTTCTAAGCAGAAGTTCTTTTTTTGTTGTATTCACAAGCAGAGGCGTGGCTACGTGGCGGAACATCCGCTTGCCACACAAACGACCCTGTTTCGATCCCCACTTGGACCCAAACAACCCTGGTACGGTCCCCATTCTGCTCCAGGAATTTTAATTATTTATTTGTTCCATTTGTATTGTTCTCAAGTTTTCGCTCACGCATAAGATGATGATTTTTTGCTCACAACCAATAACGCTGACGCCATCGTCACTGACGGTGCCAGAATTTCTGCGTAACAAACTCTGTATTGATATCGCGTTAAAAAACAAACGTTGCAAACATCTGAGGCACAACATCAACACGTCAATATTCTGTGGCCTGCTTCTTTATGCCACAAAAGGCACACATAAGTAATTGTAAAGATCGTAGCATTTATTACGCTGGGCTGACAATGCTAAGCTGGGAACGAACAGGCGGGTGTTTCTTACGCTTTGATAAGATATAATGGAGGTAGCGCCTACCTGTGCTCTTGCATTCTACAATTATGGCCTCCGAGATTACGTGCGCAGGCTGCTCGCTCACAACATCGCAAGCCACCCTTCCGTTTTCCAAGATTATTTCGAGATGGCGCTCACGTCTCACGCAGCGCCTCCATAATCCCCTTCACCAATTTTTCGCTCAGAATACGTTTAATTCATTTTCTCTAGACGTAGGACTACGGTATTTCTTCAACATTTGCAGTGAAACATGCAGATATGGGGCCATTTTGTTTTAAATTTCTCAACACTCAATTTCTCAAGACTTGCTGGGGAGTAGCTCATGTCTCGTTTTTGTAAATAACGATTATCCATCATTTATCTAAAAAAGAAATGCACAATAAAGTGAGACCTTAAGCCACAATTACATAAACTACGGTTGCAATAAATTGTGAATTAATGTTCGCAAAATGTTATAGCTCTTCTCTAGAAGCAGCACTGATAGACTGAAAAACTATTCATGAAATATGGGAGACAAGGAAGCGGCAAGATTGGGTCCCTAGTCCAGCACATGGGAGGCTGTTGCTTTACGCTTGGCCTTATTCAAGAGACTCTTCGGGGACTCAATGAGCGGGAAGGAAAACGGCCTTTCAAGGCTACCCGTGCAAGGTATGTACCAGGGAAGAGTGTATGCTTGGTGCCCTATAGACATACATTCTCACATAATGTCCCGAGCAAATGATTCCACCACACCAAGGACATGGACTGACGTACAGCCACCCATTTTCTCAATTGAACGTCAACCAGCGAAACAACAGCGCCACTTCGCGGCGGCCCGGTATCCACGGGAATCGGTCGTCGGTACGCGACGCGTTGTCTGCTCGGTTCCCACATTCGTGAGCCAGTGCGTACGCTGGTTCATTTCTTGGATCGAACTTTCGAGTGTTCCGAACACCGTGTAATTCTTGGGTGATTCGAGAAGTTTTTCGCATAGTATCCCGAGGGTTTATGCGCCATATAGGCGTCCGTTTATGAAGGTTCAGCACGCTCTTTGTGGGTGTATCATGACTGCCATTGTTCTCGCTTCCTTCTGCGTTCCCGCTTTCTAGTGCTAGTCTAATTGCTAAAGGCACGACAGTTCTTTTATTGGTACTAGTAGAATAGATGCACACGAAGGCTGAGATTGTTATATTTTACTGGTAGATGTACTTTGCGGTCGTTAGAATTAGACCTTGACCGTATTTCGCGACGTCCGTGCACATTTCGTTACGGTGCCTACCAAAATGTTTAGTGAGTGGTCTATCTTTAGCTTCGCGCCTCCCCAAAATGGACTCATGTTCTTCAAAATAGTGGAACCATAAAGGACCATGGTGGAACTATCGCTTGTTCCCGTTAAGTCCCGGGTACGAAAACGAGGTGCTACTCGAAGTAATAGGGTTGGTTGGGAAAGACTAAATTTGTGAGGGTCTGTTTTCCTGCCTTCAAATGGTCGAGGCGTTCCCTTTGCCCGAGCGTAGTCACTGGTCCCAGCTCTTCGAAAGTGTTAAGAAGTGTATTCTCTGTGAATGTTCCGGGTAGACGATAGGGTCCTACTCACATAGGACTTAATCGTGAACGTGATCATATGGATGGAGTATCGTGTACTCCAGCAGTACTGAAGAGCAAATGATAGTTGTGTTCTACGACTAGAATTGGTATTAAAAATGTACAAGCAACAATAATCTTTATGTTCGAGCCGCCGCCAACCAGGTGAAACTATGCTACTGGGGACGAAAGCAAGCAAAAGAGCGCTAATAAAAATTGCCCGCAGCTTCCCTCGGGGGAACACTGAGGAGGATGCGGAGCATATAATTGGTTAACGGGCTGTTAAAGTGCGACTTACTTGGGTCGATGGCTAAATTGGTTAACGTGGTTGTGAAATGGGGTGTTAAATTGCGACTTACTTGGGTCGATGGCTAAATTGGTTAACGTGGTTGTAGGAGGGGGTGTTAAATGAGTGAACACGTACACACGTATGCGAAAGGACGGCGCTGGTCGAAGGGACGTCGATCATTGTGTTTGTTGATTCGTTGGAATTCATTTCACCGCGACCTTGGACGTCGACGCGCCGTACAAACCAACCGACGAGCGGCAACTGAGCGAGCGAGCGCCGACCTTGAGTATATATTCAGCGCGACGGCGCATGAACTGTCAGCTGTTGAATGTTCTCGAAGGAGAAGCGCGCGCGCGGCACAGATGGTGACGGCGCGACGGCGCATGCGCTGTCAGCTGTCGAATGTTCTCGAAGGAGAAGCGCGCGCGGCACAGATGGTGGGCGACGGCGCGACGGCGCATGCGCGCGCGTCAGCTGTCGAATGTTCGAGAAGCGGTGCGGACGGCGCGGACGGCGCACTACAAGGCGCGAGTATAAGATGCTTCCGCATCTAAAAAGCTCCAGTAATCTGCTCATACACGTAACGGGTTTGTGCAACAGTTCACAGGCATCGTGCGCTTACAGCTATTTTATTGTCAGTGTTCCTTCGGACCTTATGATATGAAAGGCTTCTTTTCTCGAGAAATGCTTCACGCGAGACTGGTTGCTATAGAGAACATATGGGTTGAACAATGAAACTAAGGGGTTAAAATAAAGCGACTCTTTGATCGTGTGTATGCATGAGAAAGGCTAAGTCGAAGAGTATCGAGCGTACAGTCCGCGAAAACAATATTCAGCTCACCTAGACAGTTGCGAAATCGACGTGACGCTTCCTACGCAAAAGTTCGTTTTCTATTCTCGTTTACTTTATCGGAAAACAGAATACGACAATCGGCTTCATGGGCGTGGCGCTCAGAATGAGCGTTCTTTGATGTCTAAGAAGGCAGCTTATCTTTTTAAGCATTTAATTCTTTTTCAACAATTTCAAACTTTTCTCTAGAACATTCAACATTTTCATTGATGCCGCTGGCTTCGCAAGTTTGGGAGTCATGGAAGCTTCAAATATCGTGTCTGCAGCCTCCATTTTATGGTTTCTTTTTGTTGTTTTTCTTACTAGGTTGTTTAAAAACACAAAAGTGAAGGTTTCTATATATATATATATATATATATATATATATATATATATATATATATATATATATATATATATATATATATATATATAATGAACACAATGCCTAAATGAACCATCAGCCTTGCACCGCCACAGTGCTTTAGTGGCTAAGGTACTCGGCTGCTGAACCGCAGGCCACAGGACGCAGGATGAAATCTTGGCTGCAGTGGCTGCATTTTCGATGGAAGCGAAAATGCTGTAAGCCCGTGTGCTCAGATTTGAGTGCACGTTAAAGAACCCCTGGTGGTCTAAATTCCCAGAGCCCTCCACTACGGCGTCTCTCATAATCACATGGTGGTTTCGGGACGTCAAGCCTCACATTTCAATCAAATCCAACCATGAGCCTTAACTAAATGAGGAACGCTGGGGCCACACGTTTCAACTTCATGGTTAACTATTGGTACGAAGTCCTCGAGTAACAGTCCTTTTGTTTCTTTTTTTCATGATGTGCCCGTTATGGTGGTGTGAAAGGTTGAGTAGTCTATAACAGAGAAAAAAGCGGAACACAGAATTGAAAACAATAAAAGATGAAGCAATTGAAACAAGAAACAAAAGTGAACCTACAAGGTTTACTTTCTTACTATGTTTCTTTTATTACTATGTTCAAAGATGCAACTTCGGCAGTGCTCAAGCAGCGTTGGTAAAGGGACACGAAAGTCATATAACAACTTACATCAGAGTGAAAGCTCAATGTATGACAACACCTAAAACGACAATATTATCAACAACAGTGCCCTACTTACAGAGAAATTAAGACAAATGCACAAAAACACAAGCGCCGCAGTAGGGCAGTTTTAAAATGATCCCGATGACATCAGACGAACCGCCAACAATTAATCCCTAGTAATCGATCTAACTGCACTAAATAAAGAACTTTCCGTGAATCAAGAGGCGCAATAAAAGGCTATTTGTGCGTTTCTGTTTGATTCATGGAAAAAAGAACCACCCGACGTCAGAATGGCGAATTAAATTGCGTGAGTGGTTAAAAAATTCAATTTTCGCGTGGTTACACGCGACATTTGACGCCATTTAGTGGGGCGTAGTTGAAACAAAAGCGTCTGCAATCTCGGAGCATATGGAGGGAAATTGATCAATGTCCGTTTTCGCTGCTGTGGCTCCCACTGCTTTCGGTCTGCTGGTACTAGCGCAGTGAAGCCGGGCAACGTTGTGCACGGCAACAGTGACATGAGACCGACCGGCTGGTCCGCTTCTTGAGGCGGGTAATTTGAAGTGCGCTAATCCGGTGCGCACCACTAAAACGTCATTTTATTTCCAAATAGGTCTTTACTCTGCACAAAGTAACACTACGAGGTTTTGGACCGCCATTTCAACAATCAACGTCGACTTAAGAGTTGACTTTAGTGTCCCTTTAAGGGCATCGGTCCACACCGTGCCCGATGGCAGCAATTACAAGCAGGTCTCTTTACCTTTTCAAAGCGGAGATAATCTTTTTTTTATTACTCGACGTAAAACTAAAAGCAAGAACGAAAGCATATTTGAAACCACGAGCAGTAAATGTCACATTGTTTCTTTTCTTTTAATTTGTAATCCAGATTTTTCATTGCGCTATTTTAAAGGCTTTGCGAACAGTTCAAGCTTCTTTCCTAGCCTCTTTATTTTTCATGTGACCTTGGTTCTCTCCTTTTCTATTCCTGCGATTCCCCATGAATGTCAGGAAAGTGTGTTTGAAGGCCGCACTCTAATGACTTTAATTGACAGAGGGAGCAATTAGGACGTCGACCAGCACAAGAAACAGCTAGAGGTATTTTTCTGTAATGTTCGCTTTTCAAGTGTCAGAAACGCCAGAGCATTTCTCTTTCCCGTCCAACACATTAGGTTTTTTTTTTTTGCCAAAGAATTCAAGACCTGTCTTGTCGTGCCCTTAATGATGGCGGGATCTGAAAACATGATAATTTTGTGACGCCCTTAGTTTAACCGTACTTGATACAGTGTCTGCCCAGCCTGTACGTACGTCACTTAACTTCTGTTTAGAAAAGAGTAATGGTATAAGTGCTTCTACAAAACTTAGCGTCTCATATTTATATGAAACCTTTTTGACCAGAAAACTTGAAAGATAACTTTAATGGAAGATAAAGATTACAAATAAAAGGTACGTGTAAAATCCGGTCCAACTCACCGTAGATGCAGGCTACAGCAATTTTTTTCTCTATTATTAAGATATTGATAGTTCAGTATAAATTTTCCGACTAATATTTTAATTAAGAAAAGTATCTTTGTTGCAACAACTAAACAAATGTATTTTTGTTGTACCAACTGACAAAACTATTCCTTTGTCTAATATATAAATATTCTTTTAGGCTACATCACTTTCGGCCAATCCTCCAGGGTGGGTGTGAGCGAAAAGTTTAGGATCTGTATCTACATCTGCAAGAAAAGTGCTAAAACCACGAAGCAGGCTAACAGGAAGGTAAGTACGAGAACAAACGTTTACTGCGAGCCTGTGTACCACTTTCAGCGCTGTGTCTACAAGTGCTTCATTGCATTTGTAAACTGGCCAACTTACTACACTTCAATCTAGCTGTCAACTGCAAGACAAATATGTGAGCTAATCTTAAAAAGCTATCAATCCTGTAAATGTGTTTGTCAGGAATAAGAGCGAAGGTATAAGAATATTTCAGCACTGGGAACGCTTGTCGGATTCATGCGGCATCGTTTGATCATTACCGGTATCGCCAACTAGCCAACTATCAGTCCTGCTCCCGTTTGATTTCCTGTTTCGACGAGGTTATTGAGCATTTTATCTCGCATAAAAAATGCCCTGTAAAAGGAGCTTGTCGTGGCGCACCGATATTTATCATCCCCTGTAGAAATATCAACGTACTCAGCTCCAGGCAAGCGGGAATTGTGTTTGTTAGTTGCCTTCTCAGTTTGTTTTCTGTTCACGCTCATTGGCGCATGTACGAACTAACCATCAACCATTATATACGGAAACAATAAGTACGATGCGAAAACTTCAGTGTGCGGAAATTTCAAGTGGCCCTGCTCTCAAGCTCAATCTATTCGCAGTTTAAAGCTAATGATGACGCTATGTGGATGACACTGCCCGGTCACGTACAGCTTAGAGCTTCTTTCACTGAGACGTAGGCCCGCATGGCTCAGAAAGAGGGCTCGATTCAAGATCCTGCATCTATCTATCTATCTATCTATCTATCTATCTATCTATCTATCTATCTATCTATCTATCTATTATCTATCTATCTATCTATCTATCTATCTATCTATCTATCTATCTATCTATCTATCTATCTATCTATCTATCTATCTACCTGTGGTGTCGAGTTTCCTTTTTCTTCTATTGCAGACCTTCATTCTTCGTCGTTGCTCACTTTAGTTTTTCTCGTCTGTCACAGTTCTCTCTTGCACCCTTTTCCATCCAATCTTTCTGCCTTCTTTGACATTAGGAACAGATAGCCGCCTCGTATCTACTTTTAACGTGTGCCAGACTGCTCCGCTCATACACTTCGTATATATATATATATATATGTATATATCTGCGGTGTAGTTTTCTGTTTATTCTATTGCAAAGTTTCATTCTTCATCGCTCTTTTACTTTAGTATTTTTCGTCTATCTCAGCACTCACTTGCAACCTTTTTCCTTCCCTACTTCCTGCTATATTTGACATTATGAGCAGATAGCCGCCTCGAATCTACTTTTATCACATACCAGTCTGCTTGCTCCCTTTCATACACTTCAGATAGTAACTATTTATTAGTTTCTGTGCATTAAAGTATATTGTGATAATACTAGCATCTACTTTAGGCAGTGCGCTTTCTGAGCTTTTTAAGCAAAATTATAAATGAGCGTGGGTGACGTACGCGTTTCTATTGATATGTCTGGAGCCCCCCGATGATTAAAATTGTAAGAGAGAAAGCTGTCACAATACATTAAACAAAACAACAACGAGGATAGCCGGAAGAAGGAGGACGAGTAAAGGTTGAAACAGCCTTTCTTTTTTTTTACGCCATTGCGTGGACCTCTGGGAACAAAAGTTCAGCAAAGAGGCGGCTCGTTGGCAGCGCCGGTAGTTCTTAAACGGATGGCGCTAGAGAAAACTTGAAGTTCAACACTCGAGAATGGAGCTTATACTGCAAAAAGTGCCGCAAGTGCAAGAGCACCGAGTTCAAAGAGTGCGGACGGCGGCTGTACTATAAGCCTTCATCTCTGTTTTAGAACTCACTACACAAACTTTCCGACTAGGTGAAGCACCCAGCTCCGCTCTTCTTGAACTTAAAAAGCCGGTGCTACCATCTGTCTTGGAAGAGTGTGTACCTTATGAGCTTTATATAAAACTGCGAGTGCGTAGTGCTTACACGGTGAAGGGGCCGCCTCGGATCCGTAATCACCCTTCCGTACTCGTGAAAGGCGCGCTGATGAAAATGGAATCTTGGAAAGCAGAGTGAAAACTGAGTGCTGTCACTCCGCGCCTGTCTTTCTTTGCCTACGAGTGTTACATGAGTTGCTTTGAGGCGAACAAATGAAGTGCACTACTGTTAGAATGTGCTCGCTCACGTAAAATAATAGCATACTCCAAAAGAACAACAGAGATGCCGTGTCACCCGGTAAGAACAAAGTGAGTACGATGCCTCACTGCCCTACCACAGGCTGGAAGATTCTGAAAAGCATCTGCGAGTCAGTGACATGGTAACCAAGCCTATAATAAAAGAGGTGAATTTTCGACGTACCTTTATTTGCCGATATCGTTTCACTATGTCGGTTGTTCACTTTGCCTCGCTGAGCTGAGACCAAGCATAAGGCAGCAAATAAATTACACGAATTAAGCACATGTCTTGCGATTTATGCGATGTGGAACAGGGCCGTAGTGGTTACATCATAGTATTAGATTGCCTATTTAGAAGGCCGACATTGTGAGGCTCGAAGTTCCGACCATAAAATTCTGATGGTACTACTCCACAACGTGGAACATCTGTTGCTGTAAATGGGACTATGTTGAGTTTTCTCATGTACTCCGCAAAAACAACAGTTTAGAGAAGCTGCCTGACCAGCTCCGCGTAAATAAATATTAAGATATGGAGTCTGACAACGTAGTCTAGTGATTGCAACTTCAAGTTCTCTTGTGTCATATAGTTTACTCTTCCAATAGTGTATGAGGTGTTGAAATTCTAACGAAACTAAATAGTCAGAAAGTACGAGGCTAAAATTTCTCTTAGTTAAAAGAACGGCTCCCGCACGCCAAAAAACAGCGCTGATAATTGGAAGAATTCATATTCTATTTCACCCATCCGAAGACATATATTGCCTCTCATTTTTAATACGCGAAAGATTCATTCCTTCAAGTTTGCACAAGAAACATTGTTAGGTGATAGAGTTATTTCTCGCCTGAAGAAGCAGCACCGCTATAACAGCACTAATGCACTTATAATATGCACAGTGTATCTATCCGTTTCATTGCCGTTATCGAAACATCATGATGAGGTAGGCTAGTTAGTCGTCGAAGAGCTAACAAATGAGCAGGTGTACGACTTACAATCCCGAGAAAAATACAAAGTAAGTCGTATTTCGGACCACTTCCCGAATATTCGATTGGGTGCTTGGGAACGTGTGGACCACGCCAAACTCAGCTTAAAGAGCCTGCTTGCATTTCTAAGCAAGACAGGTTTAGATTCCCGTCTTCAGAGCATCTGCTAATCTAGAGGCTTTTGTGCGTGTCCTACACCGAACGAGACACTGTGCGCATTGACTCATTGTGCTCTAACACAATCACCCCTCATCATACCCTCCTCTTTCTTTCCCTTTTCCTCTTACCCCGATGAGGAGTGGCAGGCTGGAAACCCGCTTTCCAGGCCGACCTCTACTACTTCTTCTCAATTAACACCTTCTTATTCTTCTTCTTGTAAACGAAAGAGAGAAAGAGAAAAAGAAAGAAGGCAAGAAAAAAGGGAGGAAAAAGAAGAAAATAAGGAAGAAGAAAGACTAGAAAGAAGGAAAGACAGAAAGAAAGAAAGAAAGAAAGAAAGAAAGAAAGACAGACAGACAGAAAGAAGAAGAAGAAAGAAAGAAAGAAAGAAAGAAAGAAAGAAAGAGAAAGAAAGAAGAAAGAAAGAAAGAAAGAAAGAAAGAAAGAAAGAAAGAAAGAAAGAAAGAAGATCCCTGCTTACACTGCGTCTGAATCATACGTTTCACAACGAAATATAAAAAAGAAGTGCCAGTTTTATAAAACCACAATATAACACAAGTCAGCTTCTTGGTGGGAAGCTTCGTAAGACCGAAATTAATGGCTTAAGAAACAATGCCATTTTGCCTGTTTCGATCTCATGTTCCCATTGTGTTCTCTGGGTGTAGTTCGCAGTTACGCTCACCAAGCTGATGAATGTTTCTGAGACACAAAAGACCCTCTGTACGTGTGTCTCACCCTTTCTGGCTACTTCACGCACACCAACAAACACGAATGCTTCAAAGGCTCTTTGCGGATGAAAAGGTTGGGCAAAACACACAGCAAAGTGCGCCATTTGCGCTCGCCCATTTTCAGAAACATATCCCGGGCATTCATTTTCCATTCATTCGGCTCCTAACAAAATGCGAAGGAAGTTTGCACGCCTTTTGTTTTTGTTTTCTTCTTACTGTTCCATCTTCTAAAACTGCCACTCCATAGAAACGAAACAAAAATAGTGCCAGTCACACCGGAAACTGCGCAGCAAATTCAGAACGTGAGCAGAGGAGAAACTTTCGAAAGTTTTACTGCCGCATACTTGGGCCCAGGACTATATACATGGAGCGGAACCTTTTCGATATGGGGAATTGTATATAGCGTGCGCCTAAACAAATGCCAGAAGGACGTGAGGAATGAGTTACAAGAAAAGTATTCTTTGAAATAGAAATGTAACCCTTTTGCGCAGTTGCAACTACCGAGTGTTTTAGACTTCCAGACTCTCTCTCTTTTTACTTTCTAGACAGAACGCGCTTGCATGGGTATATACCTTTCCTTTTGTGTGACTGACATTCAGCATATCTGCCATTGCTGTTAGGGACGTCAGGGACACGATCGCCTTGATTGAAAGAACGCCCCGAAAGGCCATGTAATTTGAAGCAACACAGCCAGCCGCTGTCTGCAACCCCCCCTTTTTATTGTGTGCACTGGCGAAATGTGTGTTCCAATTATTTTTTACAGGTGCTTGTTTATTTTCACTGGTTCCGACAATTTTATCAGCGTAAACGAGCAGCAGAACAGGAACGAGCAATTTTTTTTTCGAGTGGTACGCGAAAGCAGCATTTTTTTATTTTTTGTGCCAGTTTCGCAGAGACATAACTCTATAAGCAACGTATTAGAGATAATGAAGACACCAGCTGCCAGCAATTTCTTCTGCTCGGTTAACCTCCATGCCTTTCTTTGCATCTTTATCATCCCTTCCCCAGTGCAGGGTAGCAAACCGGATGTGCGTCTGGTTAACCTTCCTGCCTTTCTTTGCATCTTTATCTCTCTCTCTGGTAGTACAGAAAGTTTGGTGATTCTCATATTCCTTTTGCCATATGCAGTTCCACAGTAATAAAGATATTTTAAGGAAGGGGGCATAATTATGGGTTATTTATAAAGAACTTGCAACGGAATTCATGCCGATCAGTTGCCACCCCTTCGCCATTAAAAAAAGCATATTTATAAACTTCACTGGTAATAACTGTCGAATTTTACGTTTGAAAACCGCCATATGATTACGAAAAGCGTAGTAAAAGATAACACTAATATTTCGACCATTTGGTGTTCATTAACGTCCACCGAATCTAAACGCACGGGCTTCAGTTATTTCGCCTCCATCTGAAATTATACCACTGTTGCAGAGTTTCCGTACTGCGATCTTTGGGTCAGCAGTTGAGCCAACGCGGAGGGGAGATGACTAAACTATGCGAAAGCATCATGATTGATATGTGGGGTTTAACGTCCCAAAACCACCATATGATTATGAGAGACGCCGTAGTGGAGGGCTCCGGAAATTTCGACCAGCTGGGGTCTTTAACGTGCGCCCAAATCTGAGCACACGGGCCTACAACATTTCCGCCTCTATCGGATATGCAGCCGCCGCAGCCGGGATTAGATCCCGCGACCTGCGGGTCAGCAGGCGAGTACCTTACCCACTAGACCACCGCGGCGGGGCATGCGACAGCATCATCAACACGTTAGTACCACTTTGCACAGTGAGCGGCTGTTTTTGTAGTCAGGGTGAAATATGGCTGGTAGAATAGTGTTACCGCTCCCTGAAATTACTACGCAGATAGAGATAAATAAAAGGAAAACACAGAGGTTAACCTAACAGGTGAACTGGTTTGCAATGCTATACACGGGTGGAAATATAGAAATCAAAAAGAGGATATATATATATATATATATATTTAAATATATAGTTATAAACTTCGAGAATAGTGCAGTATAGGAAACAAAACAATAAAATATTTATTTATTCCTAACAGTTTCGGCTGGTGGACCAGCCTTCTTCGGAGGATCTAAGTCAAATGGTACAAGTTCCCGTAGCAGAGGGTCACTCATAGTTTGAAGACACCCCCCCCCCCCAAAAAAAAAAAAACGAGACAAATGGGCGAACGAGGTAGCAACAAACAACAAGAAGCAGAAGAAGGAGAATATACATTCTCCTTCTTCTGCTTCTTGTTGTCTGTTGCTACCTCGTTCGCCCGTTTGTCTCGTTTTTTTTTTTGGTCTTCAAACTGTGAGGGTGACCCTCTGCTATGGGAACTTGTACCATTTCACTTAGTTCTTCCGAAGAAGGCTGGGCCACCAGCCAAAACCGTTTGGATTAAATAAATATTTTATTGTTTTGTTTCCTATACTGCACTATTCTCGAAGTTTATGACTTTTGTTACGGTAGCCGGAAGAAACTGTGATCATCTATTTCATCTATCTATCTATCTATCTATCTATCTATCTATCTATCTAGCTATCTATATATATATATATATATATATATATATATATATATATATATATATATATATATATATATATATATTATATGGCACAACGGGAGCGTTGTCAACAAGGATAAATATATTTATTTCCCAACAGTTTCGGAAGGGGTCCTCCTTTCAGCTACAACTTTTGTCGAGAGGCTTAACCTTTTGTCCATCATCCGGTAGATTAAATGAATTTGAACTCTACCAAGACCCCGATAACTTTGCGCGTAATCTCCGCCTCCGTGAATACTTTCATGATCGCAAGGACTGTACGTTCGAGAATAGATCGATTGGTGGTGACAAAGTATGGTGTCCAGGTGAGCAGAGGGATAAACACCTGAATATGTATATTTCAGCAGTCAAAAAAGATATCATCAGAGCGTATGAAAAAAAATCGGCCATCTCGAAACAACATATCAATATCAGAACGAAGAGCACTCGATGAACTACGAAAAAACACTGAAATTACCATCAAACTGGCTGATAAAGGGGCTGCATAGTAATTCTAAACACGTCGGACTACTTAAATGAAGGGGAACGACAACTATCAGACACAAAATTCTACAAAGAACTTCCAACGGACCCGACTCCCGAATTTGAAAGAGAGATAAAAGTAACCCTAAGTAATCTCCACCGGGACGAGAAAATTACCGGCAAAATGTTAAAAGCAATGTTACCGGCCCATTGTGTTCCCGGTCGATTCTATTTGCTCCCCAAAATACACAAGGCAGGATATCCGGGACGTCCGATAGTATCCAGTAACAGCACATCAACAGAAAATATATCAGAATTCATCAATTCCTTAATAAAAACATCCCCCCAAAGTTTCCCCATTACCTAAAGAACACAAACCACTTCATCTGCGAAACTTCAAGTCTCGACATCCCAGTCGGTAGTTTTCTGGTTACCATGGACGTCTGCTCACTGTACACCAACATACCCCACCATGACGGAATATCGGCTATGGTTTCTGAATATGTAAAATCTGACTCATCAACTGGTGTAAGTGGCGAGGTACGGTTTACACTTCTTGAACTTGTACTAAATTATAACCATTTTGAGTTCAATGGCAAGCATTTCCTTCAGGTCAGTGGCACTGCGATGGGCACGAATCTGGCCCCAAACTTCGCGAGCACCTTTATGGCTTAACTTGAAATCCCATTCATTGAGGGACGCACCTTGAAACCTTTCTACTACAGAAGATACTTAAACGATATTTTTATGATATGAGTTACGTTCCGTTTGGTTCTTTCCACTCGCCTCTCGCTTGTTGCGCGACATTTGCTGCTGCCGCCAAGGAAGCCGAAGACGAGAACTTTTCATCTGCTGGCACCTTGAGGAAACGACCGCTCCGACATCATCCGGATATAGAGACGTTTATTCGTTTCTCTTCTCTCCATTCACTGTCCCTGCGCTCCTGGTTTTATCCCCTGTCTTCCCATTCAACCACTCTTACAGTCCAATCGTGACGCACCACTCTTACAGTCCAATCGGAACGCACGGATGTCTCTCTCCTCGCCACAACCTCGAAGACCCACCGCCTCTTGCCCACTCATCGGTTCTCCGCCGTCGCTCAGGTTTCTTTCACACCGGTTCCCGGAATGGTCAACGACGCGCGTTGCCGGGTCGTGGAAAAGTGCCTCCGAGTAAGTTCCCGCGATGCCGGGCTGACAGGCCATCACTACAATTGGCCCGTGCGCCAAGGCCGTTGCCTCTGCTGATTCTGATTGTCCGGCGGACGCGTACGCGTACCTTCCACGTGTACCTTCCACGTGTACCTTCCACGTGTACCGGCCACCTGCAGCCTGGCTTGGTCTCCTGTGGGGCGCCATAATTGAACCCCTTGGGGCACGGGAGTTGTCGCGTCCTTTGTGGCCAGCAGACAGTCATCATCCCGCATTCCGATGGCCCTGCTTCCTTGTTGGCGAGGGTTCACCGGCCGTGGGGTGGGTAACATAAGGTATTCGGGGAACGCAGGAAGTTCGAGCCCAACACCTCTCCTCCAACTGTGTTGCACTGTATCTATGACATGCGACACAAACACAACCACATATGCACACATGTTCACTGGCTCGACACGTGAGGCACCAACTGTCACTCGTACCTCGTTGATTCCGTCGCGCGCACGCGCTAACAAAGCATACACCCCCCCTTAACTCGCCGTCCCTTTTATGCGTCATCGTTAGGAGTCACTAACCGCGACATTGTGTCGGCATTAGCGTTTAGACACCCCTTTTTGTGTTCAATTTCCAGGCTATACTTCTGTAGTGCCAACGCCCAGCGTGTCAGCCTGGCGCTCAGCGGAGTGGTTAGAGTCAGAAATTTGAGTGGGTTATAATCGGTAATCACCTTGATTTTAGCGCCAAACATCTAAACATCCAACTTCCCCACTGCCCAAATGATTACATAAGCTTCCTTTTCTATTGTAGCCCATCGGGTCTGAGCCGGGCTAAGCTTCTTGCTCAGAAAAGCGATAGGGCGCTCCTTGCCCACCAGCTCCTGCTGTGCCAGGCACGCACCAACGGCGTAATCGGATGCATCTGTGGCGAGGATAAATTCTTTCCCCGGGTCTGGTGCCTGCAACGCCGACGCCTGCACTAGACAGTTTTTCACCTTGTCAAAAGCTTCCTGCGCCTCTGTATTCCAAGGCAATTTCTGCGGAATACGTCGGCCAGTTAGGTTAGTCAGAGCCATAACGACTTTGGAGTACTCGGGCACGTAGTCCCTATAATAGTTGGCTAGCCCTAAGAAACTACGAAGCTGTCCCTTTGTTTCGGGAGCCGGGATCTCCTTTATCACCCTGACCTTCTCTGGATCGGCCCCGTGCTTGCCTGATCCCACAATATGCCCCAAGAATTTTACTTCTTGTTGTGCAAACCGACATTTGCTTACGTTGAGTGTCAACCCTGCATGCCTTCGCTAGGGACACAAGCACCTTGTCTAAATGTTCCAGGTGCTCGTTCCAGTTCTCGGAGTATATCGCTACATCGTCAATGTGAGCGCAAGCATAATGTCTATGCGGAGCCAATACACTATTGATGACCCTCTGATATGTACTGGCGGCATTCTTTAACCCAAAGGGCATCACTCTTCATGCGTACTGGCCTGAGGGAGTGGCAAAAGTAGTACAAAACCTGGGCGTCCTCGTCGAGAGGTGTTTGCCAGTAACCCCTGAACATGTCTAGCAGAGTTATGTACTTAGCCTTCGCTACTTGGTATAACAGATCAGTCGCCACGCTCATGGGAAAATGCGTCTGTCTCTGTTATTTCGTTGAGTCTCCTGTAATCGCAACAGATGCGAATGCCACCGTCCTTCTTTGATACGCAGACCAGTGGATACGCGTGCGGACTTTCAACCGGGTATATCAATCCCCACTGCTGGAGCTCATTTACCTGCCTCTCTACTTCGTTCACCAGCGCCACCGGCACTCTGTATGGGTATGCGCGCCTCGGTTGCTCCCCTGCTTTGATCCGTATTTTATGGATTCCCACATTGCAGGTGCCGGGTTTGTTTGCGAATAACCTCAGGTGCCTCACGATTAAGTCTCGCAGCTGTTCTCTCTGTGTGGGCTCCAGGTGTGCTACCTCATCAAGCTGCAGCGTCGCTTGCGCCTCTAGCCCGCATGGTGGGACCGGAACCTCTCCAAATTCCTGATCGCCTTCGAATATCACTCCTACTGCAGTTACTCGGGCGTGATATGCGCGAAGCTTGTTAGCGTGAAATTTCTGCGTGAACCATCCTCGATCTCAACTAAATAACTGTACGGTCGCAGTTTTTCGACCACTGTGATTGGTCCCTTCCACTTCGCCACTAGCTCCCCCTCTCCTTCCTTCTCGAGCCATAGTACTTGGTCCCCTGTGACAAACTGTTTGTCTGTGGCCCTCAAGCTATAGCATCTTACGTACTCCTTCTGAGTGACTTCACTCTGTCGGGCGGCTCCTTCGCTAGCTTCTTCCAAACTACTTCGGAGCTTCGCAAGATACTCCGCTGCTGGCATACCTAATGAATCCGGCACTTCCCAGTCTCCTGACCAAGTCCTTTTGAGAATGGATAGGGGCCCGTTCGGCACCCGCCCGTACATGAGCTCGAACGGTGACCGCCCTGTGGTCGCATGTGGGACCCTCACGATATGCCCATAACAAAAACGGAATCATCCTATCCCACTCGCGTCTATTTTCGCTGACTACGTGAGAAAGCATTCTTTTGAACGTGTCGTTCCAGCGCTCGACTAAGCCGTTGCTTTGCGGGTGATCGGGCGTGGAAAATCTCGGAGTTGCCCCAAGTCTTTGTAACATCTGCTGTGTCAACCTCGACGTCAAGTTGGTGCCCTGATCTGAGCAAATTGTCTCTGGCACCCCGTGTTGAGAAAATATTTGCAGTAACGCATCACATGTCGCCTTTGCCGTTAGGGAACGGAGGCATACCACCTCTGGCCATCTGGTATGTAAGTCTAACGACACAAAGAGCATAGCGGTGACCTCTAGCCGAAGGGGGTACCATAGGACCGATGCAGTCCATGTTTACTGTCTGAAATGGCGCGCTGGGCCTGGCCAGGGGCTTTATTGGAACCCTATCTATCTGCCTCGTCGGCGATTTCACCTGGCATCCATGGCATGACCTACAGTACTCCTTTACATCTCGCGACATCTGCGGCCAGTAAAATGGGCTTTTCACTCGTTGTAGTGTTTTCCGCTCTCCTAAATGACCTGCCCATGGTGAATCGTGAGCCATTTTCAGCACTTCTTTGTGCCTGTGTGATGGTAGCACAAACTGTTTGCAGATGCGACTCGCGAGGTGTTCCTGATGATACAATAGCTCGTCTTCAACGAGCATGCCATGCATTCCGGCCTTTGCCTGCGCCCAAGCATCTCGCAAAGCCGGGTCTGCTTCCTGAGCCTCACGAAACTCCTGTCGTTTGCTTTTGACCGGCTTGGAACCTTCGCTGTTGCTCTCCGCGGTTATGACTCCTGCCATCGCCCGTTGCTCCTCGCATGCCTCATCTGACAGCTCTACTATAGCTTTGGTCTCCTCGACTGCAGAACACTCGTCTGACACTATGTCACGTTTAACCCTTTCCTCGAAAAGCTGTGCGTAATCGTTCGGCGTGATCAGCGCGTCGGTGCCGTCTAGCAGCTTATCTGGGATTGCACAAAGCACCGACTGCACCGACTGCACCGCCTCGACGAGGCCGACTGCACCGCCTCGGACATCACGTAAGGACTTCCTTCAGTAGCTATGAGCGGCACGTAAGCCAGCTCAGCGGTTACCTGTTGCCCGAACGCTCCCGTCAACTTTATCTGCGAACCCGTACTATCGTACTGAGGTACCACTCCCTTTCTGATGACGCTCACCTCCGCTCCTGAGTCTACCACGGCGTTTAATGATCGACCTGAGCTCTTAAGCCTTAGAGTTTCCAGTGAGGGTTGTTTCTGCTCTTTGCGCTGCCACAACCTGTCTGCCATTGCTCTTTCTGACCCGAATGCAGAAGTCGTCACCCTCGCGACCACTGGACCGTTTTCTTGTCCTGCTGGCCTAGTGCCTTGCCTCGCACCTGAGCCCTTATTGGGGTAATTCCTGGACATGTGGTTGACACCCTTACACTCAAAACATCGCAATTTCCTTTTCCGTTCGTGGGTGTATCTACCGCTGTTTTAGCTTTCTTTTGCCACTCCTCTACATTTGCCTTCTTTGTACTGCCTTGCACTTTTCGCTCTCCTCGAATCTCTCCGCGAGCCTAGCCACGCCACTGGGCAGCAAAAAGAACTTCTGTTGATTACAAATGACATGCGCTCTCGCTTCCGGGCTCAAACATTCTTTCAAGCGATCCGCGACGACTAGCTGCTTGAGTTCCTCGAACGTGCCTACCTTTGAACTCTGGACATAATAGTCGAAATAATTCTCAAGGCGTACGGCAAACTGGTCCCAGGACTCCCTTTCTCCCTTTTTCGATCCCGCAAACAGCCTCTTGTACTCCGCCGCCGAAAGCCTGAGACCCTCCAAAATGCTTGACTTAAGCTTAACAGAAGCTTTGCGCTCCTCTGCTGTAAGCCTGCACAGCAGCCCGCGTGCCCTTTCACTCAACTGTGGCAAAACTATCCCGGCCCACCATTCACTCGGAACTTCATACGACTCGAGCGTTGCCTCAGCATCCTCGAACCACATTGGCGCAAGCACCTCTTGGTTCGGCATTGGTGCCAGTACACCCTTTAACAAGCTTTCGAATTTCAGTCGCCTGTCTTCCTCTGACCTTCCGCCAAGCGCTACGCTGTCATCGCTCTCGTTGGACTCTGCCCGATTACGGGCTCGTAGCCGCTGGCTTTCCAGCATCAAACGCTGCTTCTCCGTTTCCGCCTCAGCAATTTTTAATTGAAGCTAAAGCAGCGCTAGCTGCTGTTCCGACGCCGTATCTGACGTGATACTACCATAACCCCCCGTGCCGCTGTCGGCGACTCCGAACGCCTGCAAGTTTCCTGCCCCGTCCCCGTTCATTTCCGAGTTGTCCCTTTCTCTGTCTCGCAAGTTGTAATGCTTTGTCATCGCCTGCGCCCAACAGAAAATCAAGACGTACCCGCCTGAAGTAGCCTTGCGGTGCGCTCTTCCTCCTCAGAATCCGGTGGACTAGCCTTGCTTCGTTGATCCCGCAGCGTGGTCGTCAGTTGAAGGTGGTTGTCGTCAGTCTCGGCCGATGTCGCTCCCCGCTGTCCTCCTCAGTTCAGCCATGCAGATCCTGCCGACTGCGCCAGTTACGTTCCGTTTGGTTCTTTCCACTCGACTCTCGCTTGTTGCGCGACATTTGCAGCTGCCGCCAAGGAAGCCGAAGACGAGAACTTTTCATCTGCTGGCACCTTGAGGAAACGACCGCTCCGACATCATCTGGATATAGAGACGTTTATTCGTTTCTCTTCTCTCCATTCACTGTCCCTGCGCTCTTGGTTTTATCCCCTGTCTCCCCATTCAACCACTCTTACAGTCCAATCGTAACGCACCACTCTTACAGTCCAATCGGAACGCACGGATGTGTCTCTCCTCGCCACAACCTCGAAGACCCACCGCCTCTTGCCCACTCATCGGTTCTCCGCCGTCGCTCAGGTTTCTTTCACACCAGTTCCCGGAATGGTCGACGACGGGCGTTGCCGGGTCGTGGAAAAGCGCCTCCGAGTAAGTTCCCGCGATGCTGGGCTGACAGGCCATCAATACAATTGGCCCGTGCGCCAAGGCCGTTGCCTCTGCTGATTCTGATTGTCCGGCGGACGCGTACGCGTACCTTCCACGTGTACCTTCCACGTGTACCTTCCACGTGTATCGGCCACCTGCAGCTTGCTTGGTCTCCTGTGAGGCGCCATAATTGAACCCCTTGGGGCACGGGAGTTGTCGCGTCCTTTGTGGCCAGCAGACAGTCATCGTCCCGCATTCCGGTGGCCCTGCTTCCTTGTTGGCGAGGGGTCGCCGGCCGCGGGGTGGGTAACATAAGGTATTCGGGGAACGCACGAAGTTCGAGCCCAACAATATGGAATCACGATGAGGGAAGTCTTTTCCGCTTCATAGAGGAGTTTAACATGTGCCACCCGTCAATTAAATTCAAGCACAAAATTTCCAAAATTAGCGTTAACTTCTAGGACGTCACTGTCACGGTCAAAAATGACCGCTTGTCAACAGACCTTTACAAAAAGCCTACAGACCGTCAAATGCACCTACATTTCAACAGCAGCCACCCAACGCATTGCAAAACGAGTATTCCATATTCTCAGGCCTGCCGGTACCGAAGAATATGCACCGACATGCGGGAATTCGACAGACACGCAAAACACCTAAAGCATTCCTTATTGAAACAAAGTTATCAGGAAGACATTATTGACGATGCCATACTACTATACGTGCTCGCAACGTGAACAGGAATGATACAATTCAGGGACCAAACAGAGTATCCAAAACGACTTCCCAAACGAACCTTGTACTAACTTACTCCTCATCAGCGCCACGAATCAACAACATACTTTCCCGCCTTTTCAACATAATCAAGCAAAGCAAACGACTAACTTCTATTTTCGCGAAGCCACCTCACGTGGTGTACCTCAGGGATAAAAATCTGAAGGACATTGTTGTCCGAGCAAAAACAACCCCCCCCCCCCCCCAAATTCAATCAGGGTGCCATCCCTGCGGAAAAGCTCGATGCAAGGTAGGCCCACAGATGGTCACAAAACGTTAATCCTGAGCGAACTTCTCGGATTTCAAATTCTGCATGACTGAAAGCCCTAATTGTGACTCCATTAACGTAATATACATGCTGCATTGCAACATCTGCGGACAAGAATATATCGGCCAAACAGAAACGCCATTTCGGCTACGGTTCGATAATCACCGGTACCATGCCACTTCACAGACGAAGCTACCTTTATCTAGACATCTGCGCCTGCCAAACCACAGTTTTGAAAATATCAGCGTAACTCTTTTGCAGTCCGGTTTCTCAAACAGGCGCGAGCGCGAACAGCGTGAGGCATATTTTATTTTCAAATTTAGAACATTAGTGGACGGCGTCAACGAGGACCCCGGAAGACTTTCCTGCCTCCGAGAAGTAAGCCAGTAGGGAATTGGTGACAAAGATTGATAGCTGGAGACCATGCTTGTTTTTTCTGACTGACTCGTACGTGTACACTGTCCTTTCTTGTTTTTTATGTGTTTTTTCACATGCACATACAAAGTGTTTACGTTCGCCTACCACTTGATGACCATTGAAGGGAAACGGACGAAGATGAAAGGTAAAGAGCCGACCAGCCCATTAAGGGGAAACCCTTTCCTTACGCACGCCGTCGCGGACCCCTCCCGCCACCGCGGCGACAATCTTGGGTGGCCCGACACACGTCGAGAACTGACCAGCACGGGATAAGAACCGGATGTGGACGTACACCGACATTTGGTTTTGTGCTCAGTGTTCACAGTGGTTCTTTTCTTTCTTTTTTTCCCTTTTAGTTTTTGCTTTCTTTTCCTTTTTTTCTTTTTTTCGTTTTGTTTCTTCTTCTCCATTTTCTTTTTCTTTCTTTTCTTTTTTTAGTTCTCTCTCACTCTCGCAAAGATCTTTCAAGGCGAGAGGGACGCGGCAGCAACGAAGTTTGGAAGTTCATCTCAGTATAACTCATCCCCTGATGAAGGGAGGACCTCTCCCGAAACTGTTGGGAAATAAATATATTTATCCTTGTTGACAACGCTCCCGTTGTGCCATATCTTATACCTTCACGAAGACGAACTGGCCCATTGAATTATTACTCCCTCTATATATATATATATATATATATATATATATATATATATATATATATATAATAAAGAAGAGTGCGCATGCGCACACGTATTAGGGTAAGTTTGTAGAAATTAATATAAGGTCTGAATATTATGTGTCAATGAAAAAAAAGCGTGACATTGTCTGCATAAACATAAGTTGTTATGTCCTGTTGACGGGGAACGGTGCTCGTTAGTACGTCAAATGACACCGGGCAAAGCCCTGACACTTGCAGTACTCCCCTTCGTTTGTGTGTGAGTTGATGATGAAAACACATCTTTAAAACAATAAAATTTTCTAATTGCAAGAAAATATGAATCCACGCCACTTGGTATGACGGAAAATTAAGTTGTTCCAAGTGGTCTATCAAAAAATACAGTGCTCCATGGTATAATATGCTTGAACGATGTCTAAAGCTGCATTTTTGCTATGTAGGCGGGCTAATTGAAGCCAACTTCAGGTCTTTCTTTGCCTCTTCTTTTTTCTCTGTTTCCCGCACGCCCGAGCCTTGGCGTCTTTCTTGGTCATGACAATATGTATATACACACATACGGAATGCATGCCGTGGCCTCATCGCTCAGCCACTGACATGTGATCACTGATCAATGGAACCGAGCTTGAAAACCATGCGAGTTCAGTGTTCACTTGAGCCCACTGCTGATGTAATTGGCTGTAGGCATGATCCAGTCGTAACGCAAGAAGCTTACCTCGCTTTTGGCAGCACGCTATTGAGGAGCTCGTAAAAATGAGGCACAAGAAGGGATTCGTTCATTCTGTTCGCTTGCGGGGATCACCGGATGTATTACCGCGCACATTCAAGTGAACCAGGCTCAATTGACTTATAGAGGTCCCTTTTACCTAAAGAGCGAATTGCGTACGCGCATTTGCGAATCACGTTCAATACGCCTACACTGCCTTCATTTCGCGAAGATGCCGACCAAGTATAAGAAAACCTCGCTGCACGTCAGCACAGCGCGTGACCGGCAACTATACGCGGTGGCACGCCTCGTTGAGTGAAAGTCGAAGAAACGAAAGTGACGCTCATTCCAAAACGAAAATCGAAATTTGCATTTAGAAAGCATTCTCCGCTGCAATTTCCTTAACGCTGAAGTCGCTTTTCTGCTACAGAGGCCCGCATTGCCATTAAGGGTGATTTGACATTTGTTTGGTTTTTTTCGAGTTTGTTTTTGTTTTTGAAATTTGTGAACAAGAATTATTCTGAGTACTAAAATGAAAGAAGCCTTTTCTGATTTGTCTCCGGCTAGATACCCAGTATATATTAGTGTGCGTGCATGCGCGGACATGTGTGAGGGTTGAAGAGATAGTGTGTTAGAAGTATATATTTGCCTTTCGGGACTTTACAATGTCAGCATACATGTGCTGTAACTTTTGCCTGCGTATGCTACAAAATATTATTATGTCATGCTCATGTTGTTCATGCTTCACTGTGAACAATGCTTCCGCATGGTAGCTGAAACGTCTTTTTAAGAATATAAGTTTACTCTGGCTGTGTTTCCTTCGTTCATATTTTTCCCCGGCCAGGCTAGTGTCCACCAAACTGTCGACTTGGTAAAAGAATGTAAATAATAAATGCACATTAAGTACAGCGCCCATTCAAAAATTTAGAAACACGCTTTTGACACCCACTTTTCGTTTCCAGAACACTAAACACCACAACCACCAACTTCAACACCACCAAACACAGCTCCCCATTGTTGAAAAAACAACATTACTCGTAGCTGAAAAACCATTTCTCGTAACTCAACAATGTGAGAGTTATTGCACTTATTGACATATTTTTACTCTTGCTTCAGGACTTTGTTAGATTATTCACATACATCATCTGAAAGACGTTGATTGCAGTTCGTCTCTAATATGTCTCAACAGCAATCCTGAGCTTCGGTGCGTTGTTTTGGTAGGTTGTACTAGCAAGATCAAGTTTAGTGATTAGGTGTATTTTGTTTGATTCATTTGTAGTTTAGGCATAATCCCACGAAGTGTGTTGCGTGTGCTGATAATCCACACGTTTGTGGCATGCAAGTAATGCTTGTCGGTAATAAGTGTACGTGGTGAATTCGCCAGAAAAGCATGTTTTTACCGCTGAATTATATCAATGTTAATGTACTATATTTAAAAAAGCAGCAAACGATTCTAGTAGTGGAGACTGAAAATGTAAAATCGGCTAATATCTAAACACTAGTATAAGAACCGAGGTTAGGTCCTCTATCACCATGCATGTGGCGGCAAGCAAAAACAAAAAGAACCTGTTCAATCCGACGGCACAAGCAGAACTAAGCATTATTTTCTTACAACCATGGGGCACGCCGCACGAGGAACAAAGCTCAGGGGCGTGCACATGCGGCTGAGCACGGCATAATATTAGGCAGTGGATTATGATGATGGCCGCTAGAGGGCTTCTCCCTTCTCTTTGATAAAAAGGGAAGTGAGGCACTGGTCCCCAAGAAACAGTCTTAGCGATCAGATGATTGGGTGGAACCTGCGTTTCAGCGGTGGCAAAGAAGTTCAAAGCACATATTTCCGACTCTGTCGCTAGGTAGGCGGGTTTCACTCTGTCGATCGCCACGACTTCTTTACGTCTATTGAGTTCGATAATCACTGTTTTTTTTCTGTTAGGCCAAACACCTTGAATGGGCCGTCGTACGGAGGTGTAAGGAAGAGTCGGATACCTTCACGCCGGGCGAAAACGTGGCTCGCTGTGGCCAAGTCCTTGCTGTCAAAAAACGTGCGTCGACGATGCCTCGCGACAGGGACAAAGACTCAGGCATAAGAAAAGGAAACGGAGCTGTTCCACGTAACTGTCTGGACCGGGCTTTGTGACAGTTCCTGGAGCGAAAAATTCGCCAGGCATACGCAGCGCCGTACCATAGACCAACTCCGCTGCTGTGCAGCCGAGGTCTTCCTTCAAAGACGAGCGCATGCCAAGCAATACGAGAGGAAGGTCTTCAGCCCAAAATGAACGAGCTCGGCGAGCCACCAAAGCAGCTTTAAGTTGACGGTGAAGGTGTTCAGCCATTTCATTCGCCGATGGGTGGTGTGCGGTAGTATAAATATGGCGGTTTCCAAGCAGGGCCGTCAGTTCGCAAAAGAGATTGCATTCAAACTGTCGGCCGCGATCAATGGTTACGACGCTGGGGCATTAAAAAACGTGAGATCCAGCCACTGACGAAAGCTGAAGCCACGGTAAATGCCGTTATGTTGGCGAAAAAGAACGCTTCGGGCCAGCGGGTATAATAGTCCACACAGGTGAGGATGTAGCGAGCACCTCTCGACGGTGGGAGTGGACCGGCGATGTCGTTGTAAACATAATCCAACCAAGCATCGGGTGAGCGAAAGGACTGAATTCACAATTTCGTGTGTCGGGTCGTCTTGGAGCGTCGACAGCGGAGACATTTCCGCTCCCAACGCCATACATCGGAGTTCACACTTGGCCACACAAAGCGGGCCGTAATGAGACGCTGAGTAGCACAAACTCCAGGATGACTGGCGCCGTGGAGCTTGTAGAATATGTCATGGCGAAGTTGGAGATGGACAAATGGTCGAATTCGATACCGTGACACGTCGCAAGTTATTGTGCCCGATGAAAATGGAAGAGGAACGTCAGTCAGCGCCAGCGATGTGGTTAATGAGCAGATGTCTCGAAGTTCAACATCTGTAAGTTGCGCCGTGGTGATTTCTCCATAGTCAAGTGTGAGCGCTGATATGGCATCGATACGGGAGAGGGCATCTACGGCCGCGTTGACTGGGCCTTCAATGTATCGAACGTCCGCAACAAATTCGGAGATGAAGTTGAGGTGTCGTATTTCTCGAGCGGTATAATTGTCATGATTACCGCGACAAGCGTATGTCAAAGGCTTGTTTGTGGTCCATGAAGACACAAAAGCTTGAGCCCTCCAGTAGGTGTAGGAAATGTCGAATGCCCAAGTATACCACCAACAGCTGACGACCGAACGTACTGTAGCGCGTTTCTGTAAGCTTTCGTTTATGCGAGAAAAACCCAACTGGATACTACAAGTTGCGTTGCAACTGCTATAACACGGCGCTGACAGCCAGATTAGATGCATCGGTAATAATACGCATTGATGCAACATGCAGAGGATGCGCCAGCAGTGTGGCGCCTGCCAGTGCGTTTTTGGCGGCTTGGGAGGACGATTCAGCGTCCGGCGTCCATGTCAAGGGGGATGACGGAGCTTTCGTGTCTTGAGTAGGTCAGTGAGTGGTATGAATATGTGGGCGATGTTGGGAAGAAAGCGGCGGTGGATGTTGAGCAGCCCAAGAAACTCGCGGAGTTTTCAAATAGATGTTGGCTGAGGGAAGTCGTGTAGGGCTTTAACTTTCTTGTCCAACAGTCTGATGCCCTCGCTAGTCACACGATGTCCGAAGAACTCGATGTCTTCGACACCAAAGACACTTCGCGGGGCTGATGAGAAGGGCGTGTTCCTGGATCCGAGAAAATAGGAGGCGCAAATGGTTGCAATGCTGTTCGGCAGAAACACTTGCTACCAGGAGGTCTTCAAGATACGCAAACACGGAGAGAAATCCACGGGTTACTTCGTTGATAAACCTCTGGAACGTCTGAGCAGCGTTTCTCAACCCGAACGGAATGCGAAGGTACTCGAAAAGCCCGAAGGGTGTCACAATTGCAGTCTTGGGAATGTTCGCTGGCTCAACCGGGTCGGCAAAATACTGGAGGGCCAGTAGTGACAACATGATGCGTGACATTGTGGCGGACTGGCAGCTCAAGGTTGGAAGGTTTAGCGATGGCTGGAAAGTCGGACAGAATTGAGGCGAACATAGATAATGGTATCTGTGGCGATGTTTCAGTGGTAGTTGTTGGAGGTGCAAGAATGCCCGGTATGGACATACTAGTCATTCTGTCGACGAGTCGACGTGCGCGGAAGTCAACACAGAGGGCGCATTGGGTCAGAAAATCAGCACCCAATATGGCCATGCGTACGTGTGCCACGACGAATACCCATCAGAAGGTGCGCCTGATACCTAAATCAATGGTGAGAAAGCACTGACCATATGTGTTGATGGGAGAGTTGTTGGCTGATTGAAGGGTCACGGTTTTTAGAGAACGTTGCCGGTCTAGTCACACCGCAGGAACGACACTGAACTCTGCACCTGTGTTCACGAGAAATCGATGCCTGGCACTCCTGTCAGTGACGTAGAACAGGCGGCTTGTCATATGGCAAGAGTCACTGGCTGCCATCAGTGGCTCCACGGTGTTTCCCTGCGAGCTACTGCCAGCTACTGCCAGTCACTTAGCCCTACTTTGGTACGATGGAAATGTAACAGAACAAAAAGGACCACGTATGTGCAAGGCAAGGCCGTCTGAAAGAGGCCGGAAAAGAAAAAAATCACACCATACCCACGGAGTAAATGACAATGAGTGGAGCGAAATGTCCGTCCATGCATCCGTCCATCCGTTCATGGGTTCGTCAGTTCATCCGTACGTTCGTGCGTCCATCCATCCGTCCATTCATGCTTTCATCTGTATGTCTGTCTCTCTGTCCGCCTGTCTGTCCGCCTGTCTGTCTGTCTGTCTGTCTGTCTGTCTGTCTGTCTGTCTGTCTGTCTGTCTGTCTGTCTGTCTGTCTGTCTGGTGACGAGCCTGAGCCACCGCAGCCCTCCGCATTCGCAACTCCGCTTCGTCCATGCCCCACCAACGATCCGACACGTACGGCGACGATCCAGGAGACTGATAGAGGCACTCGTTCTCCGTGCACCCAGACACAGCCCGTGCATTAGCCAGTCGGAGAGTTGCGGTACAAAGCCATCTAGAATATCCATTCTTCACTGCAGATTGTATGTACTTTCATGAGACAGCGCCATCTAGCATACGCTTCTGGATATACTGCCAGTTACGTCTGACGCGGGACAAAGTTACACTAAGAGGAGCGTCGCTTCTAAAAGGCATGGCATGCCACCGGACGACCTCCGTGTGCATAGTAGCACGGACAAGCTGGAGGGACCAACGCACCCGAAGCTTCATTAATTGAGTCATGAGTCGCGAGCGCCAGGCATACAGTAACAATCGAGAACATCCGTACACAGTTACACGGCCTTTTGTGAGTGCGGTCACGTGCAGTACACCAAGAACAGAGTACAAGAGCGTGAGCCGAGAAACAATACAAAAAAAAATTGGCTACGTCCACTCTGTATGGTGGAGAAATAGAGGAGAATAGGAAAGACACGTGTGCCAGATAGAAGGAAGCGCATTCGAAATCTGCTTAATTAGTAAATTCAGCCGCCAGGACAAATCGGATTAGGTGAACATGAGGGAAGAAAGAGTGGCTGCAAAGTCCTGATAAGTAGGGCTGTGAATATTTGAGGAGGGTACGCATATTTAAGCACAGCGCTACCAGCCGACGAGATTTTTTCGCTGCACACATGGATGCCGCCTCGGTGCTATGGGTGGCACTAGCTACAATTTAGGGGAGAAAAAGTTCACAATTGTCAAATGCCTATTACCACCCTCGCCTTCTTCTATTGGCTTAAATTTCTTTGTCTGTCCTCTTTCGCACTGGCTAAATAAAAGCTCAATATTGAGTCTCTGCAAGGAACTTTGAACATATTTTAGTTTTAATTCAAGCGGTTGGTCTACACGAGCCATCCTGGACCCCAAAATTGCTGTGAGCGTGTGAGTATTCCTGTGATACAGAGCTTCATACTTCTTTATTTTCGCGTTGAGCGGCGAACCAACGGGGTTGGTATTTTGTAAGTACATTCAGACTTAAGAAATAGCGACGCATAATAAATGGAAGCAACGAACATCCTATAAGCAAGAGCACTTGCGTGATGCGGAGTGCAAGTGCTTTGACGTCGCACGACACCTGCCTTGTTTAAAAAGCGAGCAATTCCTAGAAAGAGAAACTGAAGATAGCAGCAACGTAGCATAAAAGTACGTTTATTTTGTGCACATAACACAAACATAGAGCGCTCAGCAAAATTGTTAAGTTTGCTGTTTATGTATCACAAACACATGTATCATACGCATGAAATCGTGAGGCCCCCCTTATCTTCGACTTTAGTGGCTAGCAGACACACCGGCACGTAGCCACTTGTGTGCCCTGGTGTGTTCCTTGAAACAACTTTCTGTTTCACATGCTGCCAAAGCGGTTCTCAGGGACAGTGTGGAAAGAAGCAAGTGGTTCGGATCAGCTCCGCCAGGTGCTGCAATATATCTCAGCGGCCCACAAAAATACGTCTGCTCATCGAGTGACCTCCATTAATTGATTCACATTTAACATTCTGGTGGTTGATTGTTTACTACCTTAAACTTGCGCCTTATTATGACAAGTTTTTGAAATAACTCTCCACTAAAAACATCCATTTTTTATCAGTTTTATTGTTTATCAAACTTCTTTATATTCTGAAGCCGGATGATAAGTGCTCGGAAGATAAACAATAATGCCACTCGTACCTCATGCCGTTAACAGATATGCTAATATATACACACACTCATAAGGGTACATATACCCTTTCTTACTGAGCTCTTGAGTTTCACAGTCGCAGCGAACTGTAAAGGGAAATACACAGAAAACAGAATCTTGTAAGACAGTTGGATCTACCTCCTCTCTGGCTTTTGCAGCCCATACGTAGCGCGCATTCTGCTAGTTCTGCTAAGAATTAGCAGTATAGGTGGTTTACTGCAGCAGTACGGTTTGCTATGCGATAAAAATTACCGAAGACACAACAACAGGACGATTAAGTCAAATAACAATCCATAAATATTATAAACCAGAGCCTAGAGACCAACAGCACACGATATGTATTAGCGTTTGTCAAGAGCACCACCTTATAGACAGTAGGGGAGACACTTCTGTAGCATGTGAAAAAAGCTGACGCATGATGCAGAGCTGATGAAATCTATCGAAAGTGAAGAGACGTGTCCGAATATGAATTCTACTTAATTATATAAAAAAGTACTTCACGTTCACTCACAAAAATGGTAGAATAAATATATGCAAAGAAAAACGATTTTCCTACTAGATCACGCAAGCCTCTCGTGGCGTTATTGTTCTTTTTTTAAAACGGAAGTGTTTGTGCCGGGGTCAGCCAAGAATTCAGTGATGTGTTTCGGTCATGGATTCAGCGTTGAAAAAACGACACGGGATCAGAAGACTATACGAAAAAAAAAAGCTCCGTGAACGGGAGTCAGGCCCATGACTATTGAGGTCACGACATGAGATTACGGGAAAGATATCCACTGCGCCACTCTCACAAACTTTGTCGCTTAAAAATTACGCCTTTTATATCTACAAGTGGCCTCTGACCACGTTCTTGGTAAAGTGCAGTAATGCGTCGTGCCATCGGCATCCGCAATCAGTTGCTTGAATGAGTCGTTTATAAACGTCTGTCTCAGTCAGCGCGTTTCCAATAGAAGTGCAATTTTGCCTATGTCTTAACACACCCTCAGGTGGCGACCTTATCCCAAGCGTGATAGTGTTGACCCATAGTATTCATTCATACAAGAAAAAAAAGCTAGGCCTGCGCGGAATGCCTACCACAGCCACAGCGAAAGCTGGAAACAGCGTGGTATCCGCAACGCACTTGCAAGGAATACTGTAAAAAGTTTTGACGTGGTTGTTGACGGCAATGAAGAATTATGTCTGAAGCTTTTGTAATGACTTGGAACTTGCGTTGTGTGACGCATTGTGTGACAACTTGCGTTGTATTCGCATTGTGTGACGCCTGTTTATTTTTTTTTGTTCTAAAACGCGTTATTACTGAGACTAACGTGATTCCTTTCTCGAGATCAAGCCTCCCTAAGGCCTGCTTGCAATGAAATATCGAACACCGGCGTCGCTCTTTGGTAGATTACTGGGCTGACATGCAGGAGACCGGCGTTTGACTACCATTGTGTCCTTAGTGTTTCTATTTACTTCGTTTTTTTTTCTTATTATGCGCAATTTTGATTAGGACACCGGCGGCAGCGGCGGTGGACAACTACTGCACACGCGGCCCATGTGGTGATATCCTAACAGCTTTCGCTGTGAAACAGCTGCGCAATCCCTGCCAGTTTTACCTGGCTTAACTCGATGTTAACCACTTAAGTTTGGCCCGCCAATAATTGCTACTGGTAGAAGAGAAAAAAGGCACGGGTTGCTTTCCCCTCTGGTCAGCCAGTGGTGTTTAACTACAACATGCCGTGAGTAGTCGACCTTAGCCTGAGTTCGGCGTCTAATCAGTCACGCTATTCTGGCTCTCACATCGCTTTCTCTGGTTCCACTGTCACCGTTAACTACTAGAGCTACTACAAGCATCTCTGACCACAAGGGTTTATTTATTTATTACTAATGGGAGTTAGTCGTTAGACTGGAGATGTCCCTATCACTAAACAGAGTGAAATGTCAGTTATATAAAGACGCCGAATTACAAACATACATATATTTAAGCATCAGAGGAACTACTTGAATGAAGTCCTGAGAAGAAGAGAAGAGAAAAAAATTTGGAAAAGTAGGGAGGTTAATTAGACTAAGTTCAATTCGCTACCCTATACGGGGAGAGAAAAATTAGGGAGAAAGAGAGAGAGAAAGAAAGGAGGAAATACACATTGCTCATAACACACACACCACACACGCAGTTCAGGTTTCACAAGCGGTCGCAAAGTGACGTTGCCCTCAAGAATTGTAGAAGGGCTCGTGTGGCTTTCTGGAATGAAGTACGTGAAGGCCACGCTCCCGAGATCTTCCCCAGAGTAAAGGGTCAGTCATGCAGCCTCCTTAAGGCACACTGGAGAGTCAGGCGATATTCTTCGAATTCTGGACAATGGCACAGGACATGGACGAAGTCCTGAGACTCCCTAAACCAGTCGGCGGCTCCACACAGGTTGGCACAAAATGGTGAAGACCCTGCGCAATGGCCAACACCCGCATCCTTGTAGCGCATACGTACCCGGCCGTGGGTATGTGACACACAAGCGCTGACTTCCAACTGGATATTGATTAAAGAAACACATGAATTATATAGATAACCATGTGCCCACGCAGCTTCACATCCACAAAAACACGACACCCCACGATGATAAGCTCAAGCTCAACAAACGTTACGTAAAAAATAAGCTTAGCATTTAGGCTAATCGCTGAAGGTTAACATAGTTGCGTGTCGTGGTTTTATGGATGTGAAGATACACAGGCGCGTGGTCGCCGATATGTTGCATGTATTTCTTTAATAAAAATGAAATTGGAAGTTAGTGCTTGTGTTTCACATTGCCTTGCCTCTCGTCCCTGAAGTTTGCGCTATTGAGCAGTTAAATGGAGTACCAACTCGTCCAAACAATCACCTTGCTTCGTACCTGCGACATGTCTGGCCGAAAGGGTTTGACGAGGTGCGCGACAAGATTTGGACACTATTCACGACATGACCAGCGACTCATATTCGACCAACCATCACCCCTCCCATACTAGTTTTAAACAGACAGAGACAGAGACAGACAGACAGACAGACAGACAGACAGACAGACAGACAGACAGACAGACAGACAGACAGACAGACAGACAGACAGACAGACAGACAGATAGGCAGGCAGGCAGGCAGGCAGGCAGATAGGCAGACAGTTAAATAGATAGATAGATAGATAGATAGATAGATAGATAGACAGATAGATAGATAGATAGATAGATAGACAGATAGATAGATAGATAGATAGATAGATAGATAGATAGATAGATAGATAGATAGATAGATAGATATAGCGCTTAGGGGCGTCTAACACTACCAGAACAAATGAGCAGGCTTTCGCGCTAGTCACCCATACCCATATATGCTGCCGCAAAGGCATAAAAGTTAAAATTCATCAAACAATCTAGTCATTTACATTAAAACCAAGAAAACAAATATCTAATCCATGCCTACACTGCGTTCCGAATGAGGTGAACTATTCAGACTCTTTCATCAACCGATGAAACAATTTTATGGTTGTAGTGTTGTTCAGAGACACCACAGGTGTGTAAAAAGCTTCCGGAATCATTGCTAGTACATAGCTCCTATTTTCCCCTGTAGGTGTTTGTGAATGACCGAATGCGCTCATATATGTTGATCTCCGTAGGCTTCAGTGGATCTTTGGGCCGCGGTGTTGATCCCTCTTCGCACCTTTGTCAGGTAGTTCTTTTTTGAACATAATTGTTGTGGTTTGATGTTCTCAAATTACAGTATGATTATGGGAGACACCGTAGTAGAGAGCTCCATAAATTTAGACAGGGTTCTTTATCATGCACTTCAATCTAAGCACACGGGCCTCGAGCATGTCTACCTCCATTGAAAATGCAACTGTCGTGGCAGGGATTCACTCCCGTGACCTCTGGGTTTAGAGTCGATCACTACAACCACTATACAATCATGGTGGACAGTTTTTTTAGCAGTATTTGTGAAGTTGGAGGAGGACGAAGTGTCTATTTCATAGAACGCTTGTACCCTTGTCTCAAATTTTCTATGCGTTCTACCGCAAATTCTGGGAGCTGCCGCTTCCTCGTTGCGAGAATGGATGAAAAAGCCTCTCAGTCTTTTCGAGGTGGACAACCGCTACGTCTGGCAGCGGCTAGGAAACGTGGGACCACCTCAAGTGGCACAGACAGCGAGGCAACAGAGCTCTACTCCGACAGTTTCGAGTCATCGGATGACGACTACACAGTCGTCATCATCATCATCATCATCATCAGCCTGACTACGTTCACTGCAGGACAAAGGCCTCTCCCATGTTCCGCCAGTTAACCCGGTCCTGTGCTTGCTGCTGCCAATTTATACCCGCAAACTTATTAATCTCGCCTGCCAACCTAACCTTCTGTCTCCCTCTATTCCGCTTCCCTTCTCTGGGAATCCAGTTAGTTACCCTTAATGACCAGCGGTTACCCTGTCTACGCGCTACATGCCCGGCCCATGTCCGTTTCCTCTTTTTTAGTTCAACTATGATATCCTTAACCCCCGTTTGTCCCCTAATCCACTCTGCTCTCTTCTTGTCTCTTAAGGTTACCTCTACCATTTTTCTTTCCATTGCTCGCTGCGTCGTCCTCAATTTAAGCTGAACCCTCTTTGTAAGTCTCCAAGTTTCTGCTCCTTAGCGAAGTACCGGCAAGATACAGCTGTTATATACCTTCCTCTTGAGGGATAGTGGCGATCTACCTGTCATAATTTGAGAGTGCTTGCCGAATGAGCTCCACCCCATTCTTATTCTTCTAGTTACTTCAATCTCGTGGTTCGGCGCTGCGGTTATTACCTGCCCTAAGTCGACATATTATTTTACAACTGCAAGTGCACTATTACCTATTTCGAAGCGCTGCTCTCTTCTGAGGTTGTTGTACATTACTTTCGTTTTCT
The DNA here is from genome assembly GCA_013436015.1 of Rhipicephalus annulatus. NCBI lineage: Eukaryota > Metazoa > Arthropoda > Arachnida > Ixodida > Ixodidae > Rhipicephalus > Rhipicephalus annulatus. The sequence continues at coordinate 813,917 of WOVY01011931.1, forward strand.
GCAGATTAATTTTAGACCCACCTTCCTGCTCTCCTTGTCTAACTCCGTAATCATGAGTTGCAATTCGTCCCCTGAGTTACTCAGCAATGTAATGTCATCGGCGAAGCGCAGGTTGCTAAGTTACTCTCCATTATCTCTCGGCCCTAACTGTTCCCATTCGAGGCTTCTGAAAACCTCCTGTAAGCACGCGGTAAATAGCATTGGGGAGATTGTGTCCCCCTGCCTTACAACCTTCTTGATTGGTATTCTGTTGCTTTCTTTATGAAGCACCATGGTAGCAGTTGATCCCCTGTAGATTTCTTCCAGAATGTTTATATATACTTCATCTACGCCCTGATTCCGCAGTTTCTGCATGACGGCTGATATTTCTACTGAGTTAAACGCCTTCTCGTAATCTATGAAGGCTATGTATAGTGGTTGGCTATACTCTGAGCATTTCTCTATTACCTGATTGATAGTATGAATGTGGTCAATTGTTGAGTAGCCTGTTCGAAATCCTGCTTGTTCCTTTGGTTGATTGAATTCTAATGTCTCCTTTACTCTGTTAGCAATTACCTTTGTAAATAGCTTGTATACTACAGAGAGCAAGCTGATCAGCCTGTAATTCTTCAAGTCATTGTCATCTCCTGTCTTATGTATTAAGATGATGTTAGCGTTCTTCCAAGACTCTGGTACCCTTCCCGTCAGGAGACACCTCGTAAACAGGGTGGCTAGTTTTTTCTAACACAATCTGTCCTCCATCTTTCAGCAGATCTGATGTTACCTGATCTTCACCAGCAGCTTTGCCTCTTTGCATGCTCTCCAAAGCTTTTCTGACTTCTTCTATCATTACTGGTGGGGTGTCATCTGGGTTACTGCTAGTTCTTATAGTATTAAGGTCGTGGTTGTCTCGGCTACTGTACAGATCTCTGTAAAACTCCTCCGCTATTTTAACTATCCTATTCACATTGGTAGTTATTTTGCCTTCTTTGTCCCTTAGTGCATACATCCGACTTTTGCCTATCCCAAGTTTCCTCTTCACTGCTTTGACGCTTCCTCCGTTTTTCAGAGCGTGTTAAATTCTCTCCATGTTATACCTTCTTACATCGCATACTTTACGTCTATTAATCAGCCTCGAAAGCTCTGCCAGTTCTATTTTGTCTGTTGTACTTGACACTTTCATGATTTGACGCTTCTTAATTAGGGTCTTCGTTTCCTGGGAAAGCTTGCCAGTGTCCTGTCTAACTACCCTGCCTCTAACTTCCACTGCACACTCCGTAATGATACTTGTCAGATTATCATTCATTGTATCTACGCTAAGGTTGGTTTCCTCACTAAAAGCCGAGTACCTGTTCTGCAGCGACACTCTGAATTCCTGTACTTCCCTCTCAGTGCTAGCTCATTGATTGGCTTCTTGCGTATCAGTTTCTGTCGTTCCTTCTTCAAGTCTAGGTGAATTCGAGACCGTACCATTCTATGGTCACTGCATCGTACCTTGCCAACCACTTCGACATCCTGCACGATTCCTAGGTGTGCAGTCATTATAAAGTCTATTTCGTTCTTATTTTCGCCAATAGGGCTCCTCCATGTCCACTTGCGGTTTTCTCGTTTGCGGTAGAAGGTATTCAAAATCCGCAAATTATTGCGTTCTGCGAATTCTACTAGTAGCTCTCCTCTGGCGTTTCTAGTGCCGATGCCATAATCTCCTACTGCCTGGTCTCCAGCCTGCTTCTTCCCTACCTTTGCAATAAAGTCGCCCATCACTATAGTATACTGTGTTTTTACCGTACTCATTGCCGATTCCACGTCTTCATAGAAGCTTTCAACTGAAGCATCATCATGGCTGGATGTAGGCGCGTAAGCCTGTACTACCTTCATCTTGTATCTTTTATTCAGTTTAATTACAATACCTACCACCCTTTCATTAATGCTATAGTATTGCTCTATGTTGCCAGCTATGTTTCTGTGAATTAGGAACCCCACACCCAATTTTCTTCTGTCTGCCAAGCCCCAATAGCAAAGGACGTGCCCATTCTGTAGCACAGTATAGGCCTCATCTGTCCTCCTAACCTCACTGAGCCCTATTATATCTCATTTAACACTCTCTAGCTCCTCGAATAGTACAGCTACACTTCCCTCACTAGATAAGGTTCTAGCGTTAAACGTTGCCAAGTTCAGGCTCCTATGGCGGCCTGTCCGGATCCAGAGATTCTTAGCACCCTCTGCTGCGTTGCAGATCTGACCGCCGCCGTGGTCAGTTGCTTCGCAGCTGCTGGGAACTGAGGGCCGTGAGTTATTTGACGTATGCATGTGGGAGGTAGTGGTCACATACTGCACCAGGGTGGCCAATCCTTCTCTGGTGAGGGAGTGCGTTCCCGGCGGTGGTTACCGGTGAGGCCGCACCCCAGGCCTCTTAATGCAGTTCCATCGACACGCGGATTTTTTTTTTTTCCGGTTGGGAACTGCGCGGCACCGGGATTTGAACCACGGACCTCTTGCATGCGAGGCGGATGCTCTACCCACTACGCCATCCCCGCACCCGGATTGTTATGTTCTAAATGTAGGTTTCAGCGGTGTATCAGTCAAGTTTGTGGTTATTTTTATAAAAATGTTTCAATGAAATGAGGTTTCTGCTGATTACCCCCTTAATTAAGGGTCTAGAGAGTACGGAGTTGGGCCTCCGATTAGCCTATGGGGTGCTGTTTATTAATATATTAAGCAGACAAAATTTAAATTCGTTTGTGAGGTGATGTTACCAAACAAATCTTTTTAGTGATTAGGCTTAATTTTGGTCACGAAATAGTTCCGGTACTATTACTCCTGTCCTGATGAAACCTGAGCGGCGACAGGTCTACAATTAGGGATTTGCACTGTATGCGTTAAAAGTTTCCCGGTAGGTTATTGGCAAAGTTAAAAGCGATCGTAAGGAAAAAAAACACGTGGTTCAAGACTTTGATCTGACGGTCGTACCTTTCTCCCGAGCAGTGAGCCACCCTCCTCCTCTGAGCGAGGGAAGACGCAGGCGCCACACGTTTATTAGCGGTTTTCGTTATATTCTTTCTAACTCTGTATCTTCCGGTTACCTTAAGCTATCAAAATTAATTTTACACGGAAAAAACCAGACTGTTGTGTTCTAAAAGAAGATATTAGCTATTTTTCGGTGACGTTTGTAGCTCCTTTTGAAAATTTGTTTCAATGAAATGAGCTTTTTGCTCATTACAACCTTAATTAGGGGCTAGAGTGTACGGAATTGGGCCTCCTGGTAGCCTATGGGGTGCGGTTTATTATTTTATTAAGCGGACAAAATTAAATGCGTTTGCGAGGTGATATTACCAATTTATTCTTTTTAGTGATTAGGCTTAAATTTTATTGCGGCATAACTCTGGAACTATTAAACCTAGCCTGATCAAACTTCAGTAGCGTCAGGTCTACCCTAAGGACTTTCAACTTTATAAGCAAGAACTTTTCCGGTAGAATATTAACGAAGCTACAAGCGATCGTAAAAAACACGTGGTCCGACTGTTGTTGTTTTCGAAAACGAAAATACTGTTATTACAAACGAAAATTTGAAATTTTCGTTTGTAATAGCAGTATTTGTAGCGGTTGAACTCCTTGTATCTTCACGAACAAATAGACACCACTCTGACCCTCCTAGAACCAAAATTGCTAAAGTTATAGGTAGATATGTGCAGAGCTCGCTTACCCGTGCTGCTGATGCGGCCGCTCCCGTGGAGAGAGCTGCAATGAACCGCAATGCAAAAAGGAGACTGCTACGAACATCGTCGACGGCGAGTATATCCAGCGTGCAGGCTACCGCGTAGCGTTGGCCACACACTATACTCTTCATGGCTGTGGACCCTTCAGCCAACATACGGCGGCTTAACAGGCAAGTCCTCTCTGCATACCTCGAAGGACTCGCTCCAAATGAGATTAAATACGTTAGGATCAATTCACGGAAGAATGTTTTGGCAGTTGATGTTCTACACCGTAGTGCGCTGCAAAGCCTACAAAACATCTCGGAAATTGACAGAGCCACAGTTAAATCAGTGATCCCCACTGACTGTAAGGGCAGTGTTGGCATCATTTATGACGTGGACATTTCCATTCCCACTTACGATTTTCCAATCTTGATAAAGCCAACTGCAGACGACATCCTCATCAAGCACATCGCAAGGCTTGGTCAGTCACGTTGCCTGAAAATTGTTTTTGAGGAAGACAGTCTTCTCTCACAGGTCAAAGTTGAGCACGTTCGCCACCAGGTCCGTTCATACATACCGAAGCCCCTACAATGCTTCAGATATTTCAAGATGGGACATGCCAAAGGAGTATGCATCAGCAATGTCGTGTGCCCACGGTGTGCCGAACCTCATTCAGAAGACACTTGCCACGCAACTGCGTTCAAACGCTCCAGTTGCCACGGCGCTCATAAAGCGTCGTCTAAAGATTGCCCACGAGTGCGAAATGAACGCGCGGTGCTGAAACGAATGGTGCGCGACAATTCAACGCACAGAGAAGCCGCTGCTACTGTCAGGTGACGTCGGCGTCACCACAGAAGATCATCACAAAACGCGACATCTGCCGATAGAGACACGTCATCTCAATCAAGAAGAACTGGCCCCCCATCATAGAGCTCTGCGAAGACGGATACACCGAAAATAGAATCAGGGTCAAGACTCCCACCCCGTGAAGAGTGGCCATCACTTTCACGAACACAGCCTGTTTCAGAGCTGCATCAAATCCCACCAACCTCGATGTCATCGCGATCCACTGATGAAAAGACAACTGAGGACCGCCAGGGCATTAACATGTTGCAGACCCTTATGAGCGCAATGCGCATGCTCCTAGGCAACATGAACACCCCGTCAGTGCAGAGCGCACTCCAGGTGCTGGACACTTTGAATCTGGTGCTTGCAGCTCTAAGGTTAAACGATGGCCCGCAACATGTTATCCTTTCGAGAGGAGGTCAAGAACGGATCTGTCCTTCAGTGGAATGCCAGAGGACTTAGGGTGCGTATGTCCGAGTTCCGGCAATATGTATTCACGAACCAGTTCTCCATAATTGTGATTTGTGAACCGAACCTGTCAGCTCACATGAGACTGTCTGCGTAAGAGTGCTTTATGTCTTCTACCCACGGAGAGCGCAGGAAGGTCATTGTGTTTATACGGCGCGACTTAACTTATGTTTATCACTCTGTACCCCCTGACGAAGAAAACCAGTACGTTTGCCTAACAGTGAAAAACAAGAAGACCACATTCACCATCATCGGAGCCTACTTACATCCATCAAATCGTCTAGACCGTGAGTGCTTGCGCGAAAGTTTGAATTCAACTTTCTAGCCATGAGTGATAACTGGTGACTTCAATGCCCACCACTACTTATGGGGAAGCTCCAGGGTCAACACTAGAGGTAGGCAGTCAGTGTCTTTCGCTTCTGAATGTGAACTTATCCTCGTGAATGACGGCAGCCCTACTTATCTGCGCGGATCGGCCTATAGCAGTTGCCTGGACCTCACTTTCGTCTCACGCTCGTTCACACGCAGAGTGCACTGGTTTTCGGATTTGGAAACAAGGGGTAGTGACCACATCCCAACATACCTGAAGATTGACGGCTTTCCAAGTCTCAAGTCCTGCAGAGCCGTCCAGTGCACCGATTGGCAAAAATACAAGTTAATCATGGAAGACTATGTTGGCGCTTCACCCTTCAACCTAGAGGACGCAATTAAGAGTGTCCTACAGTCAACCACGCGTTCGCTTCTGGTGAGCTCATCTCGCACTGATATAAACATTGATCTCGAGAAACTCCGAGCGATTCGTCGTCGTGCAGAACGACGTTATAGACGCACGAAGTCACTTGATGATCTGAGAGTGGCCAGATGCACACAAAAGAAAATACAGCGTCACATGGACAAGTTGGACAAGCAACGATGGGTATCTTTTTGCGAGTCTTTGGATCCCAGAAAGCCTCTGTCACTAATCTGGAGAACTGTTTGGGGTCTTCGTACAACCATTACTCACCTCTACCCATTAAAATATCAGGCACTTCACTTACGCTGCGAAGAGATTGATGTCGCAGATTCTTTCTGTCGAAGGATTGCCTGTGTGGCAAATTCAACTGGGACGAAGACACTCAACTTTTCTGTATTCTCACGTGATCCCCGAATGGAGATTTCGTTTTCAATGGGCGAAATAAAGGCGGCGCTTGCTTTGTGTAGACGTTCTTCAGCGCCAAGACCCGACGGCATCACTTACCGCGCTCTGTGTCACCTAGGAGATCAAGCTCGGAAGGCACTCTTGCAGCTGTACGACTACTCCTGGCAAACTGGCACGGTTCCACAGGAATGGTAGTCAAGTCACCTGACTCCACTTCTCAAAGCCGACTAGTCACCTTTGAACATTTCCTCTTACCGCCCGATTGCCTTAGCGAGCTGTGTGGGAAAAGTTATGGAAAGGATGATTTTAACGCGTCTGGAATGGTATTTAGAGTTCTACGAAATATATCTAGATGCCATGTCCGGGTTCAGATGACGCCGCTCGTGAATTGACAATGTAGTTGACTTGGTGACATATGTAGAACACCGGAAGGCCTGTAAACGGTTATATGCTGCTCTGTTTCTTGGCATTAAAGGGGCATATGACAATGTCACCCACGAAGCCATTCTCAGCGCACTAAAAAGAGTGGGACTCGGTGGCAGGATATATACGTGGCTTCAGAGCTACCTACAGAAAAGACGATTGCACATGCAGACAGAGATTGGCCCGACACCCGAGTATTACTGCAGCCGAGGAGTCCCGCAAGGCGGAGTGCTAAGCCCGACGCTGTTCAACCTAACACTTATTGGACTAGTTGGCAAGCAACCAAGCAGTGTACGACTTTCCATTTATGCTGATGACATCTGTGTGTGGACATCAGGTGTGACTCGACTTCAACTCCGCGCTCGACTTCAGAAGGCAGCATCAGTGACATGGCACCACCTACGCAAACACGGGCTCGAAATCGCAAGTGGGAAGTGTGCAGTCGTGGCTTTCACCAGAAAACCAATGTCCGCCTATGGTATATCAATTAACGCGCAGTTGGTGTCATGCAGCCGGAGTCATAGGCTCTTGGGAGTCGTAATCGATCGAAACGTGTCTTGGACACCCCATGCAAACTACGTGAAAAAGCGGCTGACCGCCATTTGTAACTTATTCAGGTTTCTTGCTGGAAAAATTTGGGGAATGTCTGTCGAGTCTATGTTACAGCTGTACAAGCTATTATTTACTGGATTCTTGTGGTATAGCCTACCTGTTATGTCTGACACGTGCTAAACGAACCTGCGCACAATCCAAAATATTTAAGCCCAAGCGCTTAGGATATGCCTTAGTTTACCCCGCTGCGCATCGACAGCTGAAACAATTGCCATTGCGCAGGACTACTCGATCATGACGCACATCACCATTGAAACGATACGTACGTACCTCAGGCAACATGCTAGGAGTCCTTCCCACCACTTGGCAACCCTCGCTACTGAGAGGCCCCTACTGAATGCAGGAACAGCGCAACGTAGAAGTAGTTACTTCGTAACTATGGAAGCGAAAAAAACAAGGACAGAAAAGAGCGCTGACTTTCAACAAAGATTTAATATCGGAGTGGCGTACATATATATGCGAAAAATGAGAAAAATGGGCCTGCGTAGAAGGGTGCAGGAACAACTACTGCGACACAATGTCAGCGAAACTCTTGTCTCTTGTTGAATGGGCTGAAAAAAACAAATACATATGTAACTTAAAAAAGATCGAGATACGCAATCTCCTTTTGCAACAACACAACCGATGGGCAAATTACACATTTACCGTCAAACTTGTTTATTTGATGAGATTCAATTATCTCACGCGTGTCCTGCGAGTTGTGCTTGCTTAATACCTCGCAATGCTCAAAAACTGGCACGCAGCCGCAGTCTCAGCAGTGGATTCCGAAGTGTCCTTGAACTACGTTGTGTACATTGTTATTGTGCTCTCTTAAACGGTCATTAAGGCACCTTCCGATTTGCCCTATGTATACCATTCCGCACGAAAGCGGAATGAGATATACGACACCAATAACACAAGGTACAAAGCGCGTTCTGTGTTTCACAGTGCATCTTTCTTTAATAGCAGCTGGATTATTCACCAGCTTACAAAGCTTTGTAAGCTTTTCTGAGGCGGAAAAAATAACAGTGACACAAGCGCGTTCACCAATTTTTTCAGCCGATGCGACACGTTATGCAGATACGGAACGGTAACATATTTCATGGGAACAGACGAGCTTTGAGGCTGAGATCGCCCTCCTTGATTTTTAATTTGCTTCAAAAGTTTTTCCTTAACAGCAGAAGTCATGGCGCTCGAGTAACCAGCGCTTAAGAGGCGCTCTACCTGTGCTTTGAAACTGCATTGCATTAAGTGCGGGCATGACGTCGCAAGAAATTTAGTGCAATTGTCTGTGCTCATCGTGCGTCGTTTGCGTCAGGTTTTACGCCTGCTGAGAAAGTGGTGTATCCTCCGTGGTGCCTGACACTTGCACAAGTACGTGTTTCAATTCCAGGAATACAGAAAAAATCAAATTTGCCTTCATTAACCCTAAAACAATTGAGCTTGAGCCTCCTTCACGAAATGTACAATAATCGCGTTCACATAAACACCGATGGTTTAACCACAGCGTCTGGTTCTGGCGGTGCGGGGGTCATTCCAGCTAGAGGAATAACTCTGCGAATCAAGCTGTCGCACGGTACTACGTCTACGGGGGCAGAACTTGCGGCTTTGCGTGGTGCCTTAGAGTACATCAAATCTCAAAGACCGAGTAAATGGGCTGTGTTTTCCGACTCAAAACCGGCCCTACAGAGCATGCAGTCAGTCCTTCGACGAGGTTGCCATGAACAATTAACTCACGAAGTTGTCAAGTTTCTTCACCACGTCACAAAAACAGGCCACGAGGTCAAGTTTTAGTGGCTTCCTGGCCATTGTGGGATCAGTGGCAATGGTTCCGCAGACAACGCAGCTCGCACATCGCACCAAGAAGAGCACATACTTCCGATTCCATTGTCAAGGACTGACGCTGAAAAGCAACTTCGTCACCTGGCTGTGTCTGCAGTCTGTGTCTGCAGGAGTAGAACACCCCAAGCATAAGACATACGAGACTATACCAAAATGAGCCCTCGACTGGAACTTCAAGCTCCATCTGGACTTCGTCGACGTGAAGCTTCGCTTCTTTGTCGCCTTTGGTTGGGGGTTGCCTTCACAAAAGCATATAGAACCCTCATCGGATTGACCAACAATGCGGAATGCGACGTCTGCTGCACGAAAGTGACATCGACCATCTGATATGCCGTTGCCCTCGATTTGCCTATGAAAGACAGAAGCTTTCGGACGCATTGCGACAATTGGACGATTGGCCACTCTCTGTGCAGATGCTACTGGAACACCGTCATCGCCTTTCGTCGGCTCAAAAAGCAGTCAAAGCTGTCTTGTGCTTTTTAAGAACTACAGGCCTATGTGACCACCTTACAACTTTTGTGTAGTGCCACCGCTGCATACGCGCCAGCCGATTGACTGACAATCTTCCTTTTTTTCTCTCTCTTTCTCTTCTCTTTCCTCTCTCTCTCTCTCATCTTTATGCCCTCTTCCTATTCCCCCAGCGTAGGGTAGCAAACCGGGCATGTGCCTGGTTAACCTCCCTGCCTTCCCTCTTGTTGGTCAGCCCCCCCCCCATTTGCGAATTTACCTCAAAATCCACATGCTGCTGTGTCTATGGCTGTGTTTAGCGATATAAAGAAGGCCACTGGTCATCTCGAGAGGCGCAGCAGAAAATGGGTAGAAGACAACGCTCTTGGTGGCTCTCTCTTCTTGGTGTCTCTCGGAGTACGACGCACCTTACATTTGTCCTGAATAAAGCCCCCGTGTTTCATAACCCGCAACACTAGCTTTTCGCCACAGCTTACGCAAGTGCAATTTCTTAGACTGTTTTTGTTGGACTTTGATTTATTGAGGGAGCAATGCCACCGGCATGTCTTATTTAGTCTCATCGGAAATATATTTTTTCTCTCGCTTTCCAAGCGCTCACTCCAAACATTGCCATTGTCAAACGAAGGCCAAACCTGTGCACTACCAAAGTTGGTCTCTAAACAGCTCCTAATTGACGAAGTTACTTACCTCTAAAATTATTTTTTTTTTCCTCTCTTCTGGTTCGTTTATTCGTCTGTGAAAAACTCTCTTGCACAGCCAAGATCTAAACTTATTTCATTATTTTTTTGTTCAACGTACGCAAAAAGATCGTGAACTAGCTCGTATATTCCATCCAAAAGTATTACGACATCTTCTAGAGAGACTGCGAGCTGAGCGAAACAGTACACAAAGAAATGCTGTAGTATACCATGCCAAGAAAAAACGATATGACTGCAGTACCGAGTAAGTTTCAACACATGTACCACGTCAACAATGCTTGACGGGTCTGCTGCGGTCGTATGGTGGATGGCCGAGTCACCCAAAAGCCGTGCGAACTGATGCGCATGCAAGGGCGTTAGGGATTTCAATAGGCTTAGTGTGGCTATCTCTCCAGCTTTTCATTCGCTATCCTTCCTTTCGACAAGTTGAATTTGTCGATGGCTTGTGGATAAGCACAAAATAAATAGCTATTCTGAAAAAAAGTGCTTTCTTTTCTCATCGCATTGCTGGAACGGCTCTCAAGACAAGTGCGCGGCATGCTCCGAGACTTCGCATATATGTCTGCACCGAAGATCCTGGTCGGCCGGTTGGAATATCTGCATGGACACGTAATATTTGAATGACTTGTACCGGTGCATCAGCATCGATATGAACATGTCCCCGAAATCTCTCCGCATTTCGGTAGGTCGTTCTTGTATTAGTAATGCCATCATTTCTTCGGATAACACAATAGTCTTGGAGTGCTCTGTGAACACGTTTTTTTCGTGCCAATCGCGTTATTTAGTCATTCTTTCAGCATTGAACAATGTATCTTGCGACTACAAATGTCTGCTGACAAAACTAAGTTGCTTGCATGCATTCATGAGTCAAATTACATCAGTCGGCCTCAGCAAAACAATACAGTTGATCTTGACGCACCAAAACCCGGATATGATGATGAACCACGCCGTGAAGGTCACCAACTGGATTCCCAGAGAAGGAAAGCGGGGTAGGGGGAGACCGAAGAATAGGTGGGCAGATGAGATTAAGAAGTTTGCGGGTATAAATTGGCAACAGCAAGCACAGGACCGGGTTAACTGGCGGAACATGGGAGAGGCCTTTGTCTTGCAGTGGACGTAGACAGGCTGATGATGATGATGATGATGATTTATCGGGTTGCGGAAAGCTTTATCTTTAGAATACCATCGACAAAGGCTAAACAGTGCTCTGCAAATAACTGAACCACGTCCTTACCTATAGCCTTGAGCAGCACTCAGAGTATATAATCGTGAGCCCGTGGGGTATCTACTTGTTCGTGGGTGGGACAAGCCTTTGAAAACACACACACACACACACACACACAGACACACATACATACACACACACTATATATATATATATATATATATATATGTGACGCTATGATGACTGGGAGACGTGGCCTGGCTCATACCCCATGTTTATTCCATTCTGCACTTCTTCCTTCTCGGCTTCTACCAATGATCGCCTCATACGTCACACGATTCCCCCACCCCCCGAAAGAAAGCGTGGATTACGAACAATAAAATGTAAACAAGGAGAGGTTAAAAAGTCACAAATGTCAAAGTTCACAATTGTTTCTGTGCTCCAGGGAAGTTCCGTAAACTTTCAGATTTCTGGGGAGAGTGCAGCAGTCCGGTTAACGCAGGAGTTCTGGTGGGCGAGGCTGGTGGTTGCGTCCTGGATAACACAAAAATGCTTTGGACGTAGAGATAAGGGTAATCACAGCTGGCATTCTTGTGAAGAACAAATGAGGTTCGAACATCCTGCAGAACCGACAGTTCCAACACTGTAGGCATCGAATTCCTCGTCGTGGGTGATACACAGGTCGTGCAAGCAGCTTGCGTGAGCGTTGATCGAGGTTGATTGGCCGCCGCCTGTGTTCCCGCCGGGCACAAGGGGTGCCCCTGTGGCTCTTGGAGATTTTTCTATAGCGATGTCGCAGATGTTTTAATCGAAGGCGCATTTTCAATCTCTGGTGGAAAATGTATACACAACGATGAGCCCTTTCGCAATGTTCTTTGAGCCCTAAGAGTGGTTTCGATGAAGTTTTCTTTCGTCGCTTACAATGTTGAAGTATACGTTGACGTTGCAATTTCTTCGTCTCGTCAACTTGCCTGTGGTGTGACATTGATCGTGTTGCGCCAGAATTCTTAGCGAGTCCTCCGCAGGCCTCTACGACGCCAACCAATGCAACTGTTTCCGGCGCAAGATAATGTGGCGGGTTTGATGCACTTGAATCTTCTGTATTTATAAACCGTTCATTGTTGGTCGTTGCCTGAAGCGTACTTATGTCATCAGAAGTCGCACCTGCGGTTTTGTTTTCATTATAGGCAGTGAGGTTGTATACTAGATTCACGTCGCTGCGATCTTTTGATTGATGAACACTCGACGCTTCTGCAGAACACTTTTCTTCACAAGACGCTGATTGTGAATGCTTCTGTCCCTGTGGAACTGCTGAACTGAATACCCTGAACAAATGAGATTCCTGTGAACATTCGCCGTCTGGTTTGGCCTCATGCGGACCCACTAACTCGTCGTGCGTAAATGCCGTCACGCGTCCGAAGCCGTGTGGGCCATGTGTGCGACACGAAGCATCAAGTGATTCGAATTGTTCAGTAATACCTGAAGTATTATGGTGCCGTAAATACATTGGAAATGCCGATTTATTTGCCCGTGAAAAATCCAACCGTAAGTGCGGTCTTTTGGCAAAATGGTCTACATTCCTATCGGCATACGGTGGCATTACCTTCTCTGCTGCGACGTGCAAGTCCCTAGTTGGTGTTGTAATGCGTGAAGTGTATTTGGACGAGTCATACGATGGTACAATGGTGGAATATTTACTCTGAAGTCTTGTTTGGGAAATACGCTTACTGCGGGAAGACTTCGCGTAACTGTGATGGGTCAGTTGAAAAGCCTTCCGCTGATGAGGTGTGAACAGGTCTTCATCGTATTCTTTGAAACGGGTAATCATCTCTTCCCTGATCTTTTGCCATGATTCGTCGTTTTCGAATATGTGTGTCAGGTAAAACTTGAATGCCTCACCGGAGATGTAGTCGGTGAAGTTGATGATCATCTCCCGTTCCGAGCAGGATGCAGCGGCGGCGTGGACCTCGAATAGGTTGAACCAGTCCTGTACGGGTCCGTCGTCCGCTGATCCGGTGTACTTGGGGATGTCGAGCTCAGTCGATGATTCTGTCATGGTGCCGGTAACTGAATGCGCCTGAGATCACCTCTTCTGTGGTCGATATTCAGTTGAGGCGTACTGCAGGTGGCTTCGTGAATGATGTGAGGTTGATGAGTGGTGGCCAGGTCTTCATCCTGTCGACTTGTGTGACGCTATGATGACTGGGAGACGTGGCCTGGCTCATACCCCATGTTTATTCCATTCTGCACTTCTTCCTTCTCGGCTTCTACCAATGATCGCCTCATACGTCACATATATATATATATATATATATATATATATATATATATATATAGAGAGAGAGAGAGAGAGAGAGAGAAAGACTTTCAGTAACTCTTTTTTCATGGTGTGATTTGTCATATGACGACACAAAAGTATTTTAGAGTTTCATAACATTGTAGTAAAGTACAGCAAGCGATAGTACGTTGCATGCACTTGAAAAACATGGGCCTAGGCAGTTTACGCATGTAATAGCATTACCACATTGCCTGCCACATGAATACAAAGATGTCGATGGTGGCCTGCTACGAATTTGTGTAGTAAATGTCTAAAACCTTCTCCATAAGAATACTTCTCTAGTGTATGAATAGACCCTTTCTGTTTCATAATAACTAATCCACTTTCATAATAACTAATGCATTTCATAATAACTTTAGTACGCAAAGGAATGCGCACACGGTTGGTGTTCTCCCGCGTCTGTAGTTCACTTTTCTGCTGAGCCGCTTCGAGACAAAGCGTTCCTTCTTACTTTCTTTCCCACTTGGCGTTGTTATCCTCGCACTCCGTAAGTTCTCCAACCTGTTTCCGCACTTCTTTCTTCCATGTTTCCCGCTCCGTTTCACCCTTACGATTGTTTCCCGTCGCAGGTTTTTTTGTGTGCCTTCATGTCCACGCTGGCACCATCGCACCTGAGGCATCCTTCTCAGCCCTTTCAGCTTATTCCTGTCCCTCTCCAAGCCATTCCTTGGCGGTTCTATTTCGGTCGTCACTTGTTACGATCGTTCACAATGGTGTATTTCTTTTTCGTCTTTTCATTTGATGCACACTTTAGATTTTTTGTTTTCTTTTTTTTCTCTGCAATCCAAGTTCTGCTGCCTTCGCAAATGGATATGTCTATTAGAGGGAAGGGGGAGGTCTTCCAACTATTACATTCCTCTGTGGCCGTCTTTACTTTTGTTGTTTTGTTTCCTTCATCTCATTTCTTCTTTACGCTTCTGCACCTTCTCACCATCTTTTGTTTGTTTTTTAGGTAAGATCAACGAGAGACAAAAGAAAATAGCGTGATGCGAAGGCTTCAGACAACACGTCTCCTTCCAGAGGCAGGTCATGTTTGAGATGAATGAACGCAGTTCATGTCTTCGAAACTCGGCTCTATACAATACAGGCGACAGATGGTTCACGCACCCTGAGCACTGCAGTAGCCCTCCTCGCTCAATTACGGTGCTGAACATCGGGCACCGAGTAGATGTGCCTGCTACCCGCTGCCCCTCTGCGCCCCGCTTTTCAACAAAAATGAACTTCTTTGTCCACTGACCTGCTGTCATTTCGGTTTTTTTCTTGTTCTGGTCCTGGCCTTTCAAGCATCCTCTCTGTTCTTGTTCTCCGTCAAGAGTGGAAGTTTGGCGCGAGTGACGATGCTCGTTTGACTTCACCTCACCACCACCTTTAGCCTTTTACGATCTCATGTCTTTCTTTATCTTTCCCGTTTTGCGTGTTGTGCTTGCTGTATTTCTTTTTGGAGTAAACTCATGCTATGCTTTTTCTTTTATCTTTGACTGGTGGCAATAAGGCGCAAAAGCGCGTTCTGTTTTGGAGATATAGCTGGCACGAAAGAGGAGGGTTTTGGAGATTTGTGGGTGCCTCTTCTTAGATGAGAGTGGCGGAGGCCTTTTACGTACTGTGCGGTCGGGCTACTACTGCATGCGTAGAGGGAAGCAGCTCGCACTGTGTTGAGCCAGCGGGGAATCAACTGGTGTCTGAGTGTTCTCTCGCTCTCTCTCGTTCCTCTGTGGCAGTGGATTCCGCGGCATCACACGGAATCCACTGTATGCATACATGTATGACTTCATCCGATGACAAAATTGAGGTGTCTTCAATACACTCCAAGGTTTCACGAATAGTTTGGAGCAAGATTTTGTCGAAGGCCTTCACGAAGTCTAAAAAAAATCAGCATATCTCTGTGACTGGTAATTCATGGTTATAGTTAGTGATAAGTCCTCTACAATGTTAAGTAATTTTAGTGTTGTAGAAAAGCCAAGCCTGAACCCATTCTGCGCTGGTGTAAGTATTCAGTGTGTTATGTCATCCAATTACGGTGATCGGCCAGTCCGATGCCGTCCTGCTTATCCGACTGCATCGTTGTGTGGCAGAGTGGCAACTCAGCGGTTTGATAGGGTAATCTTTTTTTGAACCTCATGCAGATGTTCATCGCTTTTCTGCAACTATAGCGGGACGCGATGCACCAATATGCGCGAGAAATGGCATTTCTGTGCCACCTCCTTGCACAATCAACCAACACACATCACCGATGACTTTGAACCTCTACCAGGTGTATTTAATCTGTCAACAGCGAGTATCACCGAGGGCCACCCATTGGCAAGATACCTACAATTTTTGCTGATGATCAATTGCACCGCTTCCTCTCTGAATGCTGGCGTGAATCGACCATGGGCTAAAGAGTACAGTGGCTATTCAACAATTTGGTCGGCTGCCAAGCTAATGTTGCGACACCGCTTAAAAAAGAGTGACATACACCTTACGGTGTACTTCTTTATTCTCCGACCAAGAATAGCAGGTCATTAAAGAGGTCGTTTACGGAAATGCAAACGTAGATGTTGGTGCAGACATCAGTGTCTAGACCGGTGTCGGTGTCGGTGTCGATGTCGGCGTCGTTGGTCGTGAGAGAAACTGTCACACTGTCCACGACCGAATAACCGACAAAGATCCAACTGAAATATTAAAAAAAATTCCATGTCAGAGTGTAAATAAAACCCAGTCTGTTCACGTGGCAAGCAGGTGTTTTAGTGTGTAGCCTCGCATCCGTTTGGAAATACAGCAAAAAATAACTTCCTCTTCTTGGAAATGCAGGGAAAATAGCTGTAATGCTTTACAAACGCACGCGTCCTGTATACAGACCTCACGATGCAACATGTGATGTTGCACTAATGTTGCGCGGTACAAGCAATCCAGTGTCCAGACATATTATTATAATAACTACTTCATGGTTTAAGGCCAGCCACTAAATACAAAAGGCACATCCTTTAACTGCGCGCATTCCCTTAGGACCCCGTACGTAGGGTGTATTGTAAGTTCGAAAACATGTCACCCGCATAACTGCTCGGGGTTCGAAGCATGCTACCTCTTACATAAAATGCAGCCATATGCAAAATTTTCACTGACGCGAGCCCCTTTGAACTTTATCGATTGCATTTTAGTAATCCAGAATTTAACCTTGTAGAGCTACATAACACCATAAAAAGTTTGTACTAAGAATTCAAGTACGCAGTGTAAATATGGACAAGATATCACTATCGCGTTCAACTTGTAAATTCAGAGCTTAATGGTTCTCCAACTTGTCTTTTTTGGTTACTTTCAGTTCGCTCTTTTCTAATGCTCAGACGCAGGCTGGCGATTCGCGAGACCCTCTCCTAAGCATTTGCGCTAGAGCATTGAAAGCGCACTTGGTGGACATTCGCTCATTCAGTAAAATGTGCCTACTTCAAGTACAGATTTCTGACTGTACTGCTTCCACCCGGGTCACCAACTCGCAGAAGTGTACCCATTGAACATTCCGACACTTTCGTCATCTCCGAAACGCTACAATGCTAACAGCTGTCTCGGGACGAACCACGTGCGCTTGTGCGGTGGTGTCCCCTGGAGGTCGAAGCCGTAACTTTTCAGCGCCGCCACGAGAAAGAGCGAAAGGGACAGGGCTGCGAAAGGGAAAGCCGGTCGAAGGCGTGCTTCGCAGCGCAAAGCTTGGCTTCCACTTGTTGACGGCTGCCGGGTGGCCGCCAGCGCGAGATGTGGACCTTCCTCGATTTCGCCGCTTCGACCTCCTCGCTGTCTCATTGGACGACGCTCATTAACATCAGAGCAGCGATGCCACAGCTGCTCCAAACTTTCTCTCCGCTCCAAACTCCCCTAATAATTTTTTACCACCACTGTACGCACGCATGTTTGCTTAGGGGTCTTGCTTCTTTTCTGGAGTATTGCTTCCGGACTCTCAACACGCAATGGGAAAACAGTGCGCACGTGGTCAACGCTTTTATCTGTACGTGCGGATCACGGATGAAAACACTTGTTTCCTTTTTCTTTTTGGCACAAGGAAGAAATTGTTACAGAGTGTTAGCGCTTCTTTATTTTTGTATATTGTGCTCCCGTACAACGTACTGGATGCCGCTTCAAGTCATACGAGACACCACTACGTCGCCTGGATTCTGGGCTCTACTCATTGACTTCTGAGGAGCGGAATTCAGTCCCGGAGACTACAAAGGTGAGTACGGCAGGCTATAAATATGGAAAGGTAGATTGCACATCTACATCGCAGACTACAACTTTAGATCTGATATGTACATCCACCATGTAGATACATATAGCGATTTAAATAGTGTACACTTTGTGGTGCCGTGAATAGAATATGCTGACACATATTATGTATGGAAGGTTGTTTGGAAGGTGTATGGAAGAGTCTGCAGCAGTATCAGCGCTGTTGTGCCCTTTTCTGGCCACAGCAGGCTTCGTATACAATCTTTGATTGATTGATATGTGGCGTTTAACCTCCCAAAATCATTATATGATGATGAGAGACGTCGTAGCGGAGGACTCCGGAAATTTCAACCACCTGGGGTGCTTTAACGTGCACCCAAATCTGAGCACACGGGCCTACAGCATTTTCGCCTCCATCGAAATTGCAGCTGCCGCAGTCGGGATTCGATCCCGTGACTTGCGGGCCAGCAGCCGAGTTCCTTAGCCATTTGACCACTGCGGTGGGGCCCGAATAAAATCTTTCATCAACGGCAATAAAAAGAATCGGTTAAGAGTTTCTATGCTTCGCATGACACACATGAAATCAGATACACATGACACACATGAAATATGATACAAAAAGCAATGCTTAAATACAGAAGCAATTCACGACGCGGCTTCCCATTAGGTCGCTTCGCGTTTGTTATTGATTGGCGTCTTTCGTTACGCTTCGTAATGACGAGACTAAAAGCATTTATATTCAGATGTGTAAAAAGCCATACAAACAGATAAGAAAAATAGCGAACGTGAAGATATCTAAGCATGAAACTGATTTAACACAGTCGGCTTTCAGATTACGTCAGTTCAACTATCTCGCCTCATTGTATCGAGATTTGTAAAAAACCTTCTATTTTACATATTGCTGAAAGACAACAAACCGCCATTTTGAGGGGGCGGAAAGGGGGAGCTATACTTAAGGACACCAAGACGTCATTGCCACCCACCCACCCACCCTTACACACACACACACACACACACACACACACACACACACACACACACACACACACACACACACACACACACACACACACACACACACAAACACACACACACACACACACAGACACACACACACACACATACACGTACATACATACATACACGTACATACATACATACATACATACATACATACATACATACATACATACATACATACATACATACATACATACATACACACACATACACACATACATACATACATACATACATACATACATACATACATACATACATACATACATACATACATAAATACATACATACATACACAAACAAGCAAGCACGCACACACATACACACACACACGCAAAACGTTTGCAAGTTATTCTGTTGCTTAATTAGAGTTACATATTTTACGGAAATTTGAAAGTACGCTTTCACTGTACCTATATCGTACGTTTTCGTATCCATGTTAGATGCGGTATTATAATTAAAAATTGTTTGAATGTAAATTGAAAGGCAAACCAACAATTTGGGCCATGGAAGTTTTGCAACAGCTTGAAGACTAGATCACGGTGAATAAACATAGACTGCATTTTATAGAAGTTCCCTGTTTCTTGTGATTCAGATGGCGGGTAACTTATGCACAACTTCAACGCAGACAGAGAAGAACTAGTGATTCATTATCTTTTTTTTCGGTACAAACAAGCAAGGTCAAAATTCAGCATTGCACGCTGTGTTTAATAAAAAAAATGGTTCTTTTGAAGGCTTTGGTGCGGAAAGTGATTCGACAACTCAATTGCTGTCGGTGCTACAGAACGCATGCAAACGAAACAAGACAAAATATAAATAAATAAATGAAACAAAGCGATATTGAATGTATAGTGAAGATGAAGCTGTATTGACGAAACATGCGCTTAGCAAGTGTGAGCACGTGAGTGGTTAGGGTTAATTGAATAGTTAATTCAGCACTCATATGTATCCAGGTGCGTGCATGAAGCAATCTTTAACGCACCTCGCGAATATCTTTATCCGCATCAGCTAGGCAAACAGTGCTTGTGAAATATGTCGCAGACGGGATTGACAAACGGATTGACACTCGAACTTTCTTAGATGCCCTAGTGGCTAAATAAACGCAACCCTGAAGCACGATAGCATTCGCAACAGTACAATGACGTAGTCGTTTTTTTAACAATGCACGTGTACACACACACACACACACACACACACACACACACACACACACACACACACACATATATATATATATATATATATATATATATATAAATGTTAGGGGACAAGAAACTAACTGGGCCCTTGAATACCATATGGTCCAGCGGGAAGGTAAAGCTTTTCCAAACTTTAAAGCAGAATACGTGCCGATTGGTTAGAAGTGGTCGGGTATGAGCTGACGTAAGCGAGAAAGAACGGATCCTGAGCGAGCACCAATACCCTGCAATGAGAATGCGCCCCGTGCGGAGGACAAGGGCAGAAAGAGAAGAAGGGAACCACGCGTTGTAGCACAAAGGCACAAAGAAATCCGTACAAGTATTTCTCAAAAAAGAAAAAAACTTAGTGTCCGAAAAATTCGTTCTTCTCCGGGCTTCCAACCCGGGACCAACGCCCGGAAGAAGAAGAAGAAGAAGAAGAAGAAGAAGAAGAAGAAGAAGAAGAAGAAGAAGAAGAAGAAGATAAGAAGAAGAAGAAGAAGAAGAAGAAGAAGAAGAAGAAGAAGAAGAAGAAGAAGAAGAAGAAGAAGAAGAAGAAGAAGAAGAAGAAGAACGTGCAGCACTATCACCATCATGTGGTTTTTTGGCGGTTGCCTGGCGGTATTCTTGGTGGTAGTCTAGCGGCTCCGTCTTCCTGTTGGCGCTACACCTATTAAAAGCAGGCGTTCTGCGACAGAAGCTACGGTATCTAAAAGAGAATTCAAGTGTTCCCTGTTCATATTGATGATAGATGCACACTTACAGCCACAGAAGACTGCGTCACTGAGGATGTGACAAGTCAACGTAGAGCCACAGAGACACGTATACATCACGCGAGTAAGCGGAAATAGATCGATAAACAAAGCCCAACCCACGGGGAGGCCTATGTGGCTTCACCGGTTGATATGGCTTTAATACACCCCGTGCACATATATATAATGGCTGGTTGTACAAAACTACTACCCCTGCAGGAACAATAACTGCTAAGAAAATTGACAGAAAAAGCGAAGCTGAACAACGCGTTATATTGGTATTTTAGAACAGACCGTGTCGATTGGTAGGCCTCAAACATAAGAGGGCTATTTCGAGCACCCGCCGTTGCCGTTCGGGAAACGTTTCTTTTTTTTTGCCTCCCAATAGTGCTTAAACCACTGTCACTGCAGCCAGTCACGTAAGGGGCAATCCATTACAAGGCGCGGACGTGCGTGGCACGTTTACCACCTGAACACGTGCAGTTCACGCTTCGCTGGCTTTCTTGGAGAGTCTTTGTTATGCGCGTTGATTCTGTTATATTCCCATAGCTTTGATGTTTTATGCGCGTTGTTCCCGCTATTTTCGCCGATTTTACTTTCGTTGCGAATAGATTTTTTTTTTTCATATGCGCGCCACACCTCTGCATAACGTCAAGACGAAAGTGCACATTTACGACGCGTTTCAACCGGTGATGCTGGCGACGGACAACGCACGAGTGCCCAGATTACTCCCGGCCGACTCCGCGGTGGCCCTAATCACCGGTAGTATAAACGGGGGCGCGTCTGGCCGATAAGAGAAAACGTCTAAATAGTTTTGTTGGCACGCTCGGCGAGTCAAGCGCAGCGAAAAAGCCCGTATATAAGCCCGGGTGCCCAGGCGGCGTCCCGAAGGATTAATTGCAGTTGGCGAATGGTTCTATCTGCGAAAGCGTCGTCGTTCATCGGGGAATTAAAATGGCATTGCGTGAGCAGTGCTACATAATAGGAAGGTTAGGTAACGGCGTGTGGATGTGATACCAAGATAACCCTTGAGCGTTCAAACAACAAAACATTGACCATAATTATTCCTATTTTATAGCAGCACTGTATGCGAATTGCAAGCGGTAAGATTAGGTAAACTGTGAATGAGCAGAAGCTATGGTGAAGAAACAGGGCTAATTAACCTACTTTGCATAAAAGGTCTCTACGCTGGTACTTTAGCTTCTCTAAGATTCGTCGGCAATACCTGCTTGCCATTTGTGTTACTATTGCTGGCTCTTCTTTTATTGGTTAAAGCCGTATTAAAATGAAGGTCAATTTTTAAAATCCCCTACTTATGAACAAAGATTCCAGTGAACTTGTTACAGACTTGTTTCATCCTATTCATTTTGGTGTAAATCATCTTTTTATCTTTTTCAACATGCATAAACTTTTGTTCACAGTAATTATTTATAATTCATGCAGCCGTGGGTGACAACCACCGCCACATGAATCGCTACTCACATTCTTTTTTTGTTGGCCTCATTATCTTTTAAGCTAACGTCACCAAATGAAATGTCAAGCATGCATAATGTAAATCATCATCATCATCATCATCATCATCATCATCATCCTTACTAAGTCCACTGCAGGACAAAGGCCTCTCCCATGTTCCGCCAGTTAACCCGGTCCTGTTCTTGCTGCTGCCAATTTATACCCGCAAACTTCTTAATCTCATCTGCCCACCTAACCTTCTGTACTCCCTAACCCGCTTGCCTGCTCTAGGAATCCATTTAGTTACCCTTAATGACCAGCGGTTATACTATCTACGCGCTAGATGCCCGGCCCATGTCCATTTCTTCTTGATTTCAGCTATGATATCCTTAACCCCCGTTTGTTTCCGAATCCACTCTGCTCTCTTCTTGTCTCTTAAGGTTACACCTACCATTTTTCTTTACATTGCTCGTTGCGTCGTCCTCAATTTAAGCTGAACCCTTTTGTAAGTCTCCAAGTTTCTGCTCCGTAGCTAAGTACCGTCCAGATACAGCTGTTATATACCTTCCTCTTGAGGGATAGTGGCAATCTACCTGTCATAATTTGAGAGTGCTTGCGAAGTGTGCTCCAGCCCATTCTTATTCTTCTAGTCACTTCAATCTCATGGTTCGGCTCCGCGGTTATTACCGGAGTTAAACCTGATTACGGAGTTAGGTAAAGAATGCAGAAAAGTGGGTCTTCAAATAAATCTGCAGGAAACGAAAGTAATGTACAACAACCTCGGAAAAGAGCAGCGCTTCGAGATAGGTAATAGTGCACTTCACTTTGTAAAAGACTATGTCTATTTAGGGCAGGTAATAACCGCGGAGCCCAACCACGAGATATTGTAAATATGCTGATACAGAAGTCGAAAGCTGCAACATAAGAATCTCAAGCTGATTCTAACACGTGAGAAACACAGTGTCATAGGTTTTGGCTTTGTTGGTTAACAATCCGGCCGATGTGCTTGAGCGGTTACTTTTTTGGTATAGGATCTGTAGCAGCGCACCGGTCAATTCAAAATATGAAATCAGACTTGCATCTCACGTGCCACTTCTATCGAGGATAAGGTATTTAGCTATTTTGCAACACAAAGAAACACGAGATGCCTTTCCGGAGTCTGCTCACTCTCTTAGTTAGGGGGTAATGATGGTGCCTAAAATCTCGCCCTTTTGTCGCATGACAGTGCTCCATTTGCATGAATTACACTCGCGATTATAAGCTTCAGAAGCAACTCTTCACGGCACGCGACTTCTGCGTTGGCCTTGTGGAAGCCGTGAGTTCTGGGAACAGCCGACTTAGTTGAGTAGCCACACTTAGTATAAAATCTGCCCTCTCCAACGGGCATTTCATTGTGAGTCAAAATTTCATTGCATCTGCAGCTTTCTCTATGTCACTTCAGCGAATACATACTCGTCTAATTTTAAATGTATGATGAACGGCGAAGTTAGAGGGATTAGTGGGCTAGCACGCTACAGTACTAAACACGAGTAAACAAAGTTATGACTGCTGGCTATGGTTGCTGCACTTAGAGCCACAATGACAAAAAAGAAAGAAAGAAACAAAGCTAGAAATAAACAATAAATAAATAAATAAATAAATAAATAAATAAATAAATAAAGAAAGAAAGAAAGAAAGAATGGCAAAGTGAGAGAGAGACGCCTCTGTACTTATATTGAGGTCTCACAATCAATTTGAAGTGCACCACTGTGGTGTTGTTGATTATCATATTTGGTTTTAGTACAGAAAAGCAGCTTAGAACATATTATTCTTTTTAATAAACCGGCTGCTCTACATTTGAGTTTTGAAGCTGCGACAAGGTGGTATGTAATGAAGTGTGAAATGTGACAATCAGTCACACTCAGACCGAAGCTACAACGTGTTTATGAGCTCAAGACAAAAGTAAAGGTATCGCTGTAAATAGGTAACATTTAACTCTCCTATGTATGGGTTGAGACAATAGACGCAGGCGCGTTAAAATGAAACTGGTAAATGAAGGCACTTGAAGAATATTAAATGGGCAAACAGAGGATCAATCAGCTGTGTTTAGAAAGCGCCAGCTCAAATATTTACGATTAGCTGAAGTGAAAGAAGCCTCATCTTCCTGTTGAGGCAGGCTTGAAAGAGGGCACGCAGGAAATGTTGCATACTGCGGAAGGCAAGGTCCATAGTCATCACATTGCATCATACATTTTCCCTTTGTGTCGCTACTGCAGCCCTCTCACCCACCCCCCTTCGCCACTACAGGAGTGACCCGAACTTAAAATAACGTTATAAATCCACCGGAATTCCCGGTCACTTTAGAGCAAGTCTTGAGTTGAAGTAATTGCTGCCATCCTCGTTCTTGCATGTTTTGGAAGCCTTCTCGCATCTCGCAACATTCCAGTTGTGTCCTTCAATAGGTGAACTGAGCATCTAGGGTGAAGTGGGAGCTGAAAAAAGGGGGGAAACTAATTCGTTTTGAAGAACACGCATCCATAGCTCGCTTTCATCACACATCAGCTACACCTTTTTATATGAGGAAAGTCTTAGGTTCGTAATCAACTGCAAAAAGTGGACATCAGCGTGTACACGGTTGACGCAAAAAGTGACTTCGTCATCATGTCACCTGCCTCACAGTTCACGTCACCTCACGGCTTACAGTTCATCAAAATTTGTGACGTAATCAAGGCCTCGCTATGGCGCACATCATGAGTCAGTTCATCACACGACATCGTCGGTTGGTCAAAGTCGGGCTGATTTCGAAGATGCTGCAAAACCACGTGATGTGCAGAAGTTTTCGGTGACAAAATCAAAACATAATAATTATGAAAATTGGGGGACCCTTAACCTTCACTTTTCAGAGTAGAACGCGATAGTGATATTCTGTTCCCAGTGCGTACTTCAAACACTCGGTGTATGAAATCTTTTCGAACTTGCTATGCACCCACTACGTGGCCTTAAGGGTGCAGTAGCATGGGTGCCCTTTGTAGTGGGCGATTGGCTTTAAACTATGAAGACATCACAATTCCATGCTCTGACGCCTGGTGGCAGCGTATGGTTGCCCCACGCAATATTACGGCAGTATTTCATGTTGTATGGGAAAAAATGTACGCAGGATGCGTGTGTTTAAAAAGCATGAAAATCACTTTCACTGCATATCCAAGCAGAGGAAGTTATTTTAACTGAATCATCAAGCAGAAGCGTGGCTCTGGGGTTGAACAACCGTAAGTCACGCAATCAGCCCGGGTTAGATTCCCACTCAAACCCAGAATTACTTTTAAATGCGAAGCATTTCTTAGCGAACTTCGGTGACTTTGAGCGTATCTATCTATCTATCTATCTATCTATCTATCTATCTATCTATCTATCTATCTATCTATCTATCTATCTATCTATCTATCTATCTATCTATCTATCTATCTATCTATCTATCTAGCTATCTATCTAGCCGCTTACGTTTGGGCGCTCTCGTGGTCACCCCCTTAACTTGGCATGTACCAAAATTATCCTGGTAGAGTAAGATGGTTTTACGAATATTACGCGCTGGTTAAGACATGAATGTCACAATTCCGTCGCGTACGTTGTCAAACACTTCCCGTCACACAGTGGGACACACCCACAGGCGGGTATGTGCCACAGGTGATTGATACTTTGTATCTACCCAGGAATGACGCGAACACACATGGGCAATTTCAACGCACGAGCGCTCAGAAATACCTGACATTGGTAATGTCGACCCGACGAATGCAAAGAATAGATGTCAGGGTCCCAAATGGAGTCAAACCTAAGCATTCTGGGTGGCAATCCAGCATTTTACGACAGAGCTACGCCACATCTCGGAACTAGTTTTCAAACAGACGCTAATCTTCGCGAAACGCCAATAGTGGTTGCAGTGCTTCCTACTTATTTTTATAAGTATTACATATGTACTCCTTTCGTACAGCCGTCACGTCGAGCTAACGTCAATTGTGGTTAGTTGCCATGCACTGAAGTTGATTAATGTAGCAGTGTCCAGGGTCAGCATCCTCGCGAGCATCAGCGCTTCATATCAGCTTCTGGTGTTGTTGATACGCATGTTCCAGTTGGCATCGTTGCGAAAGCGCGAACTGGTTATTTTAAGCATCTGCAAATGTTCAAAATGTTATGCGTGCAACATTTGTACATATAATTAGCTTCATTTGATGACGTATCGCTAAAAAAAATCGCAACATGGTAACTTTCCCTCCGCATGCTTCGCATAACGTCTATTCCGAGATACGTGGGATCTGCCAAAATTTTTAAATTTTATTTGCATCTTTCTCAATTCTACCGGCACGCAAAGATGATGTTTTTTCACTAGCAACCAACGACGTCGACGTCGGAGTTTTAGTGAAACAAACTCGTTAACACTATCTGTTAATATTGTATGGGGTTTAACGTCCTACAACCAGCATATGATCTTTAGAGACGCCATTGTGGAGGGCTACGGAAGTTTGAACCATCCCGTGTTCATTAACGTGCTCTTACATCTCACAGTGTAGGCGGGCCTCTACTACTTGACCTGCATCAAAATGTGGCCGTCACGGCTGAAATCGATCCCGCAATATTCGGGTGAGCAGCCGAGAACCATAACCGCTATGTCACCGTGGCCGACTAAGAAAGTCATTGAAATCAACTAAAAAACGAAGATGCGTTTAAACGTCATGTCATCGTATGAAAATGCAGAAAAGGTCGCGGGAATTTTTCTCGTCGTGGAGTTAGCACATGCAAGACATAAAAGTCGCACAAATATGGACTGCATCAAAATTTTTAGCATTAAATTGAAAACAAGCTTACGCATTTTGTTTTGTTTCGTCTCACATAATTAACAACCTTGTGAGAGCTTTCTTTCACATAGATTCTGGCTTATATATGGGATGTTGGTGAGTTTAGGTAGACATTCTTGCAAAAGAAATTTGTATAGGAGTGTAGGCATATTTATTTTCCCACTTATCTTCGAAGAGGTGAACTTACATTTATGTATGAGTAATGGAAGCGTTACGCTGATAAAAGTACTAAAGTTACAGCTTGGCAAAGCTGAGCCGTGGTAAGTAATATAACTTAGTTGGCATAAAACCTGATATGTGGCATCCCCGGGAAGCAAATGCTGGAAAGAATTGAAAGAATTAACGAACGCAAAACAAGACTATCAGCTCAGACCCTAAAAAAAAACTGCAGGACCACAAGTTGAAAAAGCAATAACTATGCAAATGAAGCTCTTCACTCGTGCTACGCCTCTCGAAAAACAAATAAATTTATAATGAAACAAGCTCCTCGAGTCAAAACCAATATACACGACCCCACTCTTAGTCGAGTGAATTCTTTCTTTTTTCCGTGTCAATGCTCTATATTACATAATCATCTCCTCAAGTTTGTATTGAAGCCTCTGGTATTTTCACTTGATTTAGATATCCAGATTCCACCCACATTTTCCTATTTATTTCGTACTGCCCAGCGCATGCTAACGGACGCGCGCGAAAGTTCAAGTTATCGAACATTGGACGCTCAGCTTAATTAACGACCAAGCCATGCCCTGCGTGGACACACGTTCTCAGTACTACGTTGTGCTTCTGTTGAGAGACCACGCGCTGCCAGCTTGAGTGTTTATACAATAATCTTCGAAAACACTGGACAGCTTTGTTTCCCGCAAGTGTTTTCGTGGTAAAGCACCCACAATCAATGTATGAGTGTTCTCGAAGCTTGTGAGCAGACAGCCGTGTATGATTGGTTAAGAATGGAAACTGCTTTCATTACGCTGCCACGTTGACTGCAAAGCATCACAATGCATTGGAAGAGTGTCGAAATTTAGAACTCTGTTCTTGGGTGTATAAAAACAAACGAAGAAAAGCTTCTAAGTGGAAGGCGATTATTGAAAATGCAGTATGAAATCCCACTATCACGCATATAGTTTTGAGAGAGAGGGAGAAAAAATGGCAGCATATCCACGGAGTGAATGATGGAGAGTGGGGCGAAGCATTCGTCCGTCCATGCGTCCGTATGTGTGACCGTCCATGCGTCTGTTTGTGCGCCCGTCCCTGCGTTCTTTCGTGCATCCGCCCCTGCGTCCGTTCATGCGTCCATCCATGCATCTGTTTGTGTGTCCGTTCGTTCATCTATTCAACACTCCAAGTCCCACCATCTCGCATCTTTTTATGATATATTCCCCATAGAGAAGCACCGCCATCCAGCGGACATTCCAAGGACTAAACGAGAGGTGGCACACGCACACTTTCTTACGGCCTGCGCTTTGGGTCCACTTCCCACCTTTAACCACCTCGAGTTCATGGTATATTCTAGTTCACTGTATTCATGGCACTGCGACCAAACGCTCGCTAAACCTTTCGAAAACCAAGCAGGTTACGCCCAGCGAGTATAACGTAGCAGCCTTTCCCTGTCAGATAGGGCTCAATTTACATGCCAATGGCTGCTAATGAGAAATGAGAGGCAGGAGAATTCGGCTTTTACTTTCTTACGGCTTGCGCTTCGTATCTACTTCTCATTTTTAACCACCTTGAGTTCATTCATGGTATATACAAGTTCATTGTATTCATGGCACTGCGGCTCAACGCTCGCTAAACCTTTCTAAAGCTAAGGAGGTTACACCCAGCGAGTATAATGTAGCATCCCTTTCTTGTCCGATAGTGCTCAATGTACATGCCAATGGCTGCTAATGGGGATCGCAGCGTGCGCGTTGACTAAAAGCCGAATGCTAACGTCTCTCATTCCCCATGAGCAGCCATTGGCATGTACATTGAGCTCTATTTTTTATTGTTAAACAACGCACAGAAGAAATCTCTCACTGGCACCACCTTGGAGGTCAAGTGTTATACCTATTTCGGGTATGTGCCACTGGTGGTTACATACGAGGGACGCCCAAGCCACGAAGGAGCTTCGCTCCTAATAAAAGTTTATTGCCAGCAAGCGCGCTGTGCGCCTAAAGCGGGTGGCCACGTTGTTCCAAGTAGCCGCGAGCTTTTGCCATCTCTTATCCTCGGTGAACCAGGCTTCGCTGATTTTTCAGGTCTGGGCCCTATTCAATTTAGAAAATTTTCGTTTATTACCGGGATGATAAAAGATCTGCATGGTGGATTCCTAAGACCGAAACTAGAAAGCGCTCTGGCTTGTTCGGTTGGCTTGGCCGCAAATAATCTCTTTATGTGGTGAAGGTAGCTGTACAGAATCGGTATGCATGTTGTGTGGAGCATAACGATCTTTTATCGGCTTCGATAATAATAATAATAATAATAATAATAATAATAATAATAATAATAATAATAATAATAATAATAATAATATATAATAATAATAATAATAATAATAAACAGAAAATGGTACCATTCAAGTGTGACGTAGGAAACCATCTTGCGTGGTACAAATAACTGCGCATGGAGCTTCACACGAAAGAAGTGGCGCAACAACCTGAAAATCACCGTTACGTTTTCTATAATTCAGTAGTACTTCGATGAATATTAGAATAGTACTTACGCCTCTAATTTCATTCAGTTCAAACTAGTACGCAATTCAAAGCGTACACATCGCTCAAGGCAATATTTGGGGACCTGGTCATTTTTATGTGGAATTCCACTGGTCATCATGACCTTATAACTTAAGGTATCTGATGAAAGGATTGTCGGCACAACTTCAGTGTCTTTGTACTGCCGTTTTTTCACAAAGCCTTTGCAAAATGTTGGTGCGCAAGGGCGCTTGTCCTAGCTCTCGTATATATTTATTGCTATCATCGCAGGTGCGTTGCACAATTTAGAAATAGATTGAAGCGTAAAACATTATGCACTGGTGCAAAGTGATAATGTCGAGTACTCATTCTATCGGCTGTTCGTCCATGGGGCCGTCGGTGCGACCATTCGTGCATCCTTCCGTGCTACCATGCGTCCATTCGTCCATTCATGCATCTTTTTGTCTGTCTATTTGTCGTGTGTCCCGTCCGTGTGTCCATCCCTGCGTTCGTCCGCGCGTCTGAGCGTTCGTGCGTTTATACATCTGTGTGTCCATCCGTCCGTCCGTCCATGCGTACGTTTGTGTGTCCGACCATCCGTCCACGTGGCCATCTATGCATCCGTCCATACGTTTGTCTGCTTGTATGTCTGTCCGTCTGTGCGTCCACCTGTGCCTGCGTCCATCCGTCCTTCCATCTAGTGAACACTCCAAGTACTGCCATCTCGCATCTTTTCATCTTATATTTTTCATATAGGGGTACCGCCATCCAGTGGACATTCCAAAAACTACACGAGAGCTGGCTACATACATACATACATACATACATACATACATACATACATACATACATACATACATACATACATACATACATACATACATACATACATACATACATACATACATACATACATACATACATACATACATACATACATACATACATACATACATACATACATACATCGTGGACGCACAACCCATAGCATACGCAGCTTCGCCCCTGAAAGTTTGCATTGTCTAATGAGCCGAGAGCCTTGGCGAGCTGGCTCGTAAATGGTAGTGGTGGGAAATAGGACGCTGTGCGCACATTGAGGCAGCCTATAGGACGCCCTTGGCGAGCGACATCTGGTAGAGTAATGAAACGTTGAAGCGAGGCGAAAAATCACGCAGCAGCCACTTCAGATGAAATGGATGGTTGCTTCGCGAATCTACAAGACGCACCCGAAAGGACGCCAAGAGATTTGATGGTAAATAGGAAGAAAAAAAGAAAGAAAGAGTGAAACAAGCAAACAAACTGGCAGTGAAGCTCGCCTTTGTAGGACAGCTTACCATGCTTGCTTAGTATACACAAATTATTCCTTCCTTTTTATTGCGATAGCAATTACGTGGACACTCTCGGCTATAGATTTTGCTGCAGGCGTCGCCGTCACTTACCGTATATATATATACATATTTTTCTTGTGATCGGTTACTGAGGATTTTAAAGGGGGTCAATCTTTTCTCAACATACCTCCTGAGGCTATCTGAGCTCGGCACCCACAGAGGTTTCTACAGCGGCTGCTTCAAAATAATTCAGATATCTGAAGTAAAGGGGTACCAAATGGGTTAGGTTACTTTTCTACTCTAGATTCTGTTCCGCGTTTCAGCCTTTTCTTCAATAACCCCTGAGTTAACCGAGTTAAATCGGAAAAATAAAACTGGTTGCACAACGGCGTCTCTAGATAGGAACGTATAGGAAATACGCTCCAGGCTGTGCGTGGCTGTAAATAGTTGTACTCTGAAGAACCAGAAATTTTTCACGCGTGTTCTTTCCGATAGAGTCTTTCAGTGAAACGTGCTTGACAAACCATGCCGTAAAGTGCGCGCTGTATGGTCGCAAAACATGTAAAGGGCTCGAAGCCAATAACACAAACCAACCTTCATCAGCCGGAACTTTGCCTTTGGCTATGCGTTGGGAAAAAAGCTATCTCGTTCCTTTCTACATGCGGCTTCCACTTGAAAAGCCAATTTTTCTATCTTTGCCAATAAAAGCTACCCGCATCGTTTGTTTTATTTTCTTTTTCTTATTTTATCTTCCGTTCAGGCAATGCGTGTATGGTCTCGAAAATCAAGGATTTTGTTTTGCCGACATCCTTTCTTTTGCCCGTTTTGTTCTGCTGTCAAAATCTGCACTCAAACAAAGGCGCAACTTCAGCATTGAGCTCAATTTTTTATTGTTACGCTATAATGAATGCAACGTGCACCGATAGCTAACTTCAAAAAAAATCTTTCATACTTGTTCTTGCTTTAGAAATCTCGCAGTCTTTCCGGTCTGCCCTATACCAGCGGGAACAGAGATCGAGTGTAGATATTTTTCCCTCTTGTGCGACATAAAGCGAGGGCAATTTAACTTAACATTTTTCTGTGTCCTGCACATACCAGTACGATATCATCAATGTCAGGATTCATGCAAAGTAAGCCAATGACAATATCGACTGCTGCCGTGACCAACAAATTGTTCCAGAACCAAATCTTCAGTGCGCAAAATGCGTCCAACAAAGGGAAAGAGCTAAATGAAAGACAAATGTTTTCACTGAATCTCCGTCTACTGATTGGGTAAAGAAATACAGAAAAGTTATGAAGTCTGTGCAAATGATGTGCTCGAATGTCCTATGCCTGCGTTAAGCCCTCAAAGAGGGCTCTATACAAAATACATGAGCAAAAAAAATTACAGAGGTGTGGCACCAAACAGTAGACTGTTGATGTTCTACTCTACATGCATGAGTTTAATATCAATTTGGCGAGCTCTAAAACGTCGTGAATGTCTCCTGGACGTCACGTCACCTAACATTTCCCTTAGTCAATAGTAAAAAATTTTTTCACCAGCGTTCGGTGTTCTTTTAACTATTTCATTAACAGCAAGCTGCTTCTGGAAGGTCAATTATTTCTCTTTTTACAAAAGGTTTCCTTTGTGGACCTTGCTACTCACTTGCATGAACATTTGTGTACCCTTCTTGAAGTGCAAACTCTACCCTCCTTACAACGTGAGCGAAAAGTGCCCAGTTAAACAGGTCACAATTCTCGTCGTTGCTCTTTTTGTCATATTTGTCCATAAGACGCCATTGAAATCAAGAGCAGAGCAACTGTATGTATTCATCTAGATAGGATTTGCATGGCCCCTGCGTTTGAGTGTTTTGTACGTTCCATATCAGCGCACTTTACAAAGCCGCGCATGGCTCAAACTTTGCTTCGCTTACAGTGCGACAAAGCTGATCATTGAGACATCTGGTAACGTAAACGGGTTTCAACCACTAAAGACTTAGCTTGCTCGCAGCCGTGTCGTAGAAGCAGGAAAGAGAAAAAAGCAGCAACGGCCTCTCTTTGACATCAGGTCCAAATGAAACCAGGGAACGCCGCCTGTTCGATGTGCACCGAGTTGGGACGCTGGTATATACGGTCCAGCAGTATGCGCCAGACATTTCATTTCGAAAAGATGCATTTAAACTTTACAATTCACAAAGCTAAATATCTAAAAATTGACGGGCACAATGGTGTGCCTGTCAGTTGATTTTTAAAATCACGTATAACGTTTCATCATTAGAACTGCATCTTTCTTTATCTAATCACGTCGGTTTCCTTTACACTAACAGCAAGTGCTCAGTAACAAGCGCAGATTCTAGTCAAAAAGTAATACCACATAAAAAAACATAACAATGAGAAACGTGTGTTCAATATGCAACGAACTGTCACAGCAGCCCCAGACTCCGATTCGTGGGGTGCATACGAAACAACGGGGACGCTGACTAGAATATCCCGGAGCCCCGACTTCAAATTGAGGATTCTTTGCTCAGACTTCATTAATGATTCTCCACCCAATAGCGGCTCATCTAGCTTACACGAACTGGTAGACACTGAACTTGTACCAAGCAGACATAATAATTTACTTGGTTCACTTTTGGTTACATTTTTTTCCTTAACGAAGGACAAAGAGGCTCCTTAGCTGGTCGTCGTTAATGCCACAAGTGAAACGTTAACCGCGCAAGAATGTTGTGGGAGTGCTTTTAGAAAGACGCCAGTCTCTCGCGAAGCATTGGTGTTGGAGAGGAGAATAAGGGAACAATGAGCGTGAAATCAGAATGCGAAACGGGAAGAAGCCTCTCATGTATGTTCAGTGAAAGAAACGAAGAAGGAAGCAGTGGGCTTTAGTGCTTTGCACAAAACGTGATTCATGCCGTAGACCAGAGAAACCCGATTCGAGAGTACCGCATATAGTATAAAATGCGCACTCATCTTTTCTCCCCGCTTCCTCGCTACGCATCCTTCCCCGGGCATTGAAACGGTGTTCTCTTCCTCTTTTCGACTTGCGCTTATATTCACCCAGTCTCATTTGTCACCGTCGACGACACGGCTTAGGGGAACGCCGTCGCGTGATATCGAGGCCAAGGGAGGCAGGGGAGATGCTGTCGGATTACCTCTCCGTACCCCCTTTCCTTATATTGAAGCCTTAATTGCGTTGAACGCACCAAGGCCTCACCCGCAGCCACCGCACGTGTGACCAGGCAGGGCCTGGAGCCGACGCGGACATTCCTAGAGTCGTGCAAATTTCTCTGCCGTATTTGACCGCGTGACCAAAAAAGGCGGGAGAGAGAGAATAAAAAAAATGACAGATCTCACGTACAGTGGGAATCGATGATATGCGAAGCACTAAAGAGAAAGGTTGATATGTCATTTTAAAATCAGCACAACGTTTCGAGGTGAAAGTAAATGATTCTGATAATGACTTCAGTGTCACAATTATCATGTTTGTATATGTCTTTTACCTTCGTCATTTATTCACGTCACGTGATACCAAGATTAGTATATGTGGAGCTAGAAAAACGCCAACGAGCTCGCTATGAGTGTGGTATGTTGTCATGTTCTTACATGACACGCGTGTCAAGATTATGATGTTTGTACCACTCATATACTTCGCCATCCATTGACGTCACGTAACACCAGATTTGGTAAATGTGGAGCTAGCAAAACGGCCGCGAGCGCATCATGAAGGGCCGATTATGCTCTAATGTAGTGTTGACGCGCGCGCACGCTAGGCACAGCGACGCTACGTTAGCGAAACGCGAGCACTCTATAGTCTAAGGCCTGGCCCGACCGGCACCCGTCGGCGCGGCCCGACGGCAACCGGCGCAAAATCTGACATGCTGCATCTCACGCCGATGCGTTACCCAGACAACACTGCATCTCTTTTTTTTTCCTGACGGAGGGATGCCGGGCGCGTTGAAACGCGCGTAGCGTCGCCGCAACGCAGCGCGGCGCGTGCCTGCGAGCATATGGCAGGACCAGCGCCTCGCATGGCAACGCCGGCGTGACGCAATGAAATGAACGCCGGTGAGCCCGCGCACCGCGTCACGTCGAAACGTACTGGCGCCTTGACTGTGGCATGTAGTCATGTTCTCACGTGACACGCATCTCATGATTATCATGTTTCCACCAGTCACATACCTTCGCCATCCGTTAGCATGACGTAATCCCACGTTTGGCTTATG
Source organism: Rhipicephalus annulatus (assembly GCA_013436015.1). Lineage (NCBI taxonomy): Eukaryota > Metazoa > Arthropoda > Arachnida > Ixodida > Ixodidae > Rhipicephalus > Rhipicephalus annulatus. The sequence continues at coordinate 849,183 of WOVY01011931.1, forward strand.
TGAAGCTAGCAAAACTGCCGCGAGCGCATCTTCAGTGTGGAATGTAGTCATGGTATTACATGACACGCATGTCGGGATTATCATGTTTGGATGTGTCATTTACCAATGTCGTCCATTCGCGTCACGTAATACTAAGTTTGGCACATGTGAAGCTAGTGAAACGGCTGCGAGCGCATCATGAGCGTAGCATGTAGTCATGGTGTTACGTGACACGCATTTCATGTTTGTCATGTTTGCACCAGTATCATACCTTCATCATCTATTCACGTTCCGTAATACCAAATTTTGTATAAGTAAAGCTAGCGAAACGGCCACCAGCGAATCATAAGCGTAGCATGTAGTCATGTTGTTACAGGACACGCATCTCATGATTATCATGTCTGCACCAGTCACATACCTTTGTCATCCATTCATGTACCGCAATACTAAATTTGGTGCATGTGAAGCTAGCGAAACGGCCGCGAGCGCATCATGAGCATAGCATGTAGTCATGTTGTTACATGACACGCATCTCAAAATTGTCATGTCTGCACCAGTCACTTACCTTCGTCATCTAGTAATGTACCATGATACCAAATTTGGTATATATGAGGCTAGTGAAACGGCAACATTTCTTTTTAACATCTTTCATTCCCCTCACCCCTTTCCCCAGCACAGGGTAGCCAGCCGGTCTAAGAACGGGCTAACCTCCCTGTCTTTCCGTTTAAACTTTTTTCCTCTTCCTAGGGAAACGGCCGTGAGCGCATCATATGAGTGGCGTGTAGTCATGTTGCTACATGACACGCATGCCGTAATTTTCATGTTATGGTTTGTCGCTTGTGTTCGCCATGCAGTCATGTCATACCATACCAGTTTCGCAACATGCCATGTGAACGAAACCACCGCAAAAGCTGCACGATTATGAAATGTAAATCATGTCATTGATGACATACATGTCATGAATTTCATGTTATGACTAGTGAAATGTGTTCTTCATACTGTCATGCTATGCCATACCAAGTTTGGTATTGATACCATTATTCAAAGCTCCCAGGAGAGTTAAAAGTGGTAGGCGGCTAGATAGACGGATAGATGTATAGATACGCTCGAAGTCGCCGCAGTTCGCTAAGAAATGCCTCACGTTTAAAAGCGACGCTACCATTGGACACACGCAGGGACGCAGCTTAGCGCACAGGATGACCTCCACCCGACTGCTCACCGTCTCGCTAACGGTGCGAGTCGGGAGTGCCTGAATGCTTATGAAAACATGATTGGACACCGCAGCTTATTACAAACAAGCAGCGAAGCAACCAGCAGAGAAAGCGTGGAGACTCGTGTTGCCTTACCCCACTCCTAGCGTACTCAAATATTGCTGCCCATTTTCCCAAACACCGAAGCGTTCCTCCGGCCCACTCTTTTTTCCCCATGTTTGCGCCGTTCTGCTTTATTTTTGCGTCACACTCCAGCCCCTTTTTTCATACTTACCATGCAGCCGACCCAAACTCTTCCCGGCTACTGGCAGTTACAAAATATGGTTGCGGAAACCCGACCTGCTTTTCACCAGGAGTGGTGTACCCTGCTGTTCGGTGTGTGCTTGGCGGTGCCGTAAGTCCCTCCCTCCGTGTTTTCTGCAGTGACCACTCTCCCTGATTCTCTGTTTGTATTTGCCGACTGAGATGCTCGTGGGTTTCAGGCTTGGATATCCGCCGCACTGCAGGGAAGAACTGCAAAGCCGAGGTGAGAAGGGTAGCTGTGGGTCTGGCAAGGAATGCAGTGCTTAGCACCGTTCCCCCATCGACCAATTTGTTTAGTCACTCGTCAGATGAGAGGAAGGGGAAATGTCAACGGCGTCTAGAAGCGAGGCTTGTGTGCCGGTTGGTTGTGGCATGGCATGTCGACGTCCCTTGCCCCACTGGCCACTGGACAATGTTGCCCTATACAACAGTTCGCATGTGTTTCGTGGTAGGTACGAAGCCAAGTATGTGCGCCGAAAGCAGGCGGGGAATCAGGAAGTTCTGATTACGCGTCTTCTTCGACTCGCGTGAAGTTTATCTGCCCGAGGGAATAATCTCGCGCAGATCGAGTCCTCTGTACTTTCCCCCATGGCTGCCGAATTCCCCTGGCACTGATTGGCGAAATCAAGCTAATGGTCAGGGAAGCACTCTCACTTGCCAAGGAGCTGCAATGAACCTAGGGAAAAAAATTGCGCAGTTTCCTTTGTTCCACCAATACCTTTTTGATGTGGCTGCACTAGCGCGGAAAATAGTGTTGCCAAGGTCTCGTACATGCACACTATATGAAGAGGGGTGTGTGGTTTTTTTCTTGCGTTCTTTATGATTAGCTTATCCAAACCTTATATTCACTTTTTTAATTCTCTTCCAAACTCCCCCGATTGCTCTTCCCGGATTGCGGTAGCATAGCGGTTGTTCTAAACTGGTTAAAATGCCTGCCTTTAATTTCTCTTCAGTTTTCCTTCATACCACTGCTTTTTTGCTGTCTACCCTTCTCGCTCTCATCTTGCCATTTTCCTTTCCCAGTTACCCAGCATGGAGTAGCCAACCGACCGTTTTATTTTATAGGTAATTTCCCTTCCTTAGGCTTTTTCTTCTTTGTTACGAGTGAACAGTTAAATTCTAATCTGCAATAGAGAACATAATTTGTTAATTTCACTTGTCTCCATGCCATCTGTTTCAGTCTAGCTACTGCATGACTTTGCAGATTATATGTAGGGAAGGAATTCACACTTTTAGATGTGTGGATAGATGGAAAGAACTTTATTTATACGTACTGTACAGGGTTTAGCCACCTGCATGGCTAATCCCACGTCGGGATTGGGAGGTCCAGCCTCCCAGCCCTGTCATGGGCGTACTGGACAGCCAGGACTTGGGGTATATGGTCATGAGACTTTATCATTCCTTTAAACCATTCCCGGGAAATGCCACGGCCAAGCGACTCACATTCTCAGAGCATATGATCAAGCGTGCATACTTTTTTCTTACATGCGTTGCAAACAACATCCATATCTTTTATATCGTACAAATCTTTTACCTGTGCCGGTGAGTAATAAGACTGTGTCTGTCATTACACTTTTAGATAGTCTATTAACACACAGCGTTTAGAGATCAGAGATGAAGGACGTCGCAATAAGCTAGCCATATAGTTATTTTTGATGACTCTTTAGCACGCGTCAGTGACTTTCTTAATAATGAATGGACTCTGGAATTATTTGCCACGACTGGCTCTCAAATATTTGGCGGAGTGTTCGCAAACGCGTCACAAGAAGCCAGCTTTATGACAGGAAGTCTAGCTTTTTGATTGAACACGTAAAAAATATTGAGTCTTGTAAGAGATTCAGGTGTTCAAATATCCTGCGAAGTGCCGTAGAAGTAAACTTCGACAATATTCAAATATTACAGCTATTTGAACACCGAAAAAAGCGCTGATAATTTGCTCCTATGGGCTAAACGTTTGCATTAGAGTTTAAAGAAGTGAGTTCGAACATCTGTTTTAGCATCTGCAGAATATATTCCTATTAAAGAGCATAAACGCAAAAAACAATTATGTTAGTGCGTTAGACTTTACAGTTGACTTGCTTCAGATTAAAAACACTGACATTGCCTCAAAGAGAAAAGGAGAAAGCATGAAAGCAGGCGTGGAAAATTCATCGGGGGAAAAACGGCCGTGCCTGTTTACTAGCACTTCGAGAGATTAGAAGTTCCGAATATTATCATGGAGTCGATGAACAAAATAGGCAAGCTTAGTTTTAAATGTAAGAAAGTAAATTAGAAAATGCCGGAATACCAGAATTTCTATCAAATTGCTTCTCTAGCTTTCTTTTCTCCCCAGTGAGCTTTCGCCGTGCCTGCAACGTCAATTGTCGGAGTTTCGTGCTGGAGTTAATGAAGGAATTTTACAAGTATGGCTTTGTACATGACTTTGTACTGCCACGTGTAGTCGACACATTGCAAATCATTTCGCCACAAGTGGTACTACGAAGGAGAGTTTCATGATCGCCAATAAGTCACGAGGTGGCAATATCAGTTTGTAGGATCTGTACACAACGAGCTGCGAAGTCAGACTCTGCGTCATCAACTGGTCGCTTCAGAGACTCAACAAAAAGTCCCCTGTCGGAAGGGTCGCGACATCTACTACCGCTCTACTCTTCCCTCGCTTACGTGCCTTCGTTGTGTATGGCGATAAGCCAAGCTTGCTCTACATGCAAGTGTGCTCTCGTGACAAAGCGTTCTCGTTACGCCTACGCGACATCCACATCGTTGCTTTCCCGCATGTTCTCGGCTGTTTTTTGACGCTGTTTTTTTCTAGTCACACCGTAGATGATGGCGTGCGCCCACCCTTACATCTTCGCCGCTGGTCGAATTTTTATTCTGCGTTTGTCATGCTTTCGGATGTTGGCGTATCTATTTGTGTGTGGTCGCGTGGAAGATGACACGACAGTTATTTTTGTTCCAAACTTTTCTCCGTAAATTAGGCGAGCTTCCGGGAAAAACGAAAGTAGATCGCTTGTTTCATGCTCGTAGTGGAGGTGATGCCCGAGAAGCTTGATGTAAAAAGCTCGCGAGGCACACTTAAAAGCGGAAGCTTTCTATGCGTGTGCTTCCGTTACCTCTTCGTAAATTTGGGGAGGACTTGAGCGACTTTTAGCTTTGGAACACGGGTTTATTTGCTCGTGACGTGTGTAAGACCTGAAATAAAACTTAATTGACCCGTAAAGCCTTGTTTTAATGAACTGCAGCTATTTTAGAAAAGTTGAGTGAATAATTCAGGAAGGCAAAACCATTCTAAACTGCTCTCGTGACCTAGCCCATGTATTCCTGATTAGTAAAATAAAAACGAATTCTTTACAATTTCGGGTAACTACCTTATCCTTTCTTTTTTCTGTTCCTTGTTTACACAGCGTCTTTAGGATGAGGACAACAGCCTTTACAACATGGCTTTACGTTTAGACTGAAATGTCTCTATATGAACGTTTTGCTTTGTTTTTGTACAAAGGCTGCTGAAATGCGTCTCTGTGATGTGAAACACATCAGGAATTCATACCTGAATTACAATAAAAATGTTAAAATTTCTTGAAAGAATGAGCAACGGCGTGTCTTAAAACATATATTTCGTAGAGATATACACACACACACACAAACACACACACACACACACACACACACACACACACATATATATATATATATATATATATATATATATATATATATATACAGGAGTGAGTTAGCGTCGCAGTGATTTGATTGAGTTGATCAGTCATAAACTTACTTTAATCATCTATATGAGTTTAAAAGCTTTTAACGAGAGTCGACTTCTTTCGGGCAGTCACAATTACAGCAGCATTTTTACAAGGAAATAAATGTGCGCGTTTTTTTGAAATTATAAGCGAAACGCGTTCTAATAGTAACGGCGCCTCAACAATCAGGAGCGGACATTCATTCATAACATATAATTGATGACGATAATTTTTTACGTGCAGATAGCTTTGGCTGGTCAGTCAATTACCAAATACGCGGTTGAAGACATCTTCATTAAACTTAAAGCCTCATTTGTCAAGAGCTAAGCACATTCAGAACGGGATTGTCTTCGTTTATTGTAAAAGCGCTGTTATAACTGGGAATATTTTGTACTAATGCAGCTATTCTTACTTGCACTATATGCTCCACGCCAGCGGGAATGAGAGGGAAAAGGAGAAATGTGAAAGAAAGACAGGAAGAGGAAAATACCGGTCTGATACTTTGACTTTCGCAAGGAGACAATGAAAAAAGGGCTCCTTTTTATTTGTGAGACACCGTATTAGGAAGAACTAACAGGTAATGATGCCAAGGAAAGTATATTGGATGTTATTAAAAGTAATTGCAATGGCATTGTGAAAAAAGATCCACTTTCATTTTTTACAATTACATTACAACTTTTCCCAATAATATCTCCTATACTTTCCTTGGCAGCATTGTCTGTTAGTTTTCCTTAATATTGTTTCTAGCAAGGAGAAGAAGTCACATGGTTCCTAATGAATTGGCCTACGATGATTTGAAGGCGACATCCTTATTGTTTTTCTTCTCAGTCGATTCCGATTATTCCCTTACCTCCTCCCCCTCTTTCATGTGCACCCAAAGTGATTAAGCATTGCCTGCGTGATCGGAGGCACTCCAAACATTCGGCGACTCTCAGGGTATTGTATCTCCTCCGAGATCGGCACGCCTTTCGCCAAATAGATGTCTTGCGATGACGTCCTCATGCCGCATAACGTAACGACATGATATGTGACACCATGATGACGTCGCAGTCACATGCTCTGGTGACCGGGGCCGTCGTGATGACGTCACGGTGACGCCACGACAATTTTGTTTTGCATTGCTAGTGTTTTCGCCAACTCTGCCGATGGTAATTTTTCTAGTTACATGAGGCGTTCGAGGTTTTCGCCTTAACAGTGCAAGATTAGGCAATAGAAGCCTAAAGGGCGTGGACGGCATGGGTTTATAAAACTGTAGATAAACAAGACTCGCCCATGAGCCATCGCAAAGGCGAGCTTTCATTATTCGCCAAGCGAAGGAGTCATACTTAGCACTGCCGTGTTGACAGATGGAACCGAGTGCGCCCCATGGCAGCCAGGACTTACCAGCTGACCCCGTCAACGAACCCGTATACACACGGCGTATAGGAGCCATTTAGATGTCATTCACAACGTTCGGGGCTTCGCGCTTGCGTACAGTGTTTGAAGTGAGGTTTCCTACCTCCATCAGTGCAGCAGAAACCGAGTCGACGGATCTGGCAGCCTATTATGATGTGTAATTTAGAAGCTCAACGTGGTGAAGCAGCACTGTTGGCTTCCTTAAGTCAAGCCCATCCAGAGTTATTTTCACTTTTTTGCCTTCTGCCCCGAAGAACTTGTTTTTCAGACTTGACTGTCATAGTAAAAAAAAAAATCAACTTGATTGCCACGCAGAATGCTTGAGTACAATTCGTGCTGGGACCCCGATGTTCCTCGGGTCAATGCTGCCGATGTCAGTTTTCCTTAATTCTTTGTCTTTTGCTGCTGTTCCTGCGAACACATAATCTGTGAATCACCTGTGACACATATCCGCATACCAGCGGCACATACCCGCCTGTTGGTATGCGTCACTGTTTGGCGGAAATTCATTGACAACGTACTCGACGAGATTGTCATTTCATCTCATGACCAGTGGTTTATACTCGTCAAACCGCCTTACCATTTTATACTAATTTTGGTTCACCCCGAGTTAAGGTGCTAATCGCGAGACCATTCCGAAGTAGCCGGATAGATAGATAGATAGATAGATAGATAGATAGATAGATAGATAGATAGATAGATAGATAGATAGATAGATAGATAGATAGATAGATAGATAGATAGATAGATAGATAGATAGATAGATAGATAGATAGATAGATAGATAGACGACGAAAGTGCTTGTAGTACGCAAAGAAATGCTTCGCATTTAAAAGCCGTGTTATACAAAATGAATAAGAGACTGGGTTCGTGGAGGGTGTGTGCTAGCTATGAGCAGCCTCAGAACATCAGCTTACTGCGCATGTTGGCTCGACATATCTCTCAAAGGACAACGAAGAATACCAAACAGCAACCTTATTAGGTCATCGTGACAGAGAGCCATGAACGTTTTAAACAACAGATAGCTTAGATGGATCCCTTACGCAAAGCTGACTGCCGACAATGTTATATATATATATATATATATATATATATATATATATATATATATATATATATATATATATATATACACTGCACTGTTGACCGAGCTTATTATAATACAGTTTCACTTTTGGGCATACGGTGCACTCATACGAGAAGTATTAGCATAATTCAATCACACAGATGCTGCCAAAACACCAAATTTATCTAGGGCGCTGTTTACGAAACACCGCAGCAGTCACCCCTCGTTCTTGTATTGTGTGTGCAGTGAGCATTGCAGCGTGTCTGTGAAAAGTATGCACAGGACGGCGAAAAACGGTAAGAATATTCGGTATAGAACACCGTAAGGATGCTATTTGCTGTAGAACAGGTAATAAAGTGCTGCAATACTTTCGGGGTGCCTCTTTGACCGCAGTGTATCATCGAGTGTCAAATCTAGACGCTCTGCATCCGGGCAAGTATCGTGGTGGCCCCATTCGCCGATTCGCACCATTAAAAGATAGACTTGAGTCCTGTTTCCACGTATATTCTCTGCCTTCTCCAACCTGCAGCATCATGTACCCCGGTGCAACGACAGCCCAGGTGCCGACTTGACCTTAATTTGCGGGAGAACCAAATGTTTCGGACTAATGAGTTAGTAATCAGCGCTCAGTACACGATGGATGCAAGGTGCCCTACATCAACCTTAATGCGTACGGCGAGTTCCCTACTGTAAACACCGGCGCTTTCGTACGCTGACACACACGGTAGGATCGGTTGAATGGCTGTGGAGAGTGTAAACATTGTTTTAAAACAGGGTCGGCTCAAGCCTGTAGGAAAACGGTATAGCTACGGAAGCCAGATGCCGCATGAATGCTGGCTTCACACTTGGGGATCGTAAATTAACCTTAGCGGCTAATTACGGAGGGAGGTTGAGCCTTCACTTAGTGTAATGTTGTTAAGCGAGGCTATGCAATGGGTATCCTGGCTGAAGTGTTTTGCGCACATCAGCGTTTTCACCGGGGGATTGGTGACGCACTATTATCCGAATGCATCATTAAGTTTGATGAGCCAAGACCTGGATGTCAGAGCTTTGGACATGATAGTGCACCTAATTCACTTAGCTCGCGGCAAAAAAAAAGCTGGTATGCAATGCACTTAACCTAACGTGTTGCTTCATCTTTTTGACAGCAGCGACCACATTGCGATTAAGCACGGCAAAGCGTATTTTCAAAAACACCATTTTTTCGTTTTCTGGCATCTTTTATTGGCTGTAACTCTTCAACGCGAGAAAGTTCATTGCATACTATCCACGAAGATGTTCGCATCCTATAAAATTCTAGTCAATAAAATGATTTTGGCAACATTGTGTAAGTGCTTAAGAACGTATTGCGCAAATTACGCACCTAATTTATTATGAAACAAGCCCTCCTCGCTTGATTTTATGGTGCAGCCATTGGAAACTCAAACTGAATGTTTTATTTTGAAATAGATGAGAGTATTCAGTGGTTGTGTAACAGTAAGGTAGGATAGGGCTATTTTCGGAGACTTTATTGGAGTTTGGCCACCACAATTTTTCTCAGATCTAGTGGCCCAATGCATGGGTAAGAGCTGAATTCAGGGGCGGCTTGTTAAACTCTGACTACCTGGCGTGACAGTCTCTGTTGAGAAGTAATGTCTGACAATTTAGAGTTCACATAACACTACTATGGGAGAGCATTAGACTGCCCCAAGGACGAACGAACGCGATGTAAAAAAATGTCGTTTGAAAAAGCCTTTTGGCGATTTAAGTACTTGGTAGTTTATTAGGGTAGGCCATATTGACGTCCCAGAAGATTATGGGCACGTGGTCACGTGGAAACACTACTAGCATGTTTAGAAAAAAAACTTGGACCATCTCCCCGAAGGGAACTCTTACGGGTTACGATGCGTTGCGCACATGTGGTGTCAAGGGTTGAACAGCGCTAACGCAGGTGCTGCGGTGAGTGCTGGAAGATTCGTTTGAAGCGATGGCTCGCGTAGGTTTTGTCGTTCTTCAGAGTGGGCACGGGCTGGCGCGTGATTTCGCCTGAACTACCACGACTTTGTGACCGGTTCCTGCAGACACCCAACGTTGATGTTGGCAAAGACCAGATCAATGCACGTTCTACTTATCGTGGTAGGTAGTTTCCATTCAACCGACACGCAGTTCAGCTTGTGGTTGCCTGGAAAAGGAAGGAGGCACTATTTTCTGCAGCCCATGTGGGAGCATAACTCAGTGCCCTGTAGCGGATGGGAGAAGGGGGGATATAAAAGAACATAGAAAAGATATAGAAAACAAATAGGACAGGCAAGCGGCAGAAAAAGAAGGAGATAGAAAAGTTGGGAGCCTGCCGAAAAAGTCTGAAAATGGGGTGCCACATGGCGAGAGATGCACGGCGTAACGTAAAACCTCACATGTCAATCAATGCAGGCATCTGTGGTCACAGAGGGCGACCCAGTTGACGAGAACTACGCTGGCGTCGGAAATCTCCGGCGGCACAATCTGTCAGCTTGAAATCCTGCGAGCTACTCACGCACTTCAGTGAGTGCACGTCACGCATGTAATCGAGCTATTCTCTTCCTCCTGCGCTGACGTAAACGTTAGTGTCTCCCGCGACTATATATAGTCGTGGGAGGCACGCGTCGACACACCTTGCCGCAATCAACCAGCGTCTTCTCGAGACGGCGCTGAACCTGTTCCTTTAGCAGGTTGGGAGCGAGGTAGGGCGAAGATTGTGACGTCGCTGACGCACACGGCAATGCACTCGGAGCTGGACTGTCTTCGAGAAGTTCGGAATCATTCTTACAGGTCACCTCCAAATCGACCGGTGAAGCACGGCGCTTGAGGATGGGTGCTTCGGCTTCGCTTCGGGGCCTTTCGAGACGCTTTCGAGGCCTTGCCGATGACGGCGACGTCGAGTATTCGCCGGTGTTGGCTTTCCGCTGTCGGCGCTTCCTCTCGGCTTCCTTGGCTCACGTCTCGTCGGTGTTATCCGCGCACCGTCTCCATTCTTGAACGTTATAGGCACCCGACAATGGTCCAGAGGGCGCGATGAATCTTTTAGATGCGGAGCATCTAATACTCGAGGCTTGTAGTGTGGTGCTGTCCGCAAGCTTCCTCCTCCTTCTTCCACCATCTCTGCATCCCTTCCTCCTCTACACACCGCGTGCGCTTCACTCCTCCACCATCTGTGCACCCTTCCTCCTCTACACACCGCGTGCGCTTCTCCTCTTCACGAACATTCGCTAGCTGTATAATGTAGCGCGCATGCGCCGTCACGCTTTGAGAACATCGGCAGCTGACGCGCGCGCATGCGCCGTCGCGCTTCGAGAACCTCGGCAGCTGACGCGCGCGCATGCGCCATTGCGCTTCTCCCCCTTCTCGAACATTCAACAGCTGACAGTGCATGCGCCGTCGCGCTGTACATATACTCAAGGTCGGCGCTCGCTCGCTCAGTTGCCGCTCGTCGGTTGGTTTGTACGGCGCGTCGACGTCCAAGGTCGCGGTGAAATGAATTCCAACGAATCCACAAACACAATGATCGACGTCCCTTCGACCAGCGCCGCCCTTTCGCATACGTGTGTACGTGTTCACTCATTTAACGCCCCCTCCTACAACCACGTTAACCAATTTAGCCATCGACCCAAGTAAGTCGCAATTTAACACCCCATTTCACAACCACGTTAACCAATTTAGCCATCGACCCAAGTAAGTCGCACTTTAACACCCCGTTAACCAATTATATGCTCCGCATCCTCCTCAGTGTTCCCCCGAGGGAAGCTGCGGGCAATTTTTTTGGGCCGCCTCAGCATAGTTGGTATCGACCACCTGGGATACCAAGAAAATTAAACTCTCGCTGAACAGTGACAGGCTGAAGTGTCAGTGCCCTTTCTGGCACCTTTTCAAAGAACGTTTCCTGGGTGCTTACGTAATCCGCCTTGACCCCGCCGCTCACAGCTAAAAAAGACAATGATATGCACGTGCAAGTCCGGTTTTGCTGCGTGTACTCGCTAGGCTACGCATTAGAAGACTCAGTTTTGCTGCACCTACTCGCTAGACTGTGCGTCCGGCCCTACCACCAGATCTCGTAAACTCAGCTCAGCTATTGGAGAGCAGTGAATCATGCCTAACAATGCCAATACACCTGCAGCTCAACACAGAGAGATGTGTTTAGAGAAGGTGATTAAGGAGTAAGAGCACTGGATAAAGGTAAAGTAAAAAGCCTTCCCGGCAACAAGGCAGCAAAACATGAAAACAAAGCGAGCGTGCTGCACAGCTGTGTGTTAAGAAAAAGTAGTGAACAGTTTAGAGTACGTGGTATTTTACTGTGAGAGAGCAAAAAGTCGTCCCTTGGGCTTCACAACTCGTCAGGCTTTGTCGATAAAAATCCGGCAGCATGAAAGCAATAGGCCTGCGAGCTTTGAATACGTAACCGGCCCAATGCTCCTACAGAAATAGGAGACGTTATTTGTGTGTTAAGAGAAAGTATTCAACGATTTAGAGTTCTCGGTACTCTACTATGGGAGAGCCGAAAGCCGTCCCGTTTAGAAAAAATTTATTGCCACAAACGTCATTAACACTCAACAGAACATTTCCGTCTTAGACATACTCTAACGATGATGACAAGACAGACGTCATTTACATGAACATGGATATGAGATGACGTTGAAGAAACATGTACATTCGATGGTTCACACAAACACAACCACAAAATACTTCAAGGTAAACAAGAGACAAATAAAACATAAATATGTACAATTTGCATATTTGCATGCCATTTCTGCCGGCACATCGACAGATCAGCCTACCAATACCAGGCCGGCCGAAAGACGTCCCCAAAGCGAAATCTGGCAAGCACTGGCTGAGCACCCCGTGTGCACAGCTAATCGGTGAGATTGAAGCATGCGGTCTCGGTGGTCATCTCTGGGTTAACAACGACTGTTCGTAGAAATCGTTCCGAATTACGGGTTGCGTCTGTCCAGAAATATCAATCGTTGTTTGCCATTCGGTTGTTCCCTTCGTCTTTTTAGTGGATCAGCATTGAATACTGGGATTTCCCGAATGGCTGTGAATTTACGCTGGGTGAATTCACCCTGGGAGATTCAGGGTTGAAGCTCCTCAGGCCCTATGCTTGCTTGTCATTTGTCGATGTACCGGCGTCCACACTCATATCACACCACCTGCTACGCAGCTGTGAAAAAACAAAAAATACCTGTGAACAAAAAAATTCAAGAAATAAAAAATGACAGCATATTTACGTAGTCAATGATGCTGAGTGTGGTGAAGCGTTCACCCGTCCGAGCCTCCGGCGCAGGCGTCTTCATCGCACCTACCACGCTGCTTCGTCAATGCCCCACCAACAATCCACGACGTACGGCGACTATCCAGGAAACTGAGGGAGGCGCTCTTTCCTCGCGCATACAGCCACAACTGGCGCAGCAGCCAATCGAAGAGTAGTGGTAGAGCGCCCCCTAGAATATTCTTACTCAACTGCAGTTTGTACGTAATTAGATGAGACAGTGCCGTCTATTATACTGTTTGCGAGATACTGCCTTCCTTTTTTTTCTCGTGTTTTGTTCTCTCGGTTACGCCATACGCAGGACAAAGATACATTAGCATTAGCTTCACCCCTAAAAGAAACGGGATGACAACTAGACCCATTATACCAGTCGGCTAATTCAACGAACACTTTATGGACTTTGCAGCCTAGCTTTATCGTCGACGCTGACTGTCCGTTGTCATGACGGTTAAAACCATTGCTATAGGGGACACATACGTGTACGTAAATAAAAAATTACAATAGACAAACAACACTCATAATTGTGACGGAACAATACAAAACACCCTCGAGCGCAAACCTTCAACGTAGACATTATGGACCTTAGGACCTAGCATCATCCACTCATCATCATCACTTCACGGAGATTCATGGATTGTTTATGACATAGGAGAGACAAGTTTTGGTTTCACCTAATAAGACATCACTTCCTGTAAAACCAAGTTCACGCGCATCGCTATAGACTGGTGTTATTGTTCTTGTTTACGGGTGAGTGTCTGAGTGACTGCACAGAGGTGAACAGCTACGCGAGAGCTTGGTTGCCGTTATCATCATCATCGTCATAATCATCATCATCATAAGCCTGACTACGTCCACTGCCGGACAAAGGCCTCTCCCATGTTCCGCCAGTTAACCCGGTTTTGTGCATGCTGCTGCCAATTTATACCCGCAAACTTCTTAATCTCATCTGCCCACCTAACCTTCTCTCCCCCCCCTAACCCACTTGCCTTCTCTGGGAATCCAGTTAGCTACCCTTAATTACCAGTGGTTATCCTGTCTACGCGCTACAAGCCCGGCTCATGTCCACTTTCTTTTCTTGATTTCAACTATGATATCCTTAACCCCCGTTTGTTCCCTAATCCACCCTGCTCTTTTCTTGTCTCTTAAGGTTACACCTACCATTTTTCTTTTCATTGCTCGCTGCGTCGTCCTCAATTTATGTTGAACCCTCTTTGTAAGTCTCCAGGTTTCTGCTCCGTAGCTAAGTGCCGGCAAGATACAGCTGTTATATACCTTCCTCTTGAGGGATAGTGGCAATCTACCTGTCATCATTTGAGAGTGCTTGGCAAGGTTGCCGTTATACCTTATCGAAATACGCCACTACCACCTCCGCAAACAAGCAAATCTTATTGCAACTGAGTTTTAGGATGGATGAAACGGTGATGAAATTTACTTATTTGTTGTTATATGACAATCAGGTGATAACTTCCTTGCCAATGATATAGGGGTATAAACCAACATCTGCCATGGGCACTATCCATGTCTCGTTATATGTTGACATGTGAGCTCCTCTACAGCACAAGTAGATTTATGATCACACGGTCACTATAGATGTTAACAGTATAAAATGGTTCTCTGCTTATAAGTAGATATATTTCTATACTGAGAGAGTGAAAAGCTTCGCCATTTTTTTTATAAGGAGAGACTGTTTGGTGAGTAACAACGTTGCAGAGGCACATAAAGAAGAATGAAGAAACTGAAGTATTTTTTTAACAATTTGTTGTAGGGCAACAGCGAAAAGAGACTAGGAGCGAAAATACGCAAGAATAACAACTTGTAGTGCTCACTACCGATATTTAATACGTTGGATATTGTAAATAAACACAGACAACGGCGCCCTGTCTGTAACAACACGCCAAAAGAGGAACGACATGAAACGTTCTTGGTTGTGAGGTTGTGTGTATGTACTTGTTTACGGTGTTCGGCGCATTAAAGCTCAGTCGTTAGTCAGCATGACGCCTGCTTATGCGCATGCATGCCTTTTCTGTCCTCGCTGAGCACACTGTTCGCTTACTATATGTTCCACCAACTACCAGACGCGCTCACCTTAACAGTCTATATTGGATTCACCGCCGCATTATTGAGTAAGTGATACAAAGATGGCATATAAGGCAACTGGGACGAGGTGTCCATAAAAACAATAGACGGGAAATAAGAAACAGATAAACTTGCCGAACGCACTTTTTCGGCACGACAGAACCCTCGAAATCATTAATTGACCCCTTAAAAAGAATACCAATGCACGCACACAAAAGTTAATTGTCAGTTAGGGGGAAAGAACCACAGCGCTTCGGACGCGCTTCAGGCTCTAAATGAGCATCTCGTTTCCTCGGGGTGCTTCAATGGACATTCATACCCATCCCAACTTTCAGTGGAGTGCCGTTTCGTGCATTCAGTAGCTCCTTGGAGGCCTACCAAATTCACACTGGTTTCAAGTGCCTATTCACTAAGAATTGCTTCGCATTTAAAACTAAATTAACAACATGAAAAACTTCCTGATCTTCTTAAGGTGCTAAACATTGTGTTGGCACGATGATAAAAAATACGAGTGAAACATAGACAAGAAGTCATAAGGCTGCATATATAAACTTAAAGGACTGTTATTTCACGTACTTTCGCTGCCTTGAACCTTGTTTAAAAATAACACCTCTGCTCAAGCACTCTATTGAGTACATAAAATTTTGTCCCTTACTACTGCACTTGCGGTGGCAGGCCACGCATATCACTTGAGTTATCTTTATGCAAGCATAAACAAACGCTTTTTGCTCTCTTACTTCGGAGCGACATGTTTTGTAGTACTCCTCTTTTTTGTCGATACGGCCTCATCGAGGGTAAGGCCATAGGCAGCTTTCAGCTCTCCCATTGTAGAGTACCAAGTACTCTAAATCGTTCACTACTGATTCTAAGAACAACACAGACATTCCTTGTTGCCCGTATTCCGGTATCTGGTATGGCGATATGCTCTCCCAATCACTCCAGCGACTATAGGCGGTGCTACGGTAGATCAAAATGGCGGACAAGACGGAGATGTCGCAAGCGTGCACGTCAACGTTACACTGTTTCAGCGTCACAGAGCGTGAAGACGCGTTCATGACGACTGAGAGACCTAACTGTGTCGCAGATTATCACCGTGTCATCACCGTTTGACAGCTTCGGAGCACGGCTGCGCGGTGCCGCCTGTGTCGCTAGATTGAACGAATAGTTAGGTACGATGTACTTCAAGTTGTTAAAGAATTTTTCTAAACACATTATTTCAGTACCCTGAGTCTATATTCACAAATAACAAAAAGTTTCGTAAGTATATTTCAACCAATCACAGTGTGAGATATATTGTTTATGAAGCCAGCTGACAAATGGTAGAATAACTTTACGACAGACAGGTTTCGTAGGTTCCGCTTCTGAATGCTGCCACGTCAGCGATAAAACATTCACCAAATTTCCACATAGATGATTTTTTTAATATTTAGGTGACGTAAATAAAGTCGACAGACCTCGAAGCTCATGCAATATTGAGTTAACTTCTCGAGACGAGTCCGCTGCATGCCCCATGATATATGTACAGCAAAAGTGCAAATAAGACCAATAAAAATTTCGGCAGATCCCCCGTACCTGGGAATCCACGTTATGCGAAGCATGTGGAAGAAAGGTGACCATGTTGCAATCTTTATATTGAGCGACATGTCATGAAGTGACGCTAAAGTAATGTACAAATGTCGTGCACACAGATATATCTTGAAGAGTTGCAGACGTTTATATAACCAGTTGTTTGCACTTGCGCTACGATGCGAACTGGAACATGCGTATGAGCAACACCAGAAGCTGATATGAGGCGCCGATTCTCGCGAGGATGCTTGCCCTGGACACCTCTGGCACATAACGTCTGGCACATAACCGCATACCAGCGGAACATACCCGCCCGTGGGTATGTGCCACTGTCTGGCGGGAAGTGTTTCACGACTTACGTGACGGCATTAAGACATTATTCATGTCTTGACAAGCGCGTCGAATTCGTCAAAGCATCAACCCTCTCTTGCTAATTTTGGTTCACGCGAAGTAAATGGGGTGACCACGAGAGCACCCAAACGTAAGCGGCTAGATAGACAGATAGATATGCTCAATGTCGCCAAAATTCGCTGAAAAATGCTTCGCAATTAAAAACATGACTGTGTGAATAAATTAACAGCCGTGCTCCCAATTCCGTGTGAATAAATTAACAGCGTAAAGGCGAGCAGCCTTGAAACAAGAGCATATTTTAGGCTCATTACACTGCAAAAGATATACACATTGCTGGGGTGGTCAGTGAGGAATCTGCTGCACTCAATCTCCACAGAAATGATATTATCCACAAATTTATCTAAGATCGCAGAAATACCAGCGTTTATTTATGTGTACATGCAATGTACGTGCTATACAGCATGCGGAAGATAGCATGAAGAACATAGCATGAGGAAGAGGCTTTTTATATTTATATTTTAAATGTTTCGAACACACGATTCTATCACTCTTTCCTTTTTATGTGATTCTAGAAATATTTGCGGCACCTGTTTTCTCCTGGTGTAGGTGCAAGACCACAACATGAAAATCATAAGTAAGCAACTTGTAGAAATGATATTCGACAGAACGAAGAACTCAGAAGTGTTTTAGCACAACCTTGGTACCATAAGCGCCGGGTACACTTGCCACTACAACAAAATCAGTTTGTCCAGAGAACGAGTGAAAAACCGGCAGGGAGACTGATTTAAGGAAGAAGAAGAAAATAAATTGGTGCTATTTTCTCTCTAGGAGAGCGGAGAAACTTTTATCACCGAGTTCATAGGCGTTGTTGTAAAAGGGAAAAAGAGATGGCGTCGAAAACGCAAGCCACCATACGAGCCACTCTACGTAGCGCCGCTGGCGGCGGCCCATTGCGTATTGTGGTAGTTTCAATGGAGCAGGGCTCAAAGCAGTGGCAGCCGGTGACAGCGCGCGGTCCAAAGGTTAATAATCGAGTCGGAGCGATGGGCATGGAGTTCACCACGCGGCCGAAACCTGGGTGCGGATGATGCACGCGATACAAAATAGCAATTTAAAAATAATATTAACAGTAGGAAAAACCGAGGCGAAAGCAAAATTCTCTACGCTGCATATTTCTTCACTCGCTTCTTCTTTTCAGGAGAAGGGAGACTAGATGGATCGGGAGGCGGGCGTGGGTGGGTGTGTTGAAGATGCCTGCATTGTCTCCACCCTGGCGACGCCGGCATCTGGGCTCATCGCTCTCACTTTAGCGGTGCCTTCCACACCTGCCCATCGCTTATGTGCCTTGTCAGCTCATTACCACATTAAGGAGCCGTCCCGCATCGTGGACGACGACATCACCTTGCATGATGACCGCTGCTGCCGCACACTGTCCTTTCGGGTGACACGCCGTTAGAGGCGTGATGAACAAGTGGGGAAGAGGAAAATAATATGAAGAAATTCAAGGTTACCTGCCTGTTGCACGCCAACTTCTTTGCGGCTTATTTTCGTTGTCTTTAATAAATATATACGAGGAGAGAATGGCGCTAGCGCGTAACGCAAGCTACTCCTCAGCTTTTATGCGCTATAGTTCCCATCACTAAGTAAAGAAAAAAACTATACAAAAACGTATAGAAAAACACTCACGCACTTTCGCCCCTGTTCTTCATGACACATAAAAAAGACATGGTGGATTCCTCTATGAAGGGAACTGATATAACACGAAAATAAAACGTGTTGTCACAGAGGTAGTGTTATGGTGTTGTGATATATGGGAGCATTAGAATGTCTATTGCTTTTTGGCCGCTATAGCACCGTTTGACGTGGATTCACCCATGCTGACGCCTAGTGGCCCATTTTCATCGCAACAACACCCTTGGTCATGAAATAACGGTTGTGATAGGTGAAAGAGAGAGAGAGTATAAAATGAGGGAAAGGCAAGGAAGTTAAGCATAAATTGAAACATCTGGTTTGCTACCATGCACTGAGGGAAGGGAGGATGGGGAAGAAAGAAGGAAAAAAAGCCTGGAGCGAAATAAGCCCACAATAAAGAAACAAAAGATTAGCAAGGGTGCTATAGTCTATTCAATTGGCCTGTGCCACGCAAAATGTTCAATAAAGCCTTCACTGCTTTTCAGTGCGAAGACAGATCCTGTTACCTTTCAAGCACTGACTGTAGTTTGCACTTCACACGAGGTCTTGTGAATTCCGCACAAAGATGGCATCAACAAATACATACAATAAAATTCACACTATCTTCTCATAGAAGACCGTGATTAAATGCGAGTCAGCTGCGTTGCCGACTCTTGCGTTCGGCTTCTCTGGCTCGCGCCTCGTTGATGTTGCAGGCGTGACGTCACCATTCGCGAACGCGCACGCCTTCGCTAACGGGCGCAACACCGGTGACTGCCGGGTTAGGCCTAATCGCTTCGGCGGATGTTTCGGTAGGCGAAGAAGCATCGTCTTCCGGCGTCCTCTCCATCGCAGATATAGGAGCCGAAAGAGTGATACCACTCCATGTGCGCTCAAACGTTGTGAGTGGTGAAGAGGGTGAAGCGATAGAGAGGTGATAGGTACAGGCATGTTTCAACGCGTAGGTTAGGCGGCGCTGAGCCGTGCTCCCAATTAGGGCTGCAAAAGTTGCGCCTTTTCCAATCCTGAACCTCTCTCTCTCTCTCTCTCTCGTACGTTAGGCGCACGTCAGGTTCATATTGAGTGAACCAACGACTCGGCCATACAGAAATAAAAAAAGGTGAAGAGTGGACACTCCCGTAGACCCCAGCGGCCCAATCGACCCTAGCACACCTGGTGGTTGGTGAGAGCAAGTGGCGTGCGCTTCCTGTTTCGGTTTCACTAGCGCAAATTTTGAATTTTTATTTTTCTTTTTTTATTTTTATTTTGATTAGGTTATAATAAAGAGAGATGCAGGTAGTGATAATTCACTATGATTTTATTCATCGCGCTTGTTCTTGTTCTTTTGTTCACTTGTTGATCAATTTTGGAACAAGTGATCAATGTATATATCAGTCAAAGAGACAGAGTATCCGCAATGTTTTATTCAAAGGCAAGGTAGAGTCTGAGAATATAAAAAGCACAATATGACAAAGGTAGACAACAAATACATCTCGCCTTACAAATAAATTGTAACAAATATTGTAACAAATACAGAGAGAACACAGACAACGCACACATCGCTAGAGTTGGCAGAAGCCGAGAAGCTGGTGAAGTATGACACACCGGGCCCGTGGGAGTAAGGATACACAGCAATGAAGTCGCGAATCACGCCTGGGGTTAACCAAAATAACGCATAGAAAAAAAGAGGGCACAGAAACCACACGACACAATATAGCAGAAAGGCAAAGCTGCAGTGTGTTGGCTGTGCTTAAGAACAGCTAGCCCAAAATGAAAAAAAAGCAGACTTGATGCCTGCTTGTCCTCAGAAAGGTAGGGCTTTGCAGGTTGCTCACTACGTGAAAGACAAACTTTATGCTACAACACCGGCAGGTCTTGCGGCTCTTCTTATCATCAAAAACTTAAGATCCCAAGTGATTTGCGTCTGGGTGTTGCTGTGACGCTTGTGAGCTAAAATAGATTGTAGTCGTCACTTATCCAGAATTGTGGACCTTAATTGGTGTTACGAGAGCGGTATTACAGGGCTAATAAATAGCAGAAGAAAACCACTTTGGCTCATTATTTTTCACAAAGGCTCTACATCGTACGTTATCACTCACAAGCTATATAAAAATAAAATGGCAGCGTCCGTAGCCCCATCAAACGCTACAAGTTTGGGTATTCTTTTGAAAATTTTGATGGGCAAGATGAGGAGGTTGATGAGAAGCTAAAATACAAAAAGCGTGATAACGTGAACTGTGCCCACTTCATACTGTGTTCCTTACCCGCTCGAAGACATTTCAACAAGCGGTTTTGTTATCGACATATTACTTGAGCTGGAGAAATAAAGCATACACATTGACCAAGTGACCCACAGTAAAGTGTACAGTTTGCCCGCATTTGCTACAAAAATACAGACAGGATACCCAACATTCTTTTTAAGGTTATGCAAATCACTTCGAGCGAATACACAGTGTCCCTACTCCTCATAGCGGGTAACCAAAACAATGTATGCAACGAATGAGTGGTTAGTTTGGTGAGGCTGTCTCTGCAGTCTTTTGATAGTTTTCCGCTGTGCTGCTACTTTGGCTTGCAGATGTTTAATGGTTTGCTTGTACTTCATTGATGGAGACATTGTCGCTGGCACACAGGAACGCACTGCAATAAACAAAAAAATGGATGTAAAAGCGAAGAACAACTAATCCCATACGAGCACTTTCCTCGCTCTTTCAGACCCAAGGTGCACAACTTTCTGTGGTGCAAAGCTTTCGATTCCACTACCTAAAAACAAACTATTCACAATGTTGACAATGCACAAAAAAATGAAAATCACTGAGAGCCCACCCTTACATTTTGTAAATGCACACGTAGTGTCCTTTTGAAAATAGTTTCCTCAGAATGTCCTAAACATAACATAGCACATTAAAAACAGCTGCAATAAAAGCATAGTCACCATTTTCTCTAGGGCACTCAAGCGTGGAGCTGTTGGCGGAGACGTCTTCTGGAGGGTCTTGTGAAGCTTGTTCATTGCCTCGGACAGTGCTGTCGGAACAATCTTGCGAGCGGCCTGCGGAAGTCTCTATATCAATCCACTCTGGTGTTGAAGTGAACATACAACTTACCGGTCACACAAGTTCCTTTTGTGACAGCTGAACGACTGGTTAAGGTTTTCTCTGGCAAGACGAAGTCAGCAGAAATTCTTTCACCAGCTACAAGGGAGCTGCCACCTGCAGAGGTTTGGTCAACAGTCAATTTGGGTAAAAAAAAAATCGCGACACTGAACGCACCCTGTTCATCGGGGCACCTCAATGTGTGGGAGCCGCTTTTTGAAGCCTCTACCGCAGGTCCTGAAGAAATGAAATAACGACAATGTCAGTAAGAGGCTTAAAATAACACAAACTGAAGCTTATCCGCACCTTGCAGTGCAGCTTCTGCAGTCATGTCACAGTCACTATTTGAAGCGACGCTCGGAGAACGTGCATATATGTGCAGTTGGTACAAGTTACAAAGCTTGTAGCATGGGGAAACTTAAACAGCTCTTTCATATGCGCAAATTGGTCGAACGTGGAGGAAAAGAGAAGGCACCAACTAGGAAACAAGTAATTTCTGATTTTTGGAATTATCAACAGTGCCAGCTTTCACCGATGAAAGGTATATGTACATGTGCACTCAGGCTTGAAGATAACGTGAAATAGCCCTTGAAAGTCTTTCAAAACAAGTTGCGCTGGTCAAGAGCATCAAAAAACGACAGAAATGTAAGGCTGCTGTTAGGAAGGTAATAGCCCATAGTTCACAAAATTTAAGACTTTCCAAGTGTTACTTCTATAGTGAGGTTTCTCCACCGGCTACAAAGATCTTCGTGGTTAACTGTCGCCACTGATTCAATACAAGTGCCTGCTATTACACATATTTGAGTTTCAGTCAATTACTTACATGGTGCAGCTGGTTGCACACTGGGAACAGACATTCTTGAGAGCCTTGTGTGCCCAGGGTCCATGAAACTTTGAGCAGTAAAATGGTCGCTACAAACTCTGTACGTTGCGTACAATAGGCTGGCCGGCTTACTAAGGAGATCATCGCGTCCAGCATACTGCATCCATGCTTTCATCCTGCATTGGCAATGAACTACCAGCTGAAAGGGGAAGTGCTTGAATAGTGATTTTTTATTGTTACCCTCACTGAGCAAGTACGAACAGTAAGCCCAAAGACATGCAAACCATACAAAAGCTTAAACACACCTGCCGTCCCATGGTATGCGGAAGAAACTCGTCCCAGGCTTCTTGTAGGTTCTGCCATTGTTGAAGCACCACGATACACAGCAGTAGCTGCCGTAGCTTGGACCGCCGGACGGCATGGCATCAGCGCGGTCTGAAAATGTTAGTAAGTGGATGCTTCGCTGTCAAATTACGAGAAAGATATGTGCACGTCATAAGTGTACCAACAAATCCCTTTGAATGATTAGCTAATCGATGCACAATACAAAACCAGTGATACATCTCTGACCCATAAAACTCTGACTTACAAAGATAGACGTCAAGACCACGTACAAAGATCTTCAGAAGTTTCCAGGCCGCTATCCCTTGTAATGCAATGGTATCGCGGCCTGGGAACTTTAGAACACCTTCGTGTGTACGCAGTATCAGCACAGTACATTGGGAAGAAAAATCGTAGTTGAAATTTGTGCGGTAAAATTATATTGGAAACGTCAAAAAAATTTGTGGGCAGCTTGCACTAGTGGCACAAGGCTAGCGAAGAAACGAAGATGATGGCCACTTGGCTAGTCCAGATTTGCCTCCGGCACACCAAGAATTATTCGTGTTGCGAGCCTTCGGGAAATGTGTCGTGAAGCAGGCGAGGCCCAGCGAACGCTTCTCAATATTTTGCACCGAGCCACCGAGCCTATGACCTAGCTGCCCAGCTATGCTCAGCCTACAGACGCTCGCGTCCGTGGCAGACGCAGCACGCGTCGCCTCGGCTTGACGCCATGCCGCCTTTGCTATACTGCATACGTTGCACAATGTTCCCGTCTAGCCGCCGCATAGAGCCACAAACTTTCTTTTTAGCGAACCTCCCAGTCCTTACAAGCTTCAGAAAAAGGTTACAACTGCGTGAATGAGACGCCACGTAAGAAACAAACTCGCACACACGAAGCGCAACGTGTGTGTGTGCATCTTTCTGTATTTGTTGCATGGTGTCTTATTCGCACAGGTGTAACCGTTTTCTGAAAAAAATGACCAAAAAAGACCAACAACATGTCATTCAACAAGCTTCGCTTGAAAACGTGCCTCACCTGTTATCTCACGCTTGAAAACGCCGACGCAGCCGACGTTGACGAAAGCGACGAAAGCTTCTCGCTGTCAGTCATGCATGGGCTTGTCGCTGGGTAGATGGTGTTTATGACAGTACGGCTGAAGAAAAATAATCGCGTAAGGTGTGTTAAATAAATTGTTTTTATGTATAAAGAACATACTTAATTTGGGCGTATAATTATTTTGTGAAAACAATTCCGTTGCATTGATTATAATTGTGTTTTTTTTTGCGCTTGCGCCCTCTGACGTTTGATGAGAGCACTAGTTGGTTACGTAATCGTGACGCACTTCCTGAGGCCAGGTTTCGCGGAGTGTCCTCTCTTGTCTTCTTCTTTCTCTATGACTCGGCGGTGTAGCGAGCGGCAGTCGCGGTAGCGGAGCGAGTAGTGGTGCGGCAGGTGTTGCGGGTGAACATACAAGGCGACAGCTCCGGGCGCTGCGTCGAGCACACGGCCGGCGAAGGGAAGAGTGACGTCAGCGCGCATTGCGAGGGGAAAGTTACGTCAACGCGCTGCAGCGGCGTGACCTACTTAGCACCGCTCCAACACCTGCGGTGAGGGGCGTGCGTTGCGGCGCGTTCATATGGACGCACGGAGGGACAGCATTCCACAGCTTAGGCACACGTGCTTCGCATCTAATACGCATGTTACTCAAAGATCTAGTAGAATTTCGATCACTAGAGGTTCTTTAACGTCAACACAAATCTGAGCACACGGGCCTACACCATCGTTCCCTATGACCGTTAATAAGGAATTACTCACCTATCACAGGCGGTGGCCCCACCCAAGCACTGTCTGACCCCACCAACAAAAAGTACCGCACAAAGGGATAACGTGGCCCCGCCGCGGAGGTCTAGTGACTAAGATACTCGGCTGCTGTCCCGCAGGTCGAGGTATCGAATCCCGGCTCCGGCGGCTGCATTTGCGATGGAGGTTTAAATGTTGTAGGCCCGTGTGCTTAGATTAGGGTGCACGTTAAATAACGCCAGGTGGTCAAAATTTCCGGAGTCCTCCTCTACGACGTCTCTCATAATCAAATGGTGGTTTCGGCACGTTGAACCCCACATATTTAATCAATCAAGAGATCTTGTGTGTGTAAGGCGCAGTACTCAGGTGTCACGGATGTGGCTCGCCCAGCAGAGCTTTCGGCGCTTAGCTTAGTGGGCCGAGAAGTCGTAGGGTAAATTTGCGGCAGTGGAAACTCCTAACGTTTTTTTTTAATGCGAACTATTTCTTAGCGCACTTCGGAAAATTTGAGCATAACCATCCATCCATCCATCCATCCGTCCATCCATCCATCCGTCCATCCATCCGTCCGTCCGTCCATCCATCAGTCCATCCATCCATCCATCCATCCATCCATCCATCCATCCATCCATCCACCCATCCATCCGTCCGTCCGTCCGTCCATCCGTCTGTCCCTCCGTCCGTCCGTCCGTCCGTCCGTCTATCTATCTATCTATCTATCTATCTATCTATCTATCTATCTATCTATCTATCTATCTATCTATCTGTCTGTCTATCTATCTATCTATCTATCTATCTATCTATATATCTATCTATCTATCTATCTATGTAACTAGCTGCCTACGACTTTAAGCTCTCCTGGCCGTTGCGATAATGGTATCGATATCAATCTTTGTATGGCGTAACGTGACACTATGAAGAACACATTTGACAAGTCGTAACACGAAAATTATGACATGTATGTCATGAATGTCATGATATACAATTCATAGTCCTGGAGCTCTTGCGGTGGTTTTGTTCACATGACATGCTGCAAAACTCCTATGGTATGGCATGATTACATGGCGAACACAAGTGACAGACCCTGACATAAAAACCATGACATGCGTGCCATGTAACAACTAATCTACATCCCACGCTCATGATTCACTCGCGGCCGTTTGGCTAGCGTCACTTATACCAAATTTGTCATTACGGTACGTGAATGGATTGCGAAGCATGTGACTGCTGCAAACATGATAATTATGACTTGCATGTCATGTGGTAACATGACTACATGCCACAGTCAAGGCGCCCATACATTTCGACGTGACGCGGAGCGCGTGCTCACCGTCGTTCATTTCGTTGCGTCACGCCGGCGTTGCCATGCCAGGCGCCGGTCCTGCCATATACTCGCAGGCGCGCGTCGCGCTGCGTTGCTTTGACGCTTGTGCGTTTCAGCGCGTCCAGTGTCCCTCCGTCACAAAAAGCGGAAACGCAGTGTTGTCTGGGTAACACATCGGTGTTAAATGCAGCATTTCGCATTTCGCGCCGGTTGCCGTTGGGCCACGCCGACGGACGCTGGTCGCACCTGGCGTCAGACTATAGAGTGCTCGCGTTTTGCTAACGTAGCGTCGCTGTGCCCAGTGTGCGCGCGCGTCAACGCAACATTGGGATATATTGGGCCCTTCATGATGCGCTCGTGGCCGTTTCGCTAGCTCCACATATACAAAATTCTGTATCAAGTGACGTCTATAGATGACGAAGGTAAACGAAACATTCAAACATGATAATCATGACCCGGAAGTCATGTACGGTATCATTTACCTCCACCTCGTAACGTTGTGCTGATTTTAAAGTGACATATCGTCATTTCTCTTTCGTGCTTCGCATATCATCGATTCCCACTGTACTTGGTATCTGCAATTTTTTTAGCACGTTTGTTAGCGTCCATGTTGTCAACACCGCATTAGTGACAGAAATACATCAGTGAAGTCTTGGAGGACCCGTGCATAAAATGGGTTTGTGCTGAAAAGCGTCCACTCAGCAAAGAGTTAACAAAACACCAGTATTCACTAAATATTATCTAGTGTCCACGCATAAATAAAACGTCGCTAAGATGTTGTCAAAGCCGATCATAAGCCACATGTACATCATATCTTAAGAGACACACTCTAACTGTAACTCTTGAAGTTTCATGAAAACATTAGTCTGCCTCGCGCACGGTCATTCAAATATTTTGTAGGGACGTCTTATGCTCTCCCATAGTAGAGTACCTGGTACTCTAAATCATTACCCACTTTTTCTAACCCCCCCCCCCCCCGGTCATTCAGGGCAACCCTCACAAACAGCATTAATCACTCCGGGCGGGACGGCTGTATGCTCTCCCATAGTAGAGTACCAAGAGCTCTAAATCAATAACCACTTTTTCTAAACCCCCTCTGCCCCCGAACTTCGGGTCTTCTTCATGCCTGTGAAGCCCACGGGATGGCTTTATGCTTTCCAATGTAGAGTACCAAATATTTAAAATCGTTAGCCACTTATAGGGGTGAAGCTCCTCAAAGGCGCACCCATTCCTCCCTTGTTGTAGTATGTAATATGGAGGACGAGGAAGAAAGTGTAAGCGGAAAGACAGGGAGGTTAGCCAGTTCTTAGAGCGGCTGGCTACCTTGCGCTGGGGAAAGAGGTGAGGGGAATCAAAGATGTTAAAAAATGTTGCGAAGAGAGAGAGAGAAATTTTAAAAATATTGCGAGAGAAGAAAGGCAATATAAAACAGTATAGGACACTAAAGTCTGTCTCTGAGGCCAGTTGTCCGCAAAAAGCGCAGCAAAGCTTTCAAAGCCTTCTGGGCTGAGGATGGGCTCGGCCAATGACCCAAAATCCTGTGTTCCCACAAAGGCCGATCATCCAGTCTATCCAGAGCTGCAGTCAGTCCTTGTCTTTGCGCGTTGAAATGGGTGCACTCACACAGAAGGTGCGCGATGGTTTCTTCGCAGCTGCAGTAAGTGCACGTAGAAGAGCTGGCCATTCCAATTAGATAAGAGTATGCGTTCGTGAATGCCACTCCAAGCCACAGGCGGCATAGAAGAGTCTCCTCAGCTCGAGATATCCTTGAGGGAATACGAAGCTGCAGACCGGGATCCGAGTTATGCAGGTGCGCGTTTGTGAAGTCTGTTGAGTGTCACTGTACTAGTGTGAGGTCACGTGCTAGCGAACGAAGTCTTGTAGCTGCATCGACTCTTGAGAACGAAATGGCTGTGTATTGGGTATTATCGTGTGCAGATCTAGCCGCCTCATCTGCGCGGTCATTGCCCTATATACCGCAACGACCTGGTTTCCGCTGATACACTATGCTGTGCTGTTTCTCGATTGCTTGGTGATGAAGAAGCCTTATTCCAGCTACTAACTGTTCATTAAGTCTATAACTGTTTATTAGGTTCATTAGGTGTTATAAAATGTTGTACCCACCCCCTCTGTAATGCCCTACGGTCCCTGAGGGTATTCTAATAAATAATAAATAAAAATAAATTATGTCCATGGCGAAAGGGTGACATAAGACATTGAAGAGCTGCCTTCGAGTCCGAGAAGATAGACCGAATTCCCGAAGGCTCTTTCACTATAGACTCTAGAGCTGCACGTATGGCGGCAAGTTCTGCAGCTGTCGACGACGTCAAATGCGATGTCATGAATTTAATTGTGATGTGCCTCGCGGGAATAACCACCGCCCCTGCTGAGCCTACTGAAGACACCGAGCCGACCATGTAAATATGAAGGCGTCCGTTGTGATTCCCTTGCAGGAAGAGCAATGTGGCCTGTTTCAGGGCTAGATGCGACGACTTTTTTTCTTATTTTGGATGCCAGGAATTGTAAAAAGGGCTTTGAGTGGGTGTAGGAACCATAATCGTAGTGGCGGCCATGCCGCATGCGAGAAGTGCAATGGTAGCACTGCGCAATGCTGAGCTACAGTTGTGCTGAACGTACGTAACATGTCTTACGCTTTGACCTGCAAGGTGGTGCCGGTGGGAAATTTTCCCTGTGCGTTGTTGAACAATAAAAAATTCGCAGCGTGCCGTTAACTGAAAGCCGAATTCTCCTGTCTCTCATTCCCTATTAGCAGTCATTGGAATGTACATTGAGCACTATCTGACAAGAAAGGTTTGCTACCTTATACTCGCTGGGCGTAACCTCCTTGGTTTTAAAAGGGTTTAGCGAGCGTTGCGCCACCATGTCATGAATACAGTGAACTAGTATATACCATGAACTCGAGGTGGTTAAAGGTGTGAAGTAGACACGAAGCGCAAGCCGTAAGAAAGTGTGCGTGTGCCACCTCTCGTTTAGTCCTTGGAATGTCCGCTGGATGGCGGTTGTTCTATATGCGGAATATATGATGAAAAGATGCGAGATGGTGGTACTTGGGGGTGTTGAATAGATGGACGAACGGACACACAGACAAATGCATGGACGGACGCACAAATGGTTGCACGGACGGATGGACGCATAGACGGATGCAGGAGCGGATGCATTAACGAACGCAGGGATGGTCGTACGGATGAACGTGCGGACGCACGAACAGACACACGCACGAACGGTCGAATGGACGCAAGGATGGTCATACAGACGCACGCATGGACGGACGGAAGCAAGAACGAACGGACGATGGATGCTTCACCCCACTCTCTATTATTCACCCCGTGAATATGCTGCCATTTTTTAAACACACGAACCTACAATAAAGTAGTATGTAGCCAAGAATACTGGTTGATATAAATGCTAATAAATATTGTATCATATCTAATTGCTTTCGTGACGAGAAAGCCTCAGCATTGCTACGAATGCTGAACTGTCGCTTAATCACCTTGTTGCGTCGTTTGAAGGTGCCTTCAGCGCGAAGCGCACAAGTCGCGTTCACTCGGCATGTGGCTGCTAGTGAAGACGTTACAAAAACTGCCTTGTTTCGGCGTGCAGCCATTTGTCGGCATACGAGTACAAATGTTGAATGCTATCACACATATTATTTGCTTGCAAAGGCGAACACAAACAAATGTCTCGGTAGCCAGAGCACATGCTGTTAACTTCATCAGCTTGAAAACACAAGGGGCAATGTACATGGCGTACCTTTTTTTCCATAAGCATTCCGAGTTCCTCTCTCTGTCCAGGAAGGGATAATAGGTCGGCTTTGCGATTATCAGCTAATACACGCCTCACGTCGATAAGACTTACGTACACGTATATGTAGCCTGCGCTTCGCTGATGACATTGCATTGCAGTGTAACTCACGGGACAAATTGCCACTCATGATTACGGAGACAAGGAGAGCAGAAAGGTGGGTCTCACAATTAATCTGTAGAAAACTAAAGTAATGTATAACAACCTAGGAAGAGAGCAGCGCTTCGATATTGGTAATAGTGCACTTCAAGTTGTGAGAGACTATGTCTACTTAGGGCAGGTAATAACCACGGAGCCGAACCACGACATTGAAGTAACTAGACGAATAAGGATGGAGTGGAGCACATTTGGCAAGTACCCTCAAATTATGACAGCTAGATTGCCACTATCCCTCAAGAGGAACGTATATAACAGCTGTATCTTGCCGGCTCTTAGCTACGGAGCAGAAACCTGGAGACTTACAAAAAGGGTTCAGCTTAAATTGAGGACGACGCAGCGAGCAATGGAAAGAAAAAAAAAGGCTGCATATCCACGGAGTTAATGATGGAGAGTGCGGCGAAGCATTCGTCCAACCATTCGTTCTTGCTTCCGTCCGTCCATGCGTCCGTTCGTGTGACCGTCCGTGCATCCACCCGTCCGTGCGTGCGTCTGCTCGTGCGTCCGCACGTCCATCCGTCCCTGCATCCGCCCCTGCGTCCGTTCATGCGTCCATCCATGCATCTGTCTGTGTGTCCGTTCGTCCATCTTCAACCTCCAAGTCCCACCATCTCGCATCTTATTATCATATATTCCCCATATAGAAGCACCGCCATTCAGAGGGCATTCCAAGGACTAAACGAGAGGTGGCACACGCGCACTTTCTTACGGCTTGCGCTTCGGGTCTACTCCCCTCCTTTAACCACCTCGAGTTCGTTGTATATACTAGTTCACTGTATTATGGCACTGCGGCCCAACGCTCGCTAAACCTTTCTAAAACCAAGGAGGTTACGCCCAGCGAGTATAACGTAGCAACCTTTTCCTGTCAGATAGTGCTCAATGTACATGCCAATGGCTGCTATTGGGAATTGAGAGACAGGAGAATTCGGCTTTCACGTACTTACGGCTTGCGCTGCATATCTACTTCCCACATTTAACCTCATCGAGTTCACGGTATATACTAGTTCATTGTATTCATGGCACTGCGGCTCAACGCTCGCTAAACCTTTCTAAAAGTAAGGAGGTTACGCCCAGCGAGTATAACGTAGCAACCCTTTCTTGTCAAATAGTGCTCAATGTACAATGCAAATGGCTGCAAATGGGGATCGCAGCGTGCGCGTTAACTAAGAGCCGAATGCTCCTGTCTCTCGTTCCCCCTTAGCAGCAAGTGGCATGTACATTGAGCACTATCTTTTATTGTTCAACAACGCACAGAAGACATCTCTCACCGGCACCACTTTGGATGTCAAAATGTTATACTTGTTACCCACTACAACGTTTACGAGGGACGAACGGGTGTCGTTATAAGTAGTTTCGCCCCTAAAATGGTAGGGGTAACCTTAAGAGACAAGAAGAGAGCAGATTGTATTATGGAACAAACGGGGGTTAAGGGTATCATAGTAGAAATCAAGAAGAGGAAACGGACGTGGACCGGGCATGTAGCGCGTAGACAGGATAACCGCTGGTCATTAAGGGTAACTAACTGGATTGCCAGAGAAGGCAAGTGAGTTAGGGGGAGACAGAAGGTTAGGTGGTCAGATGAGATTAAGAAGTTTGCGGGTATAAATTGGCAGCAGCAAGCACAGGACATAGTTGAGTGACGAAAGATTGGAGTGGCCTTTGTCCTGCAGTGGACGTAGTCAGGCCGATGATGATGATTATGATGATGATGATGATGCGTAAACACATGCGGACTGTGCCTACCGTGCTGTGCTGAGCCTCTAACATGGTGGTATGCACACGACGGCCGACAGATGGCAGCAATTATTCATAAGGTCAAAAACACCACTTTTGCTTTTCATAATTTTAGACACCGATAACTTATTTGATGCTGTTGGGCGCACAACATCAAGACAAAATATAAAGCAATTTGAAACAGCCTAATGGATAAGCAGTACAAAAAAGTCACAGCTTTGCTACAAAGGCGAAGCAATGAACGCGATTGCAACATATTGGAAGGTCACGCGCAGAATGGAAGGCAGATCGAAACGTGGCTCGCATTTCTCCGGCACAAGTGATGCATGAAAACACTCACAGGAACAGATGCATGTGAATAAACGTCTAAGTTGTTACTTCGCTGTGTCCTTAAAGCGCGCGCTTTTTGCACACGGAGACTACAATAGTTGCGGTGACTTTTGTGCGCCCAATAACTAAAACAGAATCGTTTCAGCTAATTCCTGAGGCCTGCCGAGTCATACGATTCACCCCACCGCGATATAAGGGCGCGCGGGGCAGCGTCGCCCTTTCCTCTAAGCGAGACAAACTATGCGTGGATGATGAGAGCACGCGCCACCACGCCATCTTGCTGGTAATGCTGAAAACACACGAATCCCCTCCCCCCCCCCTCGAGATACTCGTCAGCAGCCGTAAGGGGTAAATATAAATAGCTTGCCGTTTGAAAGTTTTAGGACGTGTTCCTAGGTGGCTCAGTGGTTGGCGCCTTGTACTCACGATGCCGAGGACCGAAGTTCAATTCAGCGTGCCGAAGTATTTTTCGGAATTTTTGCTTTCTTGCATCTTCATATATATAGATACGTATGCATATATCGTGAATGACGCCAACGCGGACGCCAGCGGCAATATCAAGCCGAGAGTGTCCATATAAATGCTAACGCAATAAAAGAAATTATTGACCGTTTCCTCCAAGGGAATTATGATGGGATGCGAAGCAGCAGCGGTGCACACGTTCTTAACCCGGCTGAAATGGGCGTCGACGCGGGTGCTGGAAGAATGGTTTGAAGCGAAAGTCAGTGTAGCCTTTACTCGAGTAAACGTTTTGCTCAAAACGCAATGGCATGGGAGGAGGGGTGGGTTTCGTGTAAATTACGTCGCAGATAAACGAGTCTCAAGAGTGTTTGCACTCGACGTGCATTCGAACTTTGCTGGCGTTGGTAGGCTTGAGGCGAAAGAAAACTGTTGCGAGTGGGCGGAGGAGAAACCCAACCTAGGTGTTTTGAGAGGAGCCGGCAACTGATGCGGATGAGGGAGAGAATGTCGTCAACGTGCAGCTGTGAATTGACCTACGCGGCATCGTTCCAACAATTGTGGTGAGGGAAACGTGAAGCGGTGAGTTGGCACAGAGACACGGACGGACAGCGTTACACAGGCTAGACAAAGAGCTGCTTTGCACCTAAAGAAAATCGGCAGATTCCACGTACCTGGGGATCGACGTTATGCGAAGCACGCTGAAGTAAGGTGACCGGGTTGCAATTTTTTTATTGAGCGACAGGTATTAAAATGACGCTAAATATATGTATAGAAATTGTCACGCACAGACATATGTTGAATAGTTGCAGATGATTATATGACCGAATGTTTGCACTTACGCAACGATGTCAACTGCAACATGCGTATTAGCAACACCACAAGCTAATATGAAGCGCTGATTTTCGCAAAGATACTGGCCCTGGACACTGCTACATAAATCAACTTCAGCGCATGGTAGCTAACCAAAATTGACGTTAACCCGATGTGACGGCTGTATCAAAGGAGTGCATATGTAATGTTTATAAAATTGGCTAGGAAGCACTGGAACTACTTTTGGCGTTACACGAAGATTAGCGTCTATTTGTGAAGAAGTTCCGAGACCTTGCGTAGCTCTGTGGTAGAATGCTTGACTGCCGTGTACAATTCTTGGGTTCGATTCCTGCTGGGACCCTGAACTTCATTATTTGCATTCGTCGGGGAGTCAACGCTGCCTGTGTCAGGTTTTTCTTAACAATGACATTTACTGATTTGATTGATTGATTTGTGGGGTTTAACGTCCCGAAACCACCATATGATTATGAGAGACGCCGTAGTGGAGGGCTCCGGAAATTTAGACCACCTGGGGTTCTTTAACATGCACGACTGACATTTACTCTGTGCCTTCGTTGGGTCGACGCTACCGATGTCGGGTAATGCTCAACGCTCACGCGTTAAAATTGCCCATGCGTGTTCTCGTCGTTCCTGGGTAGATACCAAGTGTCCTTTGGCACATACCCGCATACCAGTGACACATACCAGCCGTGGGTATGTGCCACTGTCTGGCGGGAAGTGTTTGACAACGTACGCGGCGGGATTGCTACATTATTCATGTCTTGACCAGCGCGTTACAATCTTAAAACATTCTTACCCTCCCAGGGTAATTTTGGTTTACGGCAAGTTAAAGGGGTGACCATGAGAGCACCCAAACGTAAGCGGCTAGATAGATAGATAGGTAGGTAGATAGATAGATAGATAGATAGATAGATAGATAGATAGATAGATAGATAGATAGATAGATAGATAGATAGATAGATAGATAGATAGATAGATAGATAGATACGCTCAAAGTCACCGAAGTTCGCTAAGAAATGCTTCGCATTTAAAATCACCACAGTTCATCTCTACCATTTGTGTTTAAGCTTAAGGGGAATGCCACAGTCAAACCATATCACTCAGTCACGTTCTTCTAGAAGAAGAAGAAACATACCACTACTCACGTCTTATAACTGCGGAGACTTACACTCGTTTCAATTCCCATTAACTTGGAAGGAAACGCGAAACTCCCCTAAACGAGCTTCAGAGTCACATGTGGTAAAAAATTACAACGCAGGAAAACGCAACAGTGAAGAGACGTGTTGGATTGGATTGGATAAACTTTTATTTGGTCCTCCAAAACACAGATCACTGTGTTGCGGGCAGCTCCCACGTGGGGACTGAGATGCCAAGCTCCTCAGCCGCCTCGCGGGCTTGGTGGACAGCCCAGAGCTGATCTGCCAAGGACGAGCTGCGGATTGCCGCCTCCCATCTGGCAGAGGTGATGTGTGATAAATGAGCGAATTTGGTGCACTGCCAGAGCATGTGTTCTAATGAAGCTATTTCCCCATAATGTGGACAAAGATTACTTGGGTATAGGTCAGGGTACATGATGTGTAACATTTTCAAAGTAGGGTACATCCGCGTTTGCAAAAGCCTTAATGTAAGTGCTTGGGGCCGGGTTAGATTTTTGTGAGGTGGAGGAAAAATCCTTCTAGACAGGTAGAAATGTTTAGCGAGCTCGTTATATGTTGTAAGAATTTCCCGGTTATCCCCTTCACCGGTAGAACGCATCCCCGGGGAGGCGCGGTTGGAGAGTTCTCGCGCCGCCTCGTGTGCTGCTTCGTTGAGATTGGGAGGGGAATCGTTGATTTGTCCAAGGTGAGCTGGGAACCAACTCAGAAGATGATGTGTTATGTTCTTGCCTTGCAGTATTTTCAGCGTTTGTTCACAGACTGTCCCCTTGGCGAACGCCCGTAGTGCTGCCGTAGAATCACTGTAGACGACTTCAATGTTATCCATCTTGAGTGCTAAGGCGATGGCCACTTGTTCCGCAATGATTGGGTCTTTCGTCTTGACCGTCGCTGAGTTGACGACATGGCCAGCCCCATCAACTACCACTGCCACAAACGCTTTCCCATTGGCGTAGGAAGCCGCGTCAACAAATACGACCCCTCGTTCCTCGTTTGAGACTTGACGAAGTATAGTCCTGGCCCTCGCTACTCTTCTTCCGACGTTGTGTTCTGGATGCATGTTTCTCGGTATAGGAGATACCGTGATAGTCTCCCTGATGTTGTCAGGGATATCATTGTAATTGCGTCTGATTGCTATTGGGTGTTGGCCCAGCTCCTGCAGGATCATTCTCCCCGACCTTGTAGTAGATAACCTTGCAAACTGTGCTCTCTCTTGGGCTTCTGCTATTTCTTCGAGCGTGTTGTGTATGCCAAGCTCAAGCAGACGCTCGGTGCTGGTATGTATGGGTAGGCCCAGGACAGAGACGTGTTACAAAGCGGAAATAAATGAATAGCAAAGGCAACGGCAATATTGAGAGTACATTCCTGTCTGAGAAACAGCACTCGTGTTCCTTCCAGTGGGAAATTTCTGTCACGTCTAAAGGCGAGGGAGAGGGACAAGATGGCGAGTTCTATTTGACACCCGTTCTGCACAGTCCTTTGCACCCATCTTGATTATTTCGCTATCACGCGGTCCTTCTTGTCAGAAGATGTGGCGACGGACGCGAAGCACCATAAAACAGATGGAAGCATACTTTTGCTAGCGCTCCTTTTCCTTTCAAATGCGAAGCATTTCTTAGCGAACTTCGGTGACTTTGCGGGTATCTATCTATCTATCTATCTATCTATCTATCTATCTATCTATCTATCTATCTATCTATCTATCTATCTATCTATCTATCTATCTATCTATCTATCTATCTATCTATCTATCTGTCTAGCCGCCTAGAACATTTAGCTGTCCTGGCCGTTTTGATAATGGTATTGATATCAAACTTGGTATAGCATAGAATGACTGTATGAAGAACATATTGGACTTGTCGTAACATGAAAATCATGACATGTATGTCATGCTTGTGATAATTTACATTTCATGGTCCTGCCGCGTTTGCGGTTGTTTTGTTCACATGGCATGTTGCAAAACTGGTGTGGTATATGACATGACGAACACAAGTGACAGACCCTAACATAAAAATCATGACATGCGTGTCATGTAAAAACATGACTACAGTCAAGGCACTAAAACATTTTGTCGCGGTGCGGTGCGCGTGTTCGCCGGCGTTAATTTCGTGGTGTCACGCCGGCGTTGCCACTCCAGACACCTCTCCTGCCATATACTCGCAAGCGCGCTCCACGCTGTATTGCTTTGATGCATGCACGTTGCAGCGCGTCTGGCGTCCCTCCGTCACTAAAAAATGGAGACGCAGTGTCGTCTGGGTAAAGAATCGGCGCGAAATGCAGCATGTCGTATTTCACGCCGGTTACCGTCGTGCCGAGCAAGTCGCGACTGGCATGAGACGTAAGAGTGCTCGCGTTTCGCTAACGTAGCGTCGTTGTGCCCAGCGTGCGCGC
This sequence comes from Rhipicephalus annulatus, assembly GCA_013436015.1. NCBI lineage: Eukaryota > Metazoa > Arthropoda > Arachnida > Ixodida > Ixodidae > Rhipicephalus > Rhipicephalus annulatus. Next base: position 886,057 of record WOVY01011931.1, read on the forward strand.
GCGTCAACGCTACTTTGGAGTATATTGGGCCCTTCATGATGTGCTCGCGGCTGTCTCGCTAGCACCACATATACCAAATTTGGTGTTACGTGACGTCAATGAATGACGGGAGTATATAACTGGTGCAAACATGATAATCCTGACACGCGTGTCATGTAAGAACATGACAACATACCACGCTCATAGCGTGCTTGCGGTGGTTTCACTAACCCTACATATGCTAAATTTGGTATCTGGTGACGTGAATAGATGACGAAGGTAAACGACACATCCAAACATGATAATCATGACACGGAAGTTATGTATGGCATCGTTTACCTCCACCTCGTAACGTTGTGCTGATTTTAAAGTGACATATCAACCTTTGTCATTCGTGCTTCGCTTATCATCGATTCCCGCTGTACCTGGGATCTGCCGGTTTTCTTCAATTTTTTTTCGAGCAGCTATCTGAGACAACGAATATTTTCAGACCTCTCTCACCCTCTCTTTACATGGTCCCCCCTCTTTCCCTCCCCTAGCAATACTCGGCAGGGCAGCTTCGATTTCGTGCTCCTGTATCGATCTCTTCGCATTCCGCTTCCATGCGGATGCCTTTTGATCGAGTACGCTGCTGGCACCGGCGGCATTCTTTTGTGGAATGCTTTCTGCTCAAACCGCTTTTGTTGTAAACCTCCAGCACCATTTCGCGTTGCCTTTATTTTCTTTTTTTTAAGTTCAACATAGTGCGTATCTGTTCAAATCTAAAGCTTTCTTCACCTATAGAAAATGGTAAAGGGGTAATAAATATTGAAAACAAGAAAATGGTACGATGGCAATGGTTTCCGGTAACACCACGCAAAAGGTAAACATTGTAAAGAAAACGGTGCTCACTATGCTGTAGAATTTTCGCACGCAGCAATTCATCCTTAGTACCCCTCGCTTCGGGGAAAAAATCATATTGAATGCTAGATATTTTGATGTCTGAATTTGGCCCTTTGCATACTCTCCGGTGTAGCTGAACTTGGTGCTTGATCGTCATTTGAGAATATTGTCACGGGAGTGAGAGAATGAATGAAATACATGCATTTACAAAACATACAGAGAGTGCCTTAGACAGCTGCTGTAATGATGGAGGTACAACAGCAACAACAACACGAGCGCGATCACATTCATTGTCTTCATCGTGTACCTGATGCTCTCTCGTCGCTGATGTCGTGTAACATATAAGCGCCCGCCGCCGGTAGCACCGTTTCGGCGCCTAAAGGAGAGTAGCATCATATGCGGAGTTGTATGGTTTCAGACGAGACACATAGACGACGTCAATGCGGGCGCGGACGATGATGACTGACTTTCCAACGAAGTGATCTCATATGCGACCTCAGTAAGCCGGCATAAAACCTTGTAAGGCCCCAAGTAGCAAGATAGGAGCTTCGAAGAGAGGCCAACGTGACGGAATAATGTCCAGAGGAAGGCCAATGAACCTGAAGAATAGTAAACTACTCTGTGGTGGCAATCGCAGCGGGCCTTCTGAGAGAGGTGCGAGCCAAGAGGACGTCCCCGTGTGATTTGGCGGGCCGTTTGAGCCCGAGCAGTGGCATCCCGGGCGTACTTTGTAACTGTTTGCATTGTAGATAGGAGAAGGGTCTCGAAGAGTAATGCTGGGTGAAACCGAACAATAAATAGAAGGCGGAAAAGCCGGTGGTATCGTGGCGTGACGAATTGTATGCGGATGTCGCAAAAGGCAAAGTACTATCCCAATCAAGGTGATCTTTGGAAACGTACATGGAGAACATTCTTGTCAAGGTTCGATTTAGGCGCTCGGTAAAAACATTTGTTTGCGGGTGGTATGCCGTAGTGAGCTTGTGACGCATTGAACACGAGCGAAGGATGTCACATACTACTTTTGAAAGAAATGAGCAACCACGATCGGTCAGCAGCTGTCGAGGAGCGCCATGGTGAACAATTACGTCATGAAGCAACAGGTCGGCGACGTCAGTGGCACAGCTTGTCGATAGGACTCGTGTGACAGCGTATCTTGTGGCATAGTCAGTGGCTACGGCCATTCATTTGTTTCAGTGACAGAAGTAGGAAATGGTCCAACGAGATCAAGGCCGACAAGGTAGGAGGGGACGGTGGGTATGTATATTGGTTGGAGTGGACTAGCTGGTGGCAAGGTGGAACGTTTGGAGCACTGGCAGGACTCGCAAGCAGCAACGTATCAGCGCACAGAACGATAAAGGGCTGACTAGAAGAATGTACGCCACAGTGATCGTACTTGTGCGTGACCCCGAGATGTCCAGCGGTTGGGGCGTCGTGAAGCTGTTCAAGAACAGCGGAACGGAGTGTCGCAGGAACTACGAGTATATAGTAGCTCTGGTCCCTCGGCGCTGCTGTTGCGTCGGCAAAGAGTGCCATCGTGTAGAACAAACAATTGTAGCGACGAGTCTATGTGGGGCAAACGTAGACTCTGCATGATAAACCGCAAATGAACATCACTGAGCTGTTCCTTGCGTATGTCGGTGAAAGCAGACATTGCGAAGACACAAGGGTCAGAATCATGTGCTGAAAGGTCGGGCGGGTCCATGGGGTGACGGGATAGACAGTCGGCATCCTGGTGCATTAGGCTAGATTTGTATGCTACGTCAAAACTGTATTTTTGGAGTTTTAAGGCCCAACAGCCGAGTCATACAGTTGGATTTTTAAGGGACGATAGCCAGCACAAGGCATTGAGATCCGTAATTACCGAAATGGTGCGGCCAAACAAGTATGGTCGAAATTTTCTGACTGCCCAGACTAGTGCGAGGCACTCATGTTCTGTAATGGAAAACTTGCTCTGCAAAGAAGAAAGGAGGCGACTAGCATAAGAAATGACGCGATCCTGTCCTCGTTACCGCTGGGCGAGAACATTGATTCCATGTCCGCTGGCATCTGTACGAACTTCAGTATGGGCTGACGGGTCGAAATTGGCCAAGGTGGGTGGAAAGGTGAGTAATGTAGTAATGTTGTAAGGGTGCTGAAGGCAGTTGCTTGATCAGTACCCCAATAGAAACCATGTTCTTCTTCAGTTCCGTATGTGGTCGGGCGATTTCAGCGAAATTCTTCACAAAACGTTGAAAGTAAGAACACAGGCCAATAAAACTGCGTATATATTTTGCGGAACGTGGCACGGGAAAATCTTTGACAACACGAATTTTGTCAGGACCAGGTTGCACGCCTCGAGCACTGACAAGGTGGCCCAGCACAGTGATTTTCCGATGGCCAAAGTGACATTTGTAAGAGTTGAGCTGAAGTCCTTCTGCCTGGAAAACCTTAATAACAGCCTATCGGCTATTCTTGAGGTTTTCAATCGTAGGCGAAATACGACGTGGCTTTCAAACGTAGGCGAAAATGCGATGACGTCATCGAGATAGCACAGGTTATGTGGACCATTTGTATCCACGCAGGAGAGAGTCCATCATCCTTTCGAATGTAGCTGGGGCATTACACAATCCGAATGGCATAACTATGAACTGGAAAAGTCCATATGATGTAATGAATGCGGTTTTCTCATGGTCACAATGATCGACAGAAATCTCCCAGTATCCTGATCGTGTGTCGATAGATGAAAAGTAGGCAGACCCATGTAAGCAGTCGAGAGCATCGTCAATGCACGGCAGTGGATACACGTCCTCATGTGTTACTTTGTTTAAGTGACGGTAGTCTAAACAGAAGGGCCAGCTGCCATCCTTCTTCTTGACTAGTACGACAGGCGATGCCCATGGACTGCAGGAAGGATCAATGACTTCTTTTGGGAGCATTTCTTCAACTTCGTGCGGGATAACTTGTCACTCAGCATTAGATACGCGATAAGGACGTCGTCAGATGGGGCTTGCGTCTCCAGTGTTGATCCTATGAGTTAGGAATGATGCCTGACCCAAAGGTCAGTCACAAAATCAAAGATGTCAAGGTAGGATTTCAGCAGGTGCCGGATAGCAGCTGTCTGTGCTGAAAGAAGGTCAGGGGCGATCCCTTTGTCGATGGTGGCATCCGCTGAGCTCTTCGAGGAGGATTATCGAGCAGAGGACGAAGAAGATTTGGCAACGAACGCCGAAATGGCAGCATCTATAGATGAAACTTTTCCCAGAGTCATACCATATGGGATAACTTAAGCGCACCAGCTGAAGTTTAGGATTGAAAGAGATGCTGTGTTTCCCGTCACTGTCAAAAGTGTGTGAGGCCAGCGGAACATCAGCAATGGGTGTGAACATGTAGGCACCGTCGGAAACAGGAGGGACAGATCTCAGTTCTCGTAGGTAACGGCTTGAGGTGCTAGGCGAACATGATCTACAGAACACAGACGTGGTTGAGCTGGTGTTGGGTCGTCACGGTAACACGGTAAATCAAGTTGAAGCATGCTGGTTCTACAATCATAAGGGCAGAGTGGGTGGATGAAAACTTCATGCCGAGGATAACTTCATGGGAACATTTCTCCAGCAAAGCAAATAGCACTACCGTGGAGCGATCGCCAACACTTATACGCGTGGAGCACAGGAAACGTGCCAAGCACGGGAAACGTGCCACCATCGGCGACCTGGATGAGTGGTACTGTGGGTGGCCTTAAAACTTTCCTAAAGCGCCACTGAAGTTCTGAATTCATCACTGTTATGCGAGCCCCTGAGTCCACAAGTGCAACAACGAACGGGTGTGTCGTCTGCTTCAACGTCAATAAGGTTGCGTCGAGTCGGAAGCATGGTCAGAGGAATTGGCAGGCAGGTGCTCGATGCAGCACCACCTCTTGGAGCTGCATAATCAAGTTTCCCGTGACAGGTGGTCCGTCGGCGACGTTGGTCAGCGAAATTGAGGCGAGCGAGACGACGGGCGACGGGAAAGCGGTGAACGGGACCGGTGAGCATGCGGAGATGGATAACGACGACGATATGGCGGCATAGAAGGAACGTCTTCACTTGTGGTCTGAAGTTACTCCCGGTAAGGTTGGAAGCGTCCATGATCCCTCTCTGGGTGATGGGTGTACCCATAGTATACCTGATGCCAATACCACCGAGTGTTACATTGGCGGGCCACGTGTCCGTTAAGGCGGCAGTTGACACAAATCAGACGATCGTCAGCAGTCCTCCACTCGGCTGGATTGCGAGGGCGCACCGGAAGGTTTCGACTTTGGGTATCCGAAACAGGGAATAGGCGACGATTGATCGGCTGAGAGGGAGCTGTAGTGCACTCGGAGGCCAGCCCAGCACGAGAAAGCTTTTGTCGCATAATGGCATGTACCAGTGGCATCATCTGAGGACTAGAGTCACAGGCATGAAAGCTCGTGGACGCAGGAGACACAGCTTCAAATTCACATCTGATGATCTTGGTCACATGCTCTGATGTTAAGGGCGTTTGTAGTGCAGGTCCGTCTTCGCACGACCAGGTTGCTGCTGTGTTTGGTAGTCGAGTGAAATGATGGGCGATACGTCGACTTTTTGCGACCTCAAAACACTGCACTCCTTGATGATGGCATTGACCGTATTGCAGTCCTTGCACATGAGAAGGCTGAACGCATCATGTGCAATGCCTTCCAATATGTGAGCTCTTTTCTCGGTTTCTACCATGCCATTGTCTGCTTTTTGGCAAAGGGCGAGCAAATCCTGTATGTAAGTCACGTAGGACTCGGCTGACGTTTGCGTACGAGATACGTACTCCTTCTTGGCCGCTGCCTTTCTACCCACAGACTTGGCGAAAAGGGCGCGCATCTTTTTCTTGCATGCATCCCAGCTTCCAATTTAATCTTCGAGGTTCTCGAACAACACTTTTGCTGTTTGTTTCAAGTAGAACATAATGTTGGCCAACGTAAGAGTTGATCGCAGCGGTAATTCTTACTTGTACATCGGTACAACGGCAACCATTTTCAATGTCGACATCATCAGTGCCACAGAACGTGCCAGGACCTTTTAGATGCGGAAGGACAACAGTTGTTGTTGTAGTCGCCTCGACGGGAGCGGGTTCCTGGCTTGCCATGGTGAAAAAATCCAAACGTCGACTACTGCGGAGCTCCGTTATATCGTGTTGTACTCCGCACCACCACCAAATGTCACGGGGTTGAGAGAATGAATGAATTAAATATATTTACAAAATATACAGGGAGAGTCATAGGCCGCTGCAGCCAACATGGAGGTACAACAGCAACAACAACACGAGTGCGATCGCATTCATCGTCTTCGTTGTCTACCTGGTGCTTTCTCGTTGCCGATGTCGTGTAACAGTATTCTAGGGGCGAAGCTCCTTAGGGGATTGCCTCCTTGTGGGTCATTGCCTCCTTTGTAGTAGCATGTTGTAGTAGTCACTTTACAGTTAGTTTTAGGAATTGATTAATAGGTGGTGTTTTGTATGTAAATCTTTGGAAATATTATCACTAGATGACATTGGAGGTTTTCGTATAGTTGACGAATAAAGAAAAGAAATGGCACTTTTATAAACAAAATTCAGCATTTCCACGGAGTGAATGAAGACGAGTGGGGTGTAACGTACATCCGTCCAGCAGTCTGATGCGTGCTCTCGTGTGATAAGAGTGGACGGATGGACAGACAGACATAGGGACAGACAGACAGACAGACAGACAGACAGACAGACAGACAGACAGACGCTTTACCCCACTCATCATCATTCACTCAATTGATATGCTGTGAATTTTTTTATTATGGTGCTTCATGATTCGTAAGCAATGAGAATGGTAGACAATTAGGGCAAAAGACGAGCGAAAATAAAGTAGTAAATAGAGTGTGTGCTTCCTGTTAGGCAAGTTTTTGTAAAGTGCGCCCGCTTTCACCTAAATGCAAAATGTCACGTCTTATCATGAAGATGATGCACATAATGGTTCATTTTGCTTAGTGGTAATTTAGAAATAGGCATGACTGTGGAAGCTTCTGGCAAAGTTGAGAATTCTTCAGGCTTTTATTATAACAAAATATATTGCGGTAATAAATCAGACTAGTTAGTGTAGGTTTTTATAATGTCGTCACCACAAGTGCTCTGTAAAGCACCGGAAACTTAGAAACGTTTGGGTGTTACTTTTTGTTTGGTGCAGTAAAGATAGACACTTCCAATCTCGTTTTTTTTTAAGATGCAAGGACACTTATGGTGGAGCTCAATCTGGTATGCGGTGTGACAACCCTTAGTGCGCATGCGCGTCCCATCTCTTCGCTCTCCTTTTTACGCTCCCCTCTCTCACCTCGCAACGCCGAGGCAGGCACATCTGCTAGCCTACACTCGATGCCCCCCCCTCTTCTTTTTCCCCTCTTGGCATCCGCGTCGTTTACACACCCATTGCGCATGTGCACCCTCGCCGTCTGCTCTCCTAAGGTTAGACTAAGAAGAACTTCGGCCCTAAAAGCCGACTGATCGCGCTTCCGGACCGTGCATTAGCCACCCCGTATATATAGGCATTAGATTTTAGCATCCATGGTAGTGCCAGTTGGAGATTTCTCCGTTGCGTTGTTGAACAAAAAAAAACATTAAAAAGTCGTAGTGTGCACCTTATCTAAAAAATGGCAGCATATCCATGGGGTGAATGATGAAGAGTGGGGCGAAGCATCCATCCGTCCTTTCGTTCTTGGTTCCGTCCGTCCATGCGTCCATCTGTGTGACCATCCGTGCGTCCATCCACCCGTCCGTGCGTGCGTCTGTTCGTGAGTCCGCACGTCCATCTTTGCGTCCGTCCCTGTGTTCGTCCATGCATCCACCCCTGCGTCCGTCCATGCGTCCATCCACCCGTGCAACCATTTATGTGTCCATTCATGCATCTGTCTATGTGTCTGTTTGTCCATCTAGTCAGCACTTCAAGTACAACCATCTCGCGTCTTTTCATCATATATTCCAAATATATAAGCACCGCCATCCAGCGGACATTCCAAAGACTAAACGAGAGGTGGCACACGCACACTTTCTTACGGCTTGCGCTTCGTGTCTACTTCCCACCTTTAACCACTTCGAGCTTATGGTATATGCAAGTTGACTGTATTCATGGCACTTTGGCCCAACGCTCGCTAAAACTTTCTAAAACCAAGGATGTAACGCCCAGGGAGTATAACCTAGCAGCCCTTTTTTGTCAGATAGTGCTCAATGTACATGCCAATGGCTGCTAATGGTGAATGAGAGAAGGGAGAATTCGGCTTTTACTTTATAACGGCTTACGCTTCGTATCTACTTCCCACCTATACCACCTCGAGTTCATGGTATATACTAGTTCACTGTACTCATGGCACTACGGCTTAACGCTCGCTAAACCTTTCTAAAACCAAGGAGGCTACGCCCAGCGAGTATAACGTAGCAACCCTTTCTTTTCAGATAGTGCTAAATGTACATGGCAATTGCTGCTAATGGGGCATGAGAGACATTAGAAATCGGCTTTTAGTTAACGCGCACGCTGCGAATTTTTTATTGTTCGACAACGCACAGGAGAAATCTCCCACCGGCACCACCTTGCAGGTGAAAACGTAAGAGTGGTTACACACTACGACTACGACTACGTCTACAATTAGGGACGAACGGGTACCGCTTAAAGAAGCTTCGCCCCTAAAAAAAACTGGGAAGGAAGAAAAGAAAGAAGATTTTGCAGAAAAAGACAGCAATGACAATGTAAAAAATTAAAACAAACTGTGAAGAGTGATGCTAAGGTGTTTTGGTTTCGCTGCACATTTCAGCTTCTGGTTGCAAACCATCTGGTGCGTGCATGCTTCTAGTGAATTGGCTCCTCCTATGTTGAACGATTACTATCGAAACCCCTAACGCTCCCTCCCTCCCCTAACCTTTCAAGGCAAATCTTCTCTTCTTCCCTATTCCCTCAAAAGCCTTCCTTCGTACACATCACGTCGCACTTCGGTGCAACGGATGCTATAGGAAACTTTTAGATGCGGAGCATCTTATACTCGCGCCTTGTAGTGCGCCGTCCGCGTCGTCCGCGCCGTCCACACCGCTTCTCGAACATTCGACAGCTGACGCGCGCGCGTGCGCCGTCGCGCCGTCGCCCACTCTTCCACCATCTGCGCATCCCTTCCTCCTCTACACACCGCGCGCGCTTCACTCCTCCACCATCTGTGCACCCTTCCTCCTCTACACACCGCGTTCGACATCTACAATTCTCCTGATTCTCCAGTGGACGCGCATGTGGCGTCGCGCTTCGAGAACATTCAACAGCTGACAGTGCATGCACCGTCGTGCTGTATATATTCTCAAGGTCGGCGCTCGCTCGCTCAGTTGCCGCTCGTCGGTTGGTTTGTACGGCGCGTCGACGTCCAAGGTCGCGGTGAAATGAATTCCAACGAATCCACAAACACAATGATCGACGTCCCTTCGACCAGCGCCGCCCTTTCGCGTACGTGTGTACGTGTTCACTCATTTAACACCCCCTCCTACAACCACGTTAACCAATTTAGCCATCGACCCAAGTAAGTCGCAATTTAACACCCCATTTCACAACCACGTTAACTAATTTAGCCATCGACCCAAGTAAGTCGCACTTTAACACCCCGTTAACCAATTATATGGTCCGCATCCTCCTCAGTGTTCCCCCGAGGGAAGCTGCGGGCAATTTTTTTTTCTCAGAGCCTCGCTCGCCGGGAATGGCCAGACGCGAGCACGCTGAGGAAAAGGGGAGAAAATAGAATTTAAATTGCCGGCCTTTCTTTTTTTTCAAGAAATCGCACCACAAAGAGTTCATCAGACGCTGTTACTGAAGTAGTCTATACGGCATACGAGAAAGAAAGAAATGATTGGGCAGAAATTATAGAAAGTATGAAAACAGAGACCCGTCACACAAAGCTACACTAGCGCTGGTGCTGAAACGTTGGAAGCGTTGAGGTAAAAAAAAAAATGCCGATCTCTCGTACAGTGGGAATCGATGATATGCGAAGCACGTATGAGAAAGGTTGATAAAAGTCACTTTAAAATCTGCACAACGTTACGAGGTGGAGGTAAATGATGCCGTACATGACTCCCGTGTCATGATCATCATGTTTGGATTTGTCGTTTAGCGTCATCATCTACTCACGTCACGTGATACCAAATTTATTATATGTGGAGCTAGCATACTTTTGTCTTTTATTGACAGCACGTAACACAAAATATGGTATATGTGGAGCTAGCAAAATGGTCGCGAGCACCTCCTGAAGGACCCAATTACTCCAATGTAGCGTTGACGGGGGCGAAGGCTGGGCAAAGAGACGCTACGTTAGGAAAACACAAGCACTCTATAGTCTGACGCCAGGAGCGACCGGCGCGACCAGTGTCCGTCGGTGTGGCCCGATGGCAACTGGCTTGAAATGGGAGATGCTGCATTTCACGCCGATGCATTACCCAGACTACACTGCGTTTTCTTTTTTGCCATAACGGAGGGACGCCGGACGTGCTGAAACACGCATGCTTCGAAGCAACGGAGCATGGCTTGCGCTTGCGAATATATGGCAGGATCAGTGCCTGGCGTGGCAACGCCGATGTGGTCCGATGAAATGAACGCCGGTGAGCACGCGCACCGCGACACTAGGAAATGAATTGCCACCTTGACTGAGGCATCTGGTCATGTTCTCACATGACACACATCTTATGATTATCATGTTTGCACCAGTCACATACCTTCATCATCCATTGGCGAACGTAATACCGATTTTGGCACAAGTACAACTATCGAAATGGCCGCGAGTGCATCATGAGCGTGGCATGTAGTCATGTTGTTACATGACACGCATCTCAAGTTTATCATGTTTGCATCAGTATCATACCTTCGTAATTCATTCACGTCCAGTTGTACGAAATTTGGTATAAGTGAAGCTAGCGAAACAGCCGCCAGCGCATCATAAGCGTGGCATGTGGTCACGTTGTTACATGTCACGCATCTTATGATTATCATGTTTGCACCATTCACATACCTTCGTCATTCACTGGCATACGTAATACCTGATTTGGCATATGTAAAGCTTTCGAAGTGGCCACGAGTGCATGATGAGTGTGGTATGTAGTCATGTTGTTACATGACACGCATGTCGTGATTATGTTTGTATGTGTCAATTACCTATGTCACCCGTTCGCGCCGCGTAATATCGAGTTTGGTACATGTGAAGCTATTGAAACGGCCGCGAGCGTATCATGAGTGTAGAATGTAGTCATGTTGTTACAGGACACGCATCTCATGTTGATTAGGTTTTCATCAGTATCATACCTTCGTAATCCATTCACGTCCAGTTGTGTCAAATTTGGTATAAGTGAAGCTAGCGAAACGGTCACCAGTGCATCACGAGCGTAACATGTAGCAATGTTATTACATAACACACATTTTTGTTATTATCATGTTTGCACCAGTCACATACCTTCATCATCCATTCATGTACCGTAATACCGAATTTGGTATATGTGACGCTAGCGAAACGCCCGTGAGCGCTTCCTGAGCTAGGCGTGTAGCATGTTGTTACATGACACGCATGTCATGATTTTCATGTTAAGGCCTGTCGCTTGTGTTCACCATGCAATCATGTCATATCATCTCAGTTTTGCAACAAGCCATTGAAATGAAACCACCACAAGAGCTCCAGGACTACAAATGTAAATCATGACACTGATGTCATCCATGTCATCATTTTCATGTTATGACTACTCAAATATGTTCTTCAAAAAGTCATGTAGTACAATATCAAGTTTGGTAGTGATACCATCATCGAAACGGCCAGGAGATCTAAAAGTCGTACGCGGCTAGATAGATAGATAGATAGATAGATAGATAGATAGATAGATAGATAGATAGATAGACGCAAAGTCGCCGAAGCTCGCTAAGCAATGCTTCGCATAAAAAAAAAGTTGATCAGGAAAGGAGGCGCTTTCCATGTGTTCAGATAGTCCACCGCCGCAGTGGTCACTGTTGGAGGGGCTCGCGGGAAAGTTCCGCTGACGTCGCATGGCTGTTTATGCAGCGTATACGAGGCGCCATACGGTACACGCACACCGCTCTTATAACATACGCGAGCGGAGAAAGAGAGGATATCAGAGAGTTACACGGGCAGGGGCAGCCGGAAATGTGTGACCCTAAAATCTATTTCAGGGTCTGCTCAGCTGGCAGGCGAGACGACGCGTAGTATTCGGTCAGATCGATTCCATGCTTCTGCTAAGAGTGTGGGAAGGGGGAACGGGTGATCACAGCGAATACTGCTCTGCATGCTCCAGTCCCTCGGCACTGGGCACTGCAAGGGGTGAGGCCCGGGTCTGCCTCAGGGCAAACAGGGGCGCGCAGGCCAGCTGTCGACGTGCCGCTGTCAAATCAAAACAACCAGCGCAGTCCGGGCTCTCACTTGTGTGTTTTGTCGAGCCGAACAAATGACCCAGCGATCGACCGGCGGCGAGAAACGGCATGGGCAGACGCGCGGGCGAGAAATGAAGATCGAATAGCGGAAGAGACGCAGAGGGACCTGGTAAGGAAATCGAAAGAAATTGTTTCAATAAGAAAAATTATGAAAAAAATAAGAGTTGTAGCGCGTGTTGCGGGATAAGGGTAATCAAAGTCATAATCACCCCCTTTAGATATTCTTTATTGTTTCTTAGTTTAAGTTACATAAAGCAAAGTAGTTTGCCCTTTGCAATCACGGTTAGCTTCCGTAGATAGATAGATAGATAGATAGATAGATAGATAGATAGATAGATAGATAGATAGATAGATAGATAGATAGATAGATAGATAGATAGATAGATAGATAGACGGAAGGACGGATAAAACCAAAAGAGAACATATACATGAAGGCAAATGGGGGCCCTGCACTTACAAAAAAAAAGAGGAGAAAAAGGAGCACCTCGCCACGGTGGCCTAGTGGTTAAGGTACTCGGCTGCTGACCCGCAGGCCACGGGATCGAATCCCGGCTGTGGCGGCTGCATTTCCAATGGAGGCGGAAATTTTGTAGGCCCGTGTGCTCAGATTTGGGTGCACGTTAAAGAACCCCAGGTGGTCGAAATTTCCGGAGCCCTCCACTATGGTGTCTCTCCTAATCAATGGTGGTTTTGGGACGTTAAACCCCACATATCAATCAATCAGGAGAAAAAAGGTGCTCTAATCAAATCGCTATTGCTTTTTTTGCTTTTTTGTGTGGTATATTGCTGTAACTGAAATATTTTGCGTGAGAAAAATACAACATAAAAGTATTGAGAGCTGATAACTGTTGATTACGTTGTTGATATAGGTTTATTAACAAGTTAGGGTTAAGAGATAGTAAGTAGAGCACAATGTAATCACACGTGGATGGTACCTTGTTCTGCGGTGTGCGGTTTATTGCTGGTTAAAGACGAACTGGTAGCGCCGCTCGGCACGATGCATGTATGCCTGGAGAGGAGTTGGCAATATGACCAGGTCGTGCGAAACCTCCTCACGTGACCCCACAGGTTTGTTTCATTGCATGTACATTTCTGCGATGACTCGTTCGCTACATGGTTCTCAAGATTCTGACCGGTCGGCCAATGACTTAGTTTTTATCTCAAATAAAATTAAAACAAATGTACCCCGGTGGCGAACACGCTGTTTATGCTTTCAAAACGTGCACTGCTGTGTCAAGCATATCGGTCGGCTATGATGATAACTCATCACACGTGCATTGATGTCAGGAAACGGCAAGAAGTTTTTCACTAGAAGTTGAAAATAAAATGCGTGTGTAAATAAAAACAAAACTGAGATACGTGCACAGGGGCACCCTCTGCACGCCCTTCTTGAAAGAACAACATTACTGAAATTCTGAAGCTAATATCGGAGGGCACTACTCGACAAGCACAAGAATGGCAGCGGTAGTCGGATGACTATATGTTTCCTGTCATCAAAAACTTTTTTTTATTTTTTGTCATCCAAATTTATTTATATTTGTTATAACGATGTGAGCTGCTATGACCTAGAAAACGCACACATTGGCGGCGATTTTTTCCGCCACCGCTGCCGGTGACCATCGTAGCTATATCACGCACAATGTGAGAATAAAGGGGCAAAAAAGGCACATTCCACGTACAGTGGGAATGGTTGATATGCGAAGCACGAATGAGAAACGTTGATGTGTCACTTTAAAAACAGCACAGCGTTACGATGTGGAGGTAAAGGATGCCGTACATGACTTCCGTGTCATGATTATCATGTTTAAATGCGTCGTTTACCTTCATCATCTATTAATGTCACGTGATACCAAATTTAGTATATGTGGAGCAAGTGAAACGACCACGAGCACGCTATGTGCGTGGTATGTTGCCATGTTATTACATGACACACGTGTCAGGATTATTATGTTTGCACCAGTCTTATACTTTCGTCAGTTATTGACGTCACGTAACACCAAACTTGGTATATGTGGAGCTAGCAAAACGGCTGCGAGCGCATCATGAAGGACCCAATATACTCTTTATGTATACCGTTGACGCGCGCGCACGCTGGACACAGTGTGCCTTGGTTAGCAAAACGCAAGCACTCTAGTCTGACACAAAGAGCGAGCGGCGTCACCAGCGTCCGTCGGCGCGGCCCTATGGCAACTGGCGTGAAACGCGACATGCTGCATTTCGCGCCGATGCGTTACCCAGACAACACTGCGTCCCACTTTTTTCGTGACGGAGGGACGCTGGACGCGTTGAAACGCGCATGCGTCAAAGCAACGCAGCGCGACGCGCACCTGCGAGTATATGGTAGGACCGGCGCCTGGCGTGGCGACGCCAGCGTGACGCGACGAAATGAACGCCAGCGAGCCCACGCACTACGTCACGTTGGAATTTATTGGCGCCTTGGCTGTGGCATGTAGTCATGTTCTTGCATGACACGCATCTCATGATTATCATGTTTGCACCAGTCACTTAACTTCGTCCTCCATGGGCGTTTTTAAATATTGTGTGAACGACCAAGATAGTCACTATCATCATTAGGGGATTTACCCGCAGCGTACGCAATAAAGAAGAGGTCATCGGGTGGGCTTCGACATGGGCACGGCGGCTCGTCCTTTCCTCAACAGGCGTCACGTAATACCAAATTTGGCATATGTGAAGCTAGCGAAACGGCCGCGAGCGCATCATAAGTGTGGCATGTAGTCATCTTGTTACATGACACGCATGGCGTTATTATCATGTTTGGGTGTGTAGTTTACCTATGTCTTCCATTCGCGACGCGTAATACCGAGTTTTGTACAGTGGAAGCTTGCGAAATCGCCAGGAGCGTATTATGAGCGTTGCACGTAGTCATGTTGTTACATGACACGCACCTCATGTTTATCATGTTTGCACCAGTATCATACCTTTGTCATCCATTCACGTCCCATAATACCAAATTTGGTATATGTGACACTAGCGAAACGGCAGCGAGCGCATCATGGGCGTGGTACTTAGCCATGTTGCTACATCACACGCATGTCATAATTTTCATGTCAGGGTCTGCCGCTTGTATTCGCCAAGCAATCATGTCAAACCACACCAGTTCTGCAACATGCCATGTGAACGATACCACCGCAAGAGCTGCAGGACCACGGAATGTAAATCATAACGTTGATGACATACATTTCATGATTTTCATGTTATGACTAGTCAATTATGGTCTTCATACAGTCATGTTATGCCTTACCCTGTTTAGTATCGATACCATAATGAAACGGCGAGGAGAGCTAAAGGTTGTAGGCGGATAGATAGATAGATAGATAGATAGATAGATAGTTAGATAGATAGATAGATAGATAGTTAGATAGATAGATAGATAGATAGATAGATAGATAGATAGATAGATAGATAGATACGCTCAAAGTCACCGAAGTTTGCTAAGAAATGCTTCGCAATAAAAAAAAATTCATTCCCCTGCAGCACTCCGTACAAATGGCTAACTAGCGAACGCTGAAACGTGCGGCGCAGGTGTTAAGCAGTGGGTTCAACCTGGTCTGGCCCTGAAGCCTTTCGCAATTATTGGTTACATGTTCGTGCTTCTTAACGAGGTTAGACACACGTTTGGCCTGGCTATACCACACTGTTTATTTCACATGCCGCACTATTGTTCCTCGTATGATCATTGTCATGGAGGAGTGTAATGAGTGGTTAAATGCGCTTTGTATTGTGTAAACCAGAATAGTATTTATCGTATCACAGGCGGTAAAAGACGTCTCAGTTGAAGTCAGTCGGCGGGAGTTTCTCCAGTGGGTTTTTTGCAAGGGACATGCAGTAAGCGCTTTAAGGAAGCTTTCAAAGGACTTGAAGACCATTCCTCCAGCTTACCTCATTATTGTGCTGCGTGTTAGGCGCAGGTGTGGCCTTTATATGGCATCTATTTTGTTACTGCTAACAAAACAGCTCAGTTACGAGGTTTCGAAAGAATTTAGAGTACTTGCGTCGTACGTATAGAAGAAGAGGAGGACTGGAACAATGAATGAAAGCAGACCGCGCACGCAGAGTACTCTATAGAGTAATGCGGTGGATTGGGGAAAACTCGGAG
This sequence comes from Rhipicephalus annulatus, assembly GCA_013436015.1. Lineage (NCBI taxonomy): Eukaryota > Metazoa > Arthropoda > Arachnida > Ixodida > Ixodidae > Rhipicephalus > Rhipicephalus annulatus. Next base: position 902,472 of record WOVY01011931.1, read on the forward strand.
AGAAAGGAACACTGGACGCGGGGATAGACCAAGGGGGAAAAGACAAGAGATGGAAGCTAACTAATCCCGCTCCGGCAGCTTGGAGACTTGTGGCAGCCCGAAGTCCCGGCGGAATGATGCTGTCGGCAGCGCGGCGGGCAGAAGTGCTGGAATCGGGCTTCGCGCACTGCCACTGCTCCGGATATTACGGCGACGACCTCGTGCACTGTTCCTCTTTCTCCTACTATTTCTTCCCCCCCCCCCCTTCCACACACCCTTTTCAATCCTGGCGCACACTGGTCGAGTGTGAGAGCATTTAGGGATGACGGGTAAAAAAAACAACGAAAAGAAGACTCGAGCAGCGCTGCTATGCTGCCCATGAGGCTTCTCGATTGGGCATTAGCCACTGCGTCAGAGAGAGATCACATGCCTGGCATCGAAATGAGCTGTCTAGGAAAAACCCGAAAATTTCGTCTAATGAAGTGTAGAAAAAAGGAAAAAAAGAAATCATCGAAATAAAAATCAAACGTGTCGTGGTCTCTGAGCTTCTCTGAGAGAGTGGGTGAGACAGGTCGTGCGTGTTTCCCGTACACGTGTTCTCTTCGGTAGTGAGCTTTATGGCACATATCCAATAACTCATTCAGTTGTTCTCGTTAACGATCCTTGCAGTTAATTGGCTCTCAGGTTTTACTAATGTTACGCTCCGATATCATGTGAATTTTATTCAAATCTCGATATAACCTATTAGTACACTTTGTGTGAGTTTTTATTTTTATAGAAATTTCACAACAAGCGAGGGAATTCTGAACTTCCGGTTGTTCGAGGGCGAGTTACAGCATGACCCTTGAGAAGCAATGTCACCATAACAAAAGCACGATCAATCTGCATGGTATCGTCTTCTACAAACTTCAGAAGCGTTACACTCAGGTTAGGGATAGCGCTTTTATAATGCAGTACAGCATGGTCTTAGAAAAATTAGGGGGGGGGGTCAGGAATAGGTGTGAGGGGGAAGATGGTGGAAAGTCGAAGAGATCGCAGAGTTTCGCATAGCCGTATGTAGCCGTGCATAGCCGTGTAGCCGTGTAAAGCCGACTATAACCGTGTAGCTAGCATAGCCGTGTATACATGAAGCAAGAAAGATAGAGGAGGCAGCATTACGTCACGCGAGTGTAAGTCACAGCAGCGGCCCAGCACGTGATCAAAACATCAGAGCGAGCGGTAGGTTTCAGTACTCTCGGTCGAGTTCCGTTTTTGAACCTCCTACGTGAGCCGGCCAGCCTACTTCGAACAAGCGCATTTCGGTTAAAAGCTACCAGGTGCCGCACCCCGAAGTCTCGGCAAGTCTCGTTGCTTGCGAGATTTCACCGCAAAAGGTCACGTGTTGGGCCGACACGCCTGGCTAAAGAACAGGTTGGCTTGTCGAGGCTGGCTTCATGACGTTCGCTCCTTTCTTTTTTTTCCTTCATGATAATATAGCAAGAGTGTTAAAGGGAAGTGATGAACAGGAGTAGTGATGCGAAAGAGAGGAGAAAGCATACAAGAAGAGAAGGCACTGCATCCCGAATGAAGGTTTTCTGTCCTGCCTTGGACACCCAGGAGAGTGCACGTTGGGAACGCCAGCGCTTGCTTGACCGTGAATGTCGTTCATATGCGAGCTAGTCACTGCTTCAGTGACACTGCGTAATTTTTTTTTCTACGGAGGAAACCCGAATGCTGGAATTTTTCATATTTCACACCACCCGCCACGATATTTATTATAATGAGTTTCGCAATCCCCTGGTTCGATTCTTAGAAGTGATTAGGTGAAAGTACGTGCGTCAAGCTTTTTTTTGTGTGTTGTTGTTGCTGAAGGAATTGAAGTAGAACCATGGTTTGGGTGAGTTGGTGCATTATAAAAGGTTTGTGAAAAAGGCCCAGGAAACATGGCGAATCTGACACATGAATTCTCATTCAATGGGCTGGCACGATGGTATTGCTTGTTTCTTACTCAACTACCTCAACATTTGATTCTTCATTTGTACATTGACTTTTAGGGGAACTCAAGAGCCTGTAGGTGGCATGTGCATTGGTCTAAAGTCATTGTTAAGCTATGTTTTCCTTTTCTTTTGTTCGATTCAGGTCAGCCAATATTTGCCCTCTTTCGAAGTCGTGTCTCACATCTATCATTTTTCAGACAACCAGCATCAGTAAGTTACTATTTGTGAAGCTCGTTTTTTTAAACTGCAATATCAAGTATATGGACACTCTTGGCTGGTTTTCACCATCGCCGTCACCATCACGTCCCTAGTATGTATATGTACTTATACATGTGAAAATGCACAAAGAAAAATAAATCGGTACCATAAAATTCTAATGCAACATACCGGTGATTCGAACCAGGGGACCCTTCACTCCACAGCTCGTTGCACTAGACAACACAGCCACTCGCGACGCTTGTTCCTGTGATATAACAGCGAGATATTTAAATGCACCATTCAGTGATCGCGGTAGGCAGATATCAGAACAGCCTGAGCACATTTCTAGTGCCCACGCTTTTAGTTATTTTTTCAAATACATAAACTGCCCTTTGATGATGATGGAAATTAACTCTGTAAGTTATGTGTAGGTAGAGAGGAGAGTGGTTCTAAAGGGGCGGCCCCATAAAAGCACTCTAGGTAGGCAACCGTTTACGGGAACGGCGGGCTGAAATTATCGGGCCGCTTGTCGTTTTTCGTGTGATATTAAAATTTCCTGCTATCGCATTCATGGCCTCGCCCTAGTGTCGAATCTGTCGCTTTTTTAGTGAGCCGCCACCAACACGTATTTAGCTCCGAGAGCTACATTCTCCTTGAAAAAAATTAGGAGAGCTAACAAGCTAGCAAACAAATAAATAAATAAATAAAATAAAACATTTAAGATGTACACAATAAATGAAGGACGGTGAAAAGCCCGAAAAGAGGCCTCTTTCATCTCACTTCGTTCCTTGGTCATGGCTGCTAAATACTATTATGGATCAATGTCCTCTACTTTCTTACTAAAGCGGCCATATAGAATCGTCAGTGTGTGCAGCATTGATAGCAGGTTGAAGAAAATCGTGCCAAGTGCTTCAATAGCCCATAGTTGCCAGCGCGTATGAACACAGGTGCACGGTATAAGTTAAGGTGATCTAGATGCTTTCCGAGCTGGAAGATTTTAATGTCCAGGAATACGAGGTGGTTCATATCAGGCATTGTCAATAGGATACTGTTGCTAAAATTTAGTCAGTAAGGGTTATCACGACTTTCAGAAATCGTCCTTACATATTGTGTTTTAATCAAAACCACCATTAGGTTTTTGCTGACGTTGCATTAAAGTAACTTTTGGTTGGTGGATTGGGGCACGTTCATAATTGATATTAGGGCGCGAAAAAAAAAACAACCACTAGAGCGGACACTGGACAGAGTGTTACTAGGAGTTGAGTCATTTGCTGAAATACACGTACATTCATAATATTGTCAACGCGTGCGTGGTCCCATAAAGCATGCCCAAGAAACGTTGCAGACAATTCAAAGCGACTTTATCCTCCTCGTTCGAGCACCAATGCACTGCGCTGAGATGATCGTCTGAATACTAGGTGATTGTCTCGATACGTCAAGCCAACGATTCGATTAAGTTTGGTCGTTTTCACGCTAAAAAATTGTGGATCACAGAGCTTCACTTTTTGAGCTAAACTAGTTACGCTGGAGTGAATGTGCTTCGGGATTGACCATGTATGCAGTCAGTAAAGTGTCATTATGACCGCACTGTTACCGTGTGCACTGTTTCCGCGTTGCTGAACTCAGTGTAAGTAAACAGCATTTGTAATGAAAAAATTACTCGCTACAAATAAGAAAAAGTATCATTGCTTCTTCCTAACAGTTTCCCGAAGTGCACGCACCACTGATGATTTTGAACCCTTCTAATTGCAGTAAACATCATGGAGTCGTCTTTTAAAAGTAGCGATATATGAACGCACTTATATTTCTATGCAGAACCTGAGATTGTGGCATTCATGCTATAAAATTGTATATTGCGTTATCGTTATGGAGATGCAAACTTTTCAAGGTCCAAGTTGATACTTTCTTTTTGTCAACCCTATAACGTTCGCGGAGAAAGAAAACGCTTTTCTATTCATTGATGCATTGATGCCATAAAAAATTCGGCAGATCCCACATACCTGGGAATCGGCGTTATGCGAAACATGTGGAGGAAAGCGGGCCATGTTGCAACTTTTTTGTTGAGCGACAATAAAATGACGCTAAATACACGTACAATCGTTGCACGCACAGACGTATGTTGAAGAGTTGCTTTATATAACCAGTTGTTTTACCTTGCGCAACGATGCCAACTGGAACATGCGTATTAGCACCACCAAAAGGTGATATGAAGCACTGATGCTCGCGAGGATGCTGGTCCTGCACACTGCTACATAAATCAACTTCAGCGAATGGCAACTAACCACAATTGACGCTAACCCGACATAACAGCTGTATGAAAGGAGCACATATGTATTGCTTTTGAAATTCGGTAGGCAGCACTGCAACCCCACTTGACGTTCCACGAAGATTCGCGTCTATTTGAAAAGTAGTTCCGAGACCTGGCGTAGATCTGTGGTAAAATGCTTCATTGCCACGCATAATGCTTGGGCTTGATTCCAGCTGGGACCCTGACATTGATTGTTTGCATTCGTAGGGTCGAGGCTACCGATTTCGGTTATTTTTTAAACCTCGCATGTTAAAATTGCCCATGTGTGTTCTCGTCGTTCCTGGGTAGATAGCAAGTCTCAATCACCTATGGCACATACTCGCATAGCGGCGGCACACACCTGCCCGTGGTAATGTGCCACTTCTGGCGGGATGTGTTTGATGACGTACGCGACGAGATTGTCACATTATTTATGTCTTTACCAGCACGTCATATTCGTCAAATCATCTTACCCTACCATGCTAATTTTGGTTCACGCCAAGTTAGAGGGCGACCACGAGAGCACCTAAACGTAAGCGACTAGATAGATAGATAGATAGATAGATAGATAGATAGATAGATAGATAGATAGATAGATAGATAGATAGATAGATAGATAGATAGATAGATAGATAGATAGATAGATAGATAGATAGATAGATAGATAGATAATAGATAGATAGATAGATAGATACGCTCAAAGACGCCGAGGTGCAGACAGGAATGCTTCGTATTTTTAAAAAAAATTCAGCACGAGCACTACGCAGAAAAAAGGGAAAACAGAAAAGCAGATAAGTTAGCCGAAACAGAGGCTTTTTTAAATTTTTACTTTTTTGTCAGGCATACGGTTTTTATCCAAAGAACCTACAAATGACGCCGAGAGTAGCCTGGAAAATTCAATAGCCAAGCATTAAACTGTCGTGCGTTTCCAGCCACATAATACTCGAAGCTTTGTAATAAGAGCTCCGAATGATGCGATGTTTCAAATGTTGCTAAACACGTCAAAGCTGCGCGAAAATGGACTCATGATGGCTTCTTCAGAGGTTCTCCCAGGTAATAAAAACTTTCTAGCTGCTGCACTTCTAATGGGTAACAAAGCAGAGACCCTTTGACGGCTGGGCACATGCAGTAAAAACAGAAGGAAGCGTCTTCAGTTGACGTCACCCATTGCGGTATCCGTCAAACAAGTGTCTTGCTGCTGTACACAGCGGCCTCATCAAGTGTGAGGTTCACGGGATGGCTTTGAGCTCTCTCATTGTAGTGTACGAAGAACTGTAAATCTTAGCCACTTTTTTTAAAGAGATAAAGCAAGCAAGCAAGCAAGAAAGAAAGAAAGAAAGAAAGAGAGAAAGAGCACCTGCAGGGGAGACACAATCGGCTTCAATAAACCTTATCATTACGATATCTGATCTCGCAGAAATATATAAGCACAAAGGAAGAAAAAAATGCAACTACCAAATAAATTCTCTATGCTGGCAGAGCCCCTCCCCACCCCACCCCCTCTTTAGCAATGTAAGTTCAGAATGCCGATTTCTTAGCGCCCGCTTTCTCGCTCTTGGGCTTTGCAAAGTTCGCTTCTGAATCTTGCCTCCATGGATCCCTAGAGAGATGGCGCGCGCTCTTCTTTCATTGCAACTTTTATCAGTGACAGTTTTACCTCGTACAATTCTAATTGTGGCGCTTTTTCTTGTCAATTTCCTGCAGCGATTGCAGATTTACCCCGTAGCGAGTTCAGACACAAGCTGCGGTCCACAACTTGCGAAGAAATACTAAAAAAAAACAAATAATTTCCTTCACTCAGACTTACGTAAATGAGCACCAAGGAGACGCATAAAAAAATAGTAGGAGCTGGTGACAGAGGAAGCAGAGGAGAGGCTTTGTTATTATGTCGGTTTACTGTACATACCCTTTTTATTTGTTCATGTTATTCTATTTACAACGGCATCATGTTTACTTTTTCATCCTGTCCGCTGGACACAAAAATAACGTTAGATTCATAATGTAAACGAAACGACGTTTCCTCTCTGGCTGAAAGGCAAAAAAACAACACATTTCTTTTGAACTATTCTTGTTCCTTCGCTGCCTCTGTTTTCTACCTCGGACATCGTGCTTTGAATTGATCTCTGTCTTTCTCTGCCCATTTTTCCACTGAAACTGCGCAAGACCGCGCACATAAAGCACATTTCGTGCATTCGGCAAACATAGTATGTATGGAAGAAGCATGAATGAATCCGTCATTTAAATATAGCAGGAAATGCACTGAGAGTTTCCCACGATGAAGCAAAAAGAGGATGTCAGGTGGTATAGGCTGGCAAAACGAAGAGAACGAGAAAATAAAATAAAGAAAAAAAACTGGATAATGAAAGATGTAAGCAACCTAAACCTCGGCCTCGAACACACCGACCAAGAAAACAGGACACGTGGGGCAGGAAGAAAACTTGGGGGTAATTCGGAGCGAAAAGTTTTTTTGGGATGAGGCATCCAGCATGCTCCGCACGTCTGGCAATCGACCTTGCGCCGCTTGACTCCCGCTTGAAGAGATGGGGGGGGGGGGGGGTGTTCGACTCTATACTTCTGAGATGAGGAAAAGTTAAAAAATATGGCCATGCTCGCGGGAAAGTTCCCGCTTTTTTTCTTCCTCTCACAATATGACCCCACCGCTGAGAAAACGGCTCTCTTGTCTTAGAGGGCTTCTCGGCGAATCGGGTTTTGGCTTAAACTGTCTCTTATGGTTTGCTTTTGCTTTCTTGAAAAACATTGCTTCAAGGAAGTGCTGGAAGATGTGGGCATGCTTCCCGAAACCAAAACACAGAACATACATAAGTGTTCAAACATCAGCGTTGAAAAGAAGCAAGACAATAAGAAGTCGAGCTGCGGTGGAAGCGGGTAGCTTGCGAGGCTTCAGCAACATTTCTTTCTTTTTTTACCTTGTGATCTCGAAGACAAGCTTATCGTGGAGAGCAGCTGTGTTCAGCGTAGAGTACCAACCCTAAAAAGTAACAAAATTGCCCAGTGTGTGGAGAGATTTCTGAATTCCACGCGATTGTTTTAGGACACATCATGTTTAAAAAAATGAAGATTGTCTACAATAGTCTCAACAGTCAATCCGCTTTAGACCGCTCAGAATCTAGACGACGAAAATCCTCCCTTGTCAAAACAAGTGTTACTATTTTTCTTTTTTCTTGCGGTTTGTAGCAACCACGAGCTTAAATCAGGAAACGACTTAAGCTCGTTGCATAGGATTTCCGTTCTCGTCATACAATTCAACGTTTACGACAAACGCTGGTGGTTTAAAGAATGCCCAAAACACTCAGATGGCTACTTTAGGAAACTGTTTTGTTTGATTTGAGCATTTCAAGGCGCTAAAATTTTTGTAGCCACCAGCATAGACTAACCATACACACAGAAAGCGAATAATGAGTAGACACCGATGTAGAAACACAAAGCACCTGAGCATATGGCAGTACCTAGAAAGACAACAAAAACAGGTGAGACGTGAAAGCATGGATACAAGAGAATAAAATACGACAACGCAAAAGACTATTATGAAAAGTTACAATTAGCGTTTCGGTTGCTTGGTCGAATTCTTTTGTGTCAACATTTACGGGCTTCGTACTTTCTTCATGTTGAATTTCTACGAAGTAGATGAACTTTCTTGTGATTCTGGGAAAAGCATATATACCCAAGAAGCGAGTAATCCATTGTTAACAAAAAACGCACTAAAATGAACAAAACAATGTGAGAATAACCGAGGTGTGGCAATCGCACTTGTTCGCAAAAACTTCCAGGCAGAGCATCTGCGAATGCAAGGTGGGGACTTAGGAAGGGGATAGGGGGGGAGGCGGAGCACGTGTGTTTTCGACGGACGTCGCACCAGTTGTGGAGTGCTACTAAGGCTGGCACAAATATTCCCTCCGCACTGAGCTTACTCAACTGAAAGTGATTTTTCGCGCACTCGATCGAATCAATAGACACCCGATCATAGAACGATTGCGTAAAAAGTACAATGAGTGAATATTAGGTGAGGCTAAAGAAAGAAGCAGGTGCGCTTTCCTCTGCCACGCTTTGCAATTTTCAGACCCAAGATCGACGCCTATATTCACAATTGCGCCGCATAGGAAGGTTCCTCCCCTTTAATAGCTGTGTTCTTGAGTTCTATTTTTGTATTATGTTCGTGAAGTTGATGGGTAAGCGTTTTCTGAATGCGAGTTTAAACTTAGCAGCTACTTCTCAGAATGCTTTGCTTGTATCTAGCTCTTACATATAGAGACCCTGAAGTATTAAAAGATAGTTTACTAATTTATATAAAAAATAATATGCATTTCATAGACAGAAGTAGTAAAGGTGTTTCTTCGCCGTTTTTGGGCATTTTTAAACAACGGCTAAGCTGATTAAGATGCCGCAATATGTATGTCATATATCAACACTCCTTGGCTAATCACTGGCTCTCTCGTCCTAAACAGGTATCTGCGACAGATATGCAGGAGGTACATCACACTATTCACCGCTGATACCACTGTTTAGTAGTGTGATGTACTTCATGTTAGTGGCAGCTTGTTTCGTTCTTAGTTACGACAAGAGGAACTTATACTTCTTCCTGTATAAATTATAGAGTTTCCTAATATACACTAGAGGGAACTCTGGCGCTAGTGTCTATGGCAGCTGCAACGCACGGCGCTTCAGCGAGCATGGGAATAATAGGTAGTACACACATTTGTCCAATATTCGTACTTCTGGCCTGCTTTTGGCTCCGTGTGTGCTCGTGTGGCTTGGAGCTGCTTTCTTACCAAACAAATATTAGACAATGTTCAGCGGTTGCGCTTCGTCATCTTATTTTTTGAGACTTACCTTTCCAAATCAGGTCACAAAGTTCAAAAGAGTTGAATCTTTCTTTCAAAACGAAACCGAAACAGCAATAAACGAAGCCGTAAGTACGATTTGCTGCCCGCAAGTACGAAGACTAGGCAAACGTGTGTACTACCCATCATTCCCATGGTCGCTGAACCATCGCAGTGCCAGAGTGCCCTCTAGTTAATTTTAAGAAACGCTATGGTATAAATGTCCTAAAATGCTTATCCGGGCCTGCTGGTACATGATCCACGAAGCGAAAAAACAGCGCAAAACACAGGACAGTTAAAGAGACGGATAAAGTACTGACTTACAAGCAAAGTTTTATTCCACACATGGGGATATATATAGCGCACGGAACATGAAAAGAGGGAGAGGTGCGGAGGGACGTGGAATGTTTGAGCATCAAATCTTAAAATGTGTCTGAAAGACTGCGCCGAAGCAATCTTCCACATTACAAATATATATACGCAAATTTTCCGGTGGAAAGCACTAACGAAGGTAGGCTCACGCACATTTAACCTTTCTTGTCAATGCAAAACGCCTCGTATACTTCACGTGCTCGTTGATAACTGTATCGTCGGAGAATCTTGCATTCATCAAACATATCTGACAGCCGCATACGGAGCTATTCGCAGCTGAGTTGCTGTCAACAGAACACCGCATTTAGATTTCGGTGTTCTCTGAGGCTGTCATTTGCACTGCGGCTAGTTTTCCCAATGTAACAGTGACCTCAAGAGAGGAAGATTGTGTATACCGCTATAAGACAGCATTCCACAAACTTGTTTCGTGTTTCATGTCACACACGCCATTCTATCTATCTATCTATCTATCTATCTATCTATCTATCTATCTATCTATCTATCTATCTATCTATCTATCTATCTATCTATCTATCTATCTATCTATCTATCTGTCTATCTACCTATCTACCTATCTATCTATCTATCTATCTATCTATCTATCTATCTATCTATCTATCTATCTATCTATCTATCTATCTATCTATCTATCTATCTATCTATCTATCTATCTATCTATCTATCTATCTGTCCGTTCGTTCGTCCTTCCGTCTGTCTGCCTGTCTGTCTGTTTGTTTGTCTGTCTGTTTGTCTGTCTGTCTGTCTGTCTGTCTGTCTGCCTGTCTGTCTGCCTGTCCGTCTGTCCGTCTGTCTGTCCGTCTGTCTGTCTGTCTGTCTGTCTGTCTGTCTGTCTGTCTGTCTGTTTACGTCTGGGTGCTCTCGTCATCACGTGAACGAAAATTAGGAGAGTAAGACGGTTTCACGAATATGACGCACTGGTTATGACATGAATAATGTCACGATCCCGTCATGTGCGTCGTCGAACACTTTCCAGCTGACAGTGGCAATGCCCACAGGCGGGTATGTGCAACTGATAGGCGGGTATGTGCCACAAGTGGTTGACACTTAGTTTATACCCAGGAAAGGCGACAACACACATCGGCAATCTTAATGCGTGAGCGTTAAGAAAAATTTGAGATTGCCAGTGTTGACCCGACGAATGCAGAGAATAAATGTCAGGGTTCGAGCAGAAATCGAGTCCCAGAATTCTGCATGGCAACTAAGAGCCAGGCCAGGTCTCGTGACAACTTTTCAAGTGCACCTTAACGTTCATGAAACGTCAGCTGTGGTTACAGTGCTGGTTCTCAAATTTTATAAACATTACATGTGTACTCCTATGATAGGGTGGGTTAACGTCAACTGAATTTTCATGCCATACGCTGAAGTTAAATAATGTAGCAGTGTGGAGGGCTACCATATTCACGAGAACCAGCGCTTCATATCAGTTCATCACTTCTGGTGTTACTAATACGCATGTGTCTGTTTGCGTTATTGCAAGCAACTGGTTATATAAACATCTGTGACTGTTCAACATGGGTTTGTGCATGCAAAATTTGCACATATATTGAGCATCATTTCATAACTTGTTGCTCCTTGAAAATTGGAACACGGTCACATTCCCTCCATATGGTTCGCACAACGTCGATCCTGTTTAAGAACGGTGAAAGAGCGTGCCCACACACACACACAATCACACACACACACACACACACACACACACACACACACAACAGAAATTGTGTGTGTGTGCCTTCTTTGTGTATTCCTTCCTTAACCTCTTTAACACTTAACCTCTTGAACGGCCGCTGGCGGGTTGCACCTGCCAGCTCATTGTAGGGAGTGCGGCTGCCAACCTTTGGCAGATAAAGCCACTTGTTTGTTTGGACATCACGACAAGTGCACCAAGGAAGTGATGGAGGCTTTATTTATTGAAAAGGAGAAGAAAAGGTGTGTAAGCAAGCCATTTGTGGCCCTTGGTGAAAAGAAGTTCGGTATACCTGGGTTCAGCGCTGCCATGTTAAAGTGATTGCCAGTTTGTTAGGGACCGTTTCGTATGTTTATGGCAAGTAGGAAGGCGTGTTTTTTGTGTTTTTTCATAATTGTTACACACGTGTTGATGATGAATATGATTAGGCTTGTTTCGTACCTTGTTTGCTTTGATGCGCAGACGCCTTTTGTTTTCCACGTGACCGGGTCGAATGCTTGATACATGTGCGTGTATCCTTCAATAAAGTTTAGTTGCAAGTTCAGTGCGGAGTCGTCTGTTCCTCAGTCTTTGTCCATATTTTTGCGCTGTTTTTACTTCCCAGGTATGAACAATGTGCTAGCCCAACTTTCGCCATTATTTCTGTGTCTTCCTTTTCAGTGCATTTTTACGTTAACAACATTGACCACCAACTTGTTCAGATGTCCCCCTGGGTGAACATCGATCGCAGGTATACGGAGGATCTGCCGATTTTTTTCTCGCTGAAAAGACAACTCTGATGCTTGCTTGCTTGCTTTTGTGCTACCTTTTTTAGACAAGGTGACGCCCTATGCAAATACGGAATGACCACTGTTCTTGTAAGGGATCTCTTTTCTTCAACACTAGTTGGTTTCGTTAGGTGTCTTGAGTCTTCTAATATTCCTTCGGCTACTGTAAGTTGTCCGGATATCTTGCCAAGTGGTGTCTGCACACCTGCGAGTCAAAGCTTGTACACATTGTGTGATAGCATGGTCGCGTCCACGCTGTCTCTAGACAAGATTTCGCAACACGTTCACTAGGCAAGTTTGGAATGTGCAGAGATATAAGATAGCAAACGTTTCTTGGAGCGGGGAAACAAAACCTTGCTTGTAAGTGTGCGGTTTGTCCGTCTCAGTGTCCTGTGTTTGGTGCCGTTCTTTCGCTTCGTTGAGCAACTGTCATCTTGGCAACGAAGCTGTTGATCCAATGATTTATTTGCAAAACTGTAGTCATCTGCCCGTAATACAACATAAGCCGAGACTTCGAAAGAGGAGCGACGACAAGAGATTTATATATATATATATATTATATATATAGATATATATATATATATATATATATATATATATATATATATATATATATATATATATATATATATATATATATATATATATATATAGATATTATATATATATATATATAATTGGTGGGTTTAACGACCAAAATCAGCATAATATTACGAGAGATACCGTAGTGGGAAGCTCAAGAAATTTCGATCACCGGTAATTCGTTACCATGCGCGTAAATCTAAGCACACGGGATTCAAGCATTTTGCCTTCATCAGAAATGTGGCCACCACCGCCCGCATTCGATTCCGCGACCTGCGGCTCAGCTGCCGAGTGCCTTAGTGAATAGACCACCGTGACGGGTACCATGTTACTCATGAAGGTGACTTCTCGGTAACAATACATGTATTTCTCCCTCATACTTCCTCGGTGAAACCGTTGAGCTGACTAATGCGCCTAATATAACATCGCAGTAATTGGCCATAATGTCGTAGTACTTAGCTAAGATCATACTGGTTGGCTAACGTCGTAATACTTGGCTATGGTGTCGTATCACTTGGTTTAACTTGGTTATAACGTCATATCACGTAGCTAAAGCCTCAAAACGATCTAGAAGCAAACTAGAAAGAATTCACGTCACCTAGGTAAGGCTGGAAAAGAACAGAGAAGCAACAAGATTAGTTTTCGAAATCGTCCAGCTTTGCTTGCACTGCCTAATGAAAGCTTCACGAATAACTTTATTGGATAATTTGATTAATTATACTGCTGATTTACTTGATTTGGCGCTGTAATTTTATAAGAATCACTGGTATTGCAAACTTTCACCGAAGCGAATTTGTCTCTTGGGGGCGGATAGCGGCCATTGTGGTTAAAGCTCTTGAAATTCCTTATACAGGGTGTCCCACGTAACTTTAGCCAGAGATGAAAAATATGCCGGCACACACGACTACGACACGACCAAATGCATGTTGCTTCCCGTTGCCGGGGGTTAGTCCAACTATTTTTTCTGTTCTCAGATATTGTTTAATCAGATCTGTTTATTAACCCAACTTTTGAAGGAACGAAGATTAATAAAAAAATCAATGATAAAGTTGTAGATCGGTTAGCAAAACGTCCAAATAGATAGTTTTGAACTTTATATCTATTATATATTAGTGTTTTTCTGCTAATTACAAAGACCCGCGAAATACAAGAAAATACCACGTGACAAACCCGCCCGCTCGTCAGTGCGTACGTTGATCGATTCTAGTGCTCCCTAACGTTCCACGTACGAACGACGCGCTTCACTCGCACCAGTTCATGACAGCGATAAGCAGTCACAGCGGTTCTCGTTTTTGTGGCCGATAGCAAAACTTGTTCATCGTGAAGCCACCACCATCGTTGCGGCCCTGGCGGGACAGCACAACGGGGCAAATGCTATGGTCGTTTGCACGCGGAACGTTAGGGAGCACTAGAACCAGTGTGCGCGCTGGCGCATGAGCGGATTTGCAACGTGGTATTTTTCGTATTTCGTGGGAATTTGTAATTAGCAGAAAAACACTAGTACCTAACAGATATAAACTTCAAACCTATGTCATCGGGCGTTTTGCAAACCAATCTACAACTTTCTCATTGAAATTTTTGATCTATTTTCGTTTCTTGAAAAGTTAGTTAATTAAAGATATCTAATAAACAATAATTGAGAGCACAAAAACAGTCGTACGAACTCCAGACATCGGGGAGCATCATGCATTTGGTCATGTCGTAATTACGTGTTCAGGCATATATTTAAATTCTGGCTAAATTTACGTGGTCACCCTGTATGTACTTTTATACGTAAACTCGCTTTCAGGGTTCCTGTGCGGATATTATCCACCGTTTTACGTTCCCAGTTACGCAACGCACACATCGTGTTCGAAGCACGAAAAATAGAGAAATTGAGAAGAAAAAAAGTATGAGTCGTGAAGATGAAGAATGAAAAGGTGTCAGTTTACTGAAGCAGACGAAGGCAACCAGGCGCGCCGCACTGCCGTTGTAAGTTGGAAAACAGTCCGTGCCTATACCGGCTACAAACCTTCAGTTGTTTTTTTTTCCTTCTGCGACCATCACACTGCACGGCTCTGCGCATTACGAAGCTCTTGCCGCATTTCTGTGTTTTTCGAGCAGCTCGTTGGAAGTCTAAGTGCCGTCGGCCTGCCAGTCCCCAATATTTTCCGACGGGTCGTCGCCAAACAGCGTCTTCTTGTAACGCTTGTACTTATTTGTGCCGTTTCCCTTGGCTTTTTTTTTGCTATATACTCTTAGTTCCTCATTTCTTGCCCATGTCTGCCTTGTTCGAAACAGTCTCTCGTGATTTCTCTCTCTCTCTCCTTTTCTCTCGCTCTCTACGCCTCATCGTATCAGATCTTCTTGGTAGCTTGGTTACTGCTGCTTCCATCCATGCCTGCCCTGCAGTCAGGAATTGTGCTGTGAGAAAGGAAGCGAGATGGCAATCGGAATTCTTGTTCATTTCCCTTCTTTCTCTCTTCTATCTAATTTTTCCAATGTAGAAACGAACACGTGCGCTTCACATCGAGACTTGTAAAGACTTTGATTTGTGGGGTTTAACGTCCCAAAACCACCATATGATTATATGAGACGCCGTAGTGGAGGATCCCGGAAATTTTGACCACCTGGGGTTCTTTAACGTGCACCCAAATCTGAGCACACGGGCCTACAACATTTCCGCCTCCATAGGAAATGCAGCCACCGCAGCCGGGATTTGAACCCGCGACCTGCGGGTCAGCAGCGGAGTATTAGCGACTAGACCACCATGGCGGGGCATTGTAAAGACTTTGGCGTGGCACGTAAGAACATTAAGAACAACAAAGAAAAGTTGGATAAGAAGGTTGGAATCACGTATTAGTCTGCTTTGTATTTTGCCAACAATAGCTGCGTGCAAGCATATCGATGACGTGACGCGCAGGACGCCGCGACTGGTGCTCTTCTATATATGACGAAGCGGAAAACGCGATGCAACGTCCAGGCGACCAGCGGCGTCGCTTTTGTGAGGCCCGCAGGCACGGTGCCGGATCACCGAGTACGCAGCTTCGACGAGAGACAGCGTTGCAGCATTTTAGGCGGCATGCTCGCGCGGATACGAAACGCGAGCTAGATGAAGCGGAAAATACTCTCGAGAAGGGTGCAGGAAATCTACAGCTCCTTGAGTGGGCGAATGTGTTGTTGATATCACATATGTCTCTGTGAATACATTCATCCTAGTAGAGAAGAAGAAGAAGTGTCTCTTTAGAAGAACGCTTGTTTCAGCGCTCTGTTTCATTTTAGTGAAATCATCGGTCTTTTGAGGTGCCTCGCCTCTCCGTCTTGCGGTGATGGACATGGAGCATGGCAGAGGCCCGCCTGGTCACAGGTCCTCACACCCGTCAGCCACAAGGAAGCGAGCTGGCTCTCCCAGTGACACTGAGGACACCGATCTCTATTCTATGTCGGAAGACGACACATCCGATGGCAGCTTCATACCTGTCCGGGGTAAGAGGGCAAAGAGAAGGACGGCGAATACAGTAGCATCAGCTCCTGCAAGCACAGCGACTGTGCATTCAAGGCCTGCGCGCTGGCCGCACGTCATCATCTTCATGCCCGAAGATCCATCAAGCAACCTACGGCTCCTGAACAGGCAAGCCCTTTCGGTTGCTCTCGAATGTGCGGTGCCACATCAAATTAAAGACGTACGAGTAAACCCAAGGAAGAACATTCTCGCCATAGACGTGCACGATGTGAGTGCGCTAGGACAGCTGCAGCAAATGACTGAGCTAGGTGGCATTAAAATGCGCCCCTTTATCCCGATGGATGACAAATCAATTGCCGGTGTAATTTATGACATCGACACTGCCATTCCTAATGCTGACTTGTCTACCCTCATCAAGCCTGCAAACGAGGGAACTGTCATTACGCAAGTGCGGCGCCTTGGAAATACGCGCTGCGTAAAAGTGTTTTTCAAGGGAGATTGCATACCGTCCCACGTTAAAGTTGGACATTTTCGACATCCGGTTCGACCATTCATCCCAAAGCCACTTCAATGTCATCAGTGCTTCAGGCTAGGACACGTCAAGGGCGTATGCCCCAACTTACGACTGTGTCCCCGCTGCGCTGAATCTCATGCTGAAGACGCCTGTCGGGCGACTACTCTGAAGTGCGCCAACTGCAGTGGTCCTCATGCTGCCTCGTCGAAAGACTGCCCTCGAATCCAAAAGGAGCGCGCGGTTCTCAGACAAATGGCCCGAGACAACTCAACACACAGGGAGGCAGCCGAAGTAGTCCGGCGTCGGCGTCGACGTCGGCATCATCGAAAGTCTTCAAAGAAGGCACATTCCCGAGACGCTCCTTCCCACTCTGTAGCGGTTCCATCCAGTAGCGCCGCGAAAGGGCCCACCACTTCTACGAAAGAAACAGAGAAGCCTCCTTCTCTGGAGGAATGGCCCACGCTCCCGACGCGCTCTTCTGCCAAGAAACCTGTGCAGGTTGTGGCCACACAAGAGCCGTCTCCAACCATGGAAGATTTGCCTAAAACTGATCGTCAAGTGATCTCGGTGCTGCGTTCCCTTATAGAAGCCATCCGAGCCATATTAGTCGACATGAAGACACCATCTGCTCGAAGCGCACTTGGACTATTGGACGCCCTAAGCCCAGTGCTTGAATCTCTCAACTAGGAAGACGGCTACTCACACCTCAACATTTCTTAAAGAAGTCAAGGCTGCATCCGTCATCCAATGGAACGCCAGAGGACTAAAATCACGCCTTTCAGATTTTCGTCAGTTTGTGTTTACCAACGTGTTTCCAATTATCGTCATTTGTGAACCCAATTTGTCGAAACCAATAAGACTATCGGGGTACGAAGCTGTCATGTCTTCAACGAACGGTGCGTGCAGCAAAATCATCGTCTTTGTTCGTCGTGAACTGACGTATGTTGTGCAACCAATTGCACCTCACGATGACAATCAGTATGTCTGCATCACTGTGAAAAAGAACCAACTCATGTTTACTCTCATAGGCGTTTATATATCACCGTCAAGTAATCTCGATTCCAGGAGATTAGCGGATATTTTGAGAGTGTGTCCTGCACCATGGGTTCTCATAGGTGATTTCAATGCGCACAATCACGCATGGGGAAGTACGCGGACAAATGCAAGAGGACGCAGGTTAGCAAACATCGCCTACAACTATGGCCTTACTCTCCTGAACGATGGCAGCCCCACTTTTCTTCGAGGGGTGACATACGTCAGCTGTCTCGACCTTGCTTTTTTCTCCAACTCCCTCGCGAGATACGTCAAGTGGTTTCCAGATGTTGAGACACGAGGAAGTGATCACATTCCAATCTACCTTAACATCAAAGGCTTGTCTAGTTATGGTCCACGGACGACCATTCGAGCAGTCCAATGAACCAACTTCAAATCTAACATGGAAGATGCTTGCAGCGATGGCCTACGATCTGGGTTAGAGGAAACAATTAGGAGCACAATGCAAAACGCCACTCGCACGGTGACGATATCTTCCACACGAAACGACTTTGATATAGAGTTGGAGCGACTCCGAGCACTGCGACGCCGGGCGGAGCGTCGGTATCGGCGTACAAAATCAATTCACGATCTTAGGGCAGCCAGGAGGATGCAAAAGAAGATTCGGCGTCGCATGGATAGATTAGCGTCGGAACGATGGACAACGTTTTTCCAGTCACTAGACCCTCGCAAGCCACTCTCACACATTTGGAAAACGGTGCAAGGTCTGCGTCACCCTACGGAACAGCGCTTTCCATTCAAAGCGCTCGCGCTATTTCAAAGGAGGCCAGACATCGATGTCGCAGAAGATTTCTGTGCGCAGATCGCCAACCAAGTCACTCGTCCAGATTCTCCAGTGAGAGGTGACGTCCCCCGTTCCCGTGACTACCACATGGACCTCCTTTTTACAATGGAGGAGCTCGAGGCGGCACTAGCTCTCTGCAGGCGTTCAACTTCTCCGGGCCCAGATGGTATTCCGTACCGAGCTTTGTGCAACCTTGGGGAAGGTGCAAGGAGAGAACTGTTGAGCCTCTACAACATCTCGAGGCAGGATGGCAATGTTCCTGATGACTGGAAAGTAAGCCGCTTGTTACCCATCTTAAAGCAGGGCAAATCCCCACTCGAACTAACCTCATACCGCCCAATAGCGCTGGCCAGCTGCGTAGGGAAGATAATGGAACGGATGATACTAGGCCGCCTGGAGTGGTATCTTGAATACTACAAGATTTATCCGAATTCAATGGCTGGCTTCCGACGCGACCGCTCTTCTATTGACAATGTCGTTGATCTAGTTTCGTACGTTCAGCACGAAAGATCCCGTAAGCGACTATCCGCAGCTTTGTTTCTAGATGTGAAAGGCACTTATGATAATGTACTACATGAAGCCATTTTGGGTGCTCTTGCGGTGGTTGGCCTTGGTGGTCGAGTCTTTCGGTGGATTTCGAGTTACCTGGCTGCAAGATCATTCTTTGTGTTAACAGAAGATGGCCCAACTACGCGACGCTATACTTCCAGGGGTGTTCCTCAAGGCGGCGTTCTTAGCCTGACGCTATTCAATCTTGCACTAATTGGCCTTGCTGAATACTTGCCAAGCACCATTAAAATATCAATATACGCAGACGACATCTGTGTCTGGACATCGGCAGTCACACGTCCTCAGATACGTTCCCGGCTTCAAAAAGCAGCAACTACGATTGCCAACTACTTGTTCAAACAAGGTCTCAGCATATCACCAGAAAAATGCGCGCTGGTGGCTTTCACTCGCAAAGCAATGACCCCTTATGTCATCTCAATCTGCGGGCGACCGATTTCTTACGCCAAAACCCACCGGTTTCTGGGCATCATTATTGATAGGGACCTCTGTTGGAGTCCGCATGTGACCTATATGAAGAAGCGCCTGACCGCTGTTTCTCAACTGTTCAAGTTCCTGGCAGGAAAGACGTGGGGGATGTCAGTAGACGCAATGATGGAGCTCTA
The DNA here is from genome assembly GCA_013436015.1 of Rhipicephalus annulatus. Classification (NCBI taxonomy): domain Eukaryota; kingdom Metazoa; phylum Arthropoda; class Arachnida; order Ixodida; family Ixodidae; genus Rhipicephalus; species Rhipicephalus annulatus. The sequence continues at coordinate 922,141 of WOVY01011931.1, forward strand.
CAGGGCCCTGTTTCTCGGTTTCCTCAGATATAGCTTGCCTGTGCTTAGCAATATCCGCAAGACCAATGTTCGTGTTTTACAGGCAGTACAAGCTCAAGCGCTGAGAGTGTGCCTCGGTCTGCCCAGATGTACGTCAACAGAAGCAACAATTGCAATTGCTGGTGACTATCCGATACAAACTCACATTGTTGTAGAAGTCCCGAGAACGCACATCCGACACTTCGCACGTGCCCCCGGCCATCACCTTGCACTGTTGCCTTCAGAGAGGCGCCAAGCATCGTTCGCCAAAATTATCGTGAAATACAACGATAAACTTCCCTCGGGCTTCACTCATGCATCTAAACCATCCATACCACCTTGGTGTCTTATTCGACCCACAGTGCATCTTAGTGTACCAGGGATCCGGAGGAAATCTGAGTTTTCGTCACCCGTGCTGAAACAACTGTCTCTTCTTCTTTTGCACGAGAAATATTCAGACAGCATACATGTATACACCGATGGTTCCACGAACCACCAGTGTTCGTCAGGGGCAGTAGTTATCCCAGCAAGAGGTGTTACCATGAGCTTTAGGACTGACCACTCCACGGCATCTACAGCAGCGGAACTAGCTGCTTTGCGCGCTGCACTTTGTGTGGTCAATCCGGAACCACCGCAACAATGGTCGATTTTCAGCGACTCAAGGGCTGCCCTACAATCTGTGCTCTCAGCACTGCGTCGCGGCCCGTACGAACAGGTTGTTTTCGACATTCGATGCCTTCTCCACACTTTACTCGAGAAAGGGCATCATGTGACGCTTCAATGGCTGCCAAGTCATTGCGGCATCATAGGGAACGAACATGCCGATACTGCCGCGCGGGCAGCCCTTGAAGGAACACGAAAAGAAGCCATACCACTTTCGAGGACTGATGCTGCCAGTAATCTTCGACGACTTGCGCGTGAAATTACGTTTTCACTATGGTGCCCACCAAGCATCGATACGTATCGTCAACACCACCTGTCCTATTTGATGGCTCTCCGCATGCCCACTGGACTCGACCGAAGAGAAGCCACCCTACTTCATCGCGTATGGCTAGGAGTGGCATTTACAAAATCTTACTCCTTTGTCATAGGAATGGCCGACAACGCTCTCTGCGATGCCTGTCATTGCGAAGAGACGCTACACCACATCCTGTGTGACTGTCCATTGTATGAAATCCAGAGACAGTCACTGGCGTCTGCTTTTGCGCGCATCGACAACAGCCAAATGTCTGTGGACACTATTCTGTGGAGTGCCCGAGAGAAGACACTGCAACAGAAGGCGACGAAAGCTCTGTTGAAATTTCTACGCGACACCGACTTGAACAAGCGACTGTAACAGCAATGTCACACACCGCGAAAGACAAGACTGGACTATGACTGAGTGTGCGCGCATGTGCTGCCGAATGTGCTGTTTCTATCTTCCCTCTCTGCTCTCTTTCATCTCCCCCATCCCTCCCCCATGCGCAGGGTAGCAAACCGGCTGCCTATAGGCTGGTTAACCTCCTTGCCTTTCTTTTCCCTCTATTTTCCTTCCTTCATCCTAGTAAGGCTAACTGGGCACTCCCTATTTCCCAACCCCGGTGTAGGGTAGCATACCGGACACTAGCATTTGGTTAACCACCCTGCCTTCCTTTTTTTTCTCGTTTCTCTTTCTCTCTCTCTCCACAAGAAACAGTTGATCCTTTTTTTAAGCGAAGTTTTCTTAGTTCACGCATCTAGGACTAGACATGACCTCGCCCGTGCTGTTTCTGGGGCCCGCAAATGTGAGCGCAAAAGTTTTCTGCGTGACCAAGGTAAACTAACAAACGAACTCTGCATATGGGGAATGGTGGAGAAGACACTGAATGAACACTACTAGCAAGGCACCATGTTTCAGGCTGACTGTTCTGCTATTCACTTTCAATTCCACTTCGCTTTGCGCTTTCAAGCTTAAATTGAAGTCAATTAAAAACATTACGATAGCGTCCCACTAGTGGCGCTAAACGTGATGTAACAGAAAAGTTTGGCGGCCTTCGTTGCTTTTCGTCTCGTTTTTTTCTGTTGTATCTCTCTATCTCTTCTTTACTTCCTCGTTGCGTGAACTCCGAGTTAGCAATTGAGTGCCATAACCAATAGAGCGTCGAAGCGTTGTTTTGGGACGTTAAACCCCACAAATCAATCAAGAGCGTCGAAGCGGACGAAAGGCGACAGAGCACGCTGTATGATGCCAAAAATAGAAAGAAAGAAAGAAGGAAAGAAAAAAAAGTAGGAATGAATGAAGGAAGAAAGGAAGGAATGAAAGATATAAAAAAAGAAAGAAAGAGATAAAGAAAGAAAGAGAAAAGGAAAGAACGGAAAAGGTAATTTAGAATAATGACGTGAAAAAATGAAGTATACCTATCAATTTCCCAGACGAGAGATACAGAATGAGTACAGAAGAGGGGCAGGTAGGTCAATCAGCGCTAAGCCATACAGACTGTCCGGCACTATAGAAAAGGGTAATGGAAAGCTATAGAGGAGGGGAGAAAATTGCCTCTTCGAGCTGGCGTAATTGCGCAAGGTATATACGGCTGCTGAAGATACCCGTTTCGTTGTAGAAAAATTACGAAAAACACAACGCACACCAATCGAACAAAGCAACTAATCACAATAGAGAGAGAGAGAGAAAAAAAGAAATGACTGCAAACGAATAGAGATATTATATTATAAACTGGTGCTGGCCTATATAGCAAGCTACAGAACCATTTACTGCTTACATGTGTGTGTGTGTGTGCTAAAATAAGAGAAAGTGCAAGGCATTTCATTATTCCCGTGCGAAGTTCTTTGCACGCACGCGAAACAAAAGCGGCGCTTTTCTTCTTAAAGACCACCTTGTTTTCAACATCTGGCTTGGTGCCTTTCTGGCACGGTTATACATAAGGCATGGTGTGCCCTCCCCTCCCCCCCCCTGAACCTTATGACTTTTCTCTCCACCTGCTTTCTACTTTTTGTACGAGATTGAACACCGGGAATAGATCTGCGGAAATGTCCCTCCGAACGAAATGGGAACCTTGGCCATATTTACAACGGTACAAACATCGTTGTATCAAACCTGTGCCGCTGCTGTACCAACATCGCGGTTATAAAAACTGCCGGCGCCACCACGGCCTCTGGTTCAAATAAAACAGAACCGCACGTACAGATTCCGACTGAGTGAAAGAGACGAAAAAATGGAGGGCTAAACATTAGTAAATTGGAATAAAAGAGAAATAAGAAGTGTTTATACAACGAGAACGAATGCTGAGAAATACAAAAAGAAAGCAACAAGAGTACTTGTTTTGCGATGTGTCAGGTTTTCTGGTTGGATTTTGTTCGGCTGTTATCATGTTTCTTTTTTTTAACGCTTGAGAACTAAAAGTGTTTTACGTCAGAGCGAGATGTCCTTGTAACAGCCCAATTTTCTTTCCGAGAAAAATAAGTGAAAGAAAAAGTTCGTGAGAAAGAATCTGAGCCATTATTACTAAAGAAACGCCCATATTGACAATCGAGCGTTTCGAAATAGAATGAAAACTGTTCCTGTCATAATTTATATGAAATCTTAGCTTCTGTGTAAAATAAATCTTGAAGAAAAAAATTATTGTCTACAAAAAAGCTAATTAATGCCCTTGTTTTTTCCAAGAAAACGTCTTATTTTTTTCATACGCGATTCCTAACAAGCGGACTGTATGCAAGCACCTTATTTGCGGTCATGAGGAAAATTTGTTTGCACTCGTTCGATTCAATAGGAATAATAAGCAAGAAAATACAACGTGTGGGCAAAGAAAGTGATACAACCTTAAGTCGCGAGCAGTATTACGAAGAAAATAAATGTGCAACGTCGTACCATGCGACCCTTTAGTGAGCAAATTTTTATATAATTAAGAAAGGTTTGATAAATATGAAACGTATCCTTCTTGAAAAGAAAAAAAAAACTTGTATGCGAAAGTATGCAGTTACCTATCTTATACTGGCCCATTTCAATAGTACGCCGTCTCGCTTTTCTTTCATATATTATTTTTATGAGCACGGAGACGTAAGGTTATAAAAGTATCTCTCAACCATATACGCGAGAAAATTTACCTGCCAGTTTCGCTTCTGTGACACAATGATGTCATAGCTTTAGCATTTCTTTATCTGTCTGGAGCCTCGATTCGTCTTCGAACAGTATTTATCAGCGACTTCGCACACACATTCTTCGCTCACTCACTAAGTTTTATGCCAAGAACCTTACGTAACCATAATATATGCATGTCATGGTGACCTTCAAGTCATTGGGCAGCCGCGTTAAAGAAAGAATCTGCACGCAGTATGGTTTCACAGTGAAGTACAAACACCTCTCATCGTCACACTAAGAAAATCAAATCCTTTCAGATTCACTTGTAACACAATTAAGGAGACTCATTATCTCACTGATAATAGGTGCACGCTCAAAACCCCAGGGGGTCGATAATTCTGGAGGACTCCACTACTGCGTCTCTCATAATCATATGGTTGTTTTGGGACCTTAAACACCACACATTATTCATTCATTCAATCAATCAATCAATCAATCAATCTATCAATCAATCTATCTATTAATATATCTATCTATCAATCATTCGATTCTTAAATAAATAAATAAATAAATGCCTGCACACAGACGCACCTTACGGAGGCTGCATCGCGCATGTGCTGTTATTCTTGGGTACAATTTGGTACCGACGTTACACGTGGGTTCCAATGATCGTAAGCGCTGAGCTCCGGATAAATCAAAAGACGAGGAAGCCCGACCTGTTCATCGATGCTTCGGAAACCAGAAACAATGGACCTAAGTAACAGCCAACCAAAATACACACGTGTGTGTAACGCTAACCGAAAGAGTGACAAGAGGAAGTTGTACACTGTATACTACGGTTGCCTTAGCCCTTGACATGGTGGTACTAGAGAAACAGGAGGCTTTCCGTTACTCCTTATTTCGATATTACCAGATATAACTTACCTTTATTCTCTTCTTCTGGGTGTACCTTTCATCTCCCATCCAACTTTCGCTTTTGCACTCTAGCCAATTCCGGTCAGCACAAACACCGCCTATATCGACTCACTGTGCCACTGTGTTGCCCAGTTCTCGCGCGTGACTCGTAGATAATTCGTAGCCGTCGAAACAGGCAAGCTGAATTTTATTATCATGCGTAATTTTCTAGACACGTAGTTGTACATCGTATGAGAAATTTGGCGGCGACCAGTTGCGTCATGTTAAGGATCTTCGCTCTGTCCCGGTTGCAAATAAACCGACTACACGCGCATTCAACTGTACTGCATGGGACTACTTAGACATAGCAGTATACTCGGCATATAGAGCAGACCTCGACCACCCGTTTCGCGTCTCTGTGCGTGCTTCTGTGGTGCTCCGAAACAGCGCCGTAGTTCGACGCTGCTCGCCCTTATTTCTTCCGTGTTTCCGATGAAGCAGCTGAACGTACGAGAAGGCCGGTGGAGGAGGATACGAGGCAGCGGGGCGTTTTTCTTTCTTTTCTTTTTCGCACCCCCGGCACGCCTCGCAATAAGCCTTTACCTTGAGCATCGCGCAGTGGCCCTCTCGACCAATTCTTAATAGGACGCTATTTTTCTTCCGGTAGCCGTGTGAGAACGCGCAATTCGTTTTGCGTAACAAAGATCAGCAGAGACTGCTCGTTCAGTTTCTAGTCTTCTCTTCATCTTTCAAACTACTTCTTTTCTTTCTGGCTTTCATCCTTTCTTTCTGCTTCTTTCATTTCTGTTCACCCTTCATCCCATCTCACGCGTCTCATTTTCTCGGTCGCGCTAATGCATGACGTGACCACAAACAAATTAGCATTCGACTGTCTTTACAATTCGGGTGGTCAGGTTTCTACGGCTTCATGAATCCCTTGAACGGCTTCACACCACTTCGTTTATATATACGTTTTGCCTGGTTGCCTGGAACTTAATTCGAGTTCCGAAACTTGGGACGTTAAACCCCACATACAATTCGGGTTACGATACGTCGGAGATGCGGCTGCAATCACTTTTTATTTCTTACTTTGCTCCCGTTTTTGCTGGTCAAGTAATGATTATTTTTTGTACCAGCGTTTTCTAAACTAAAAATTACCAGCGGCCGCGCCTTTACGTAGCGTAATGCGCATTCAGAAGTTACATTCAAACAACTACTTCTTGGGACACGTCCAGCCTATCCTTATGGAGCTTTGAAAGCGCGGCACAAGGTTGAAGAGTGGCAGTACACCTCGGCGTTTTATTAGTATAGTGTCTGCATGATATGCCTGCAGTACCAATGCTGTAATCAGTTTTTGCAGTCATTCAGGAGCATGAGTATTTAGCATAATGCTAAAGAATTCCTTTCTAAAGCCATTTAAAGATGATGACGCATGCTGACACAGAATAGTTTAGTACCTTATCGACAAACCGACAAAAAATGGAAGGCCAATTTAAGCATAAAAAGGGAACTTACCTATGTAGGTGGGTTGATATCCTACTCTTTACTGGGAAACAATGAAGCTGTAAAAAAATGGTAAAAGGGAAGGTGCTGTAATAATGAAGATGTGTTTTTCTCGACATTGTAACCCCCCTGCTGCAGCGCCTTCGGGCTAAGCAGGGTAATCATTGAATAAAGAAAAAAAAGGTATAGCAGTACATGATAAAGATGTGCTGCAAAATTTTACATCTCGAAAATTGCGCGGCTCAGTCAGTGGCTTGTAAAATGGCGGCAGGTTACCTTATAGTATTAAACTTGAACATAAAAAGCACGCTACGAAGGGTATAGATATAAATAATAAAAAAACTGCTATGGTTTAACGTTCCAACGTTATGATTTGATCATGAGGGAAATCCTAGTGGAGAGCTGCGCAAATTCAACATCCTGGGATTGTTTAACATGCTCCTAAATCTGAGTACACGGGTCTCAACCATTCTCGCCTCCAATGACAGTAGGGCCACCGAGGCCGACATTTGATCATGAGGCATTCGGGTTAGCAGTTTAGCACCTTAACCGTGAGACCACTGTTGCGGGTACAGACGAGGCGTTAACTCACAGGCATATAACCCATGCGGCCCCTGTCTTTTCGGTTACAGCAGTCGCTGCGGGTGTGCGACCGAGAACAAACTGTTGACAACTTCGTGAACAGGCGAAGTTGTTCCCCTTTCAGACTGTACCCTGTTAAACATATGCGGGTTACACGTAAACGCGTTACTGTTCAACATACGCGTCTAGATTCTTCGAACCAGTCATGCTCGCACGTGTTTCGGGTGGTTATCGCTTCACTGAAGTACTCCGTCTATCAACAAGCCCGTATCTATTTGCTCAGAACAGCGTAAGGCGTTGCTGTCTTGTTTGCCCTTTGGCAGCGCTTTGGGGCTATGCAGGTTTTTCACGGCAATGTTTCTCTGCGACGCCCGCTCACGCTTTGCGTGGCTGGCGCTTTACGGAATACCCTCTGCACTTACGATTCTCTATTCCCACAGCGGTCGTGAATGCATGTCTCTATTTGTGTCTATTCGATGGCTACGGCGCCCTTTCTTATCTTACGTACCCTTTATTCTGATTTTTTTTTAAATTTTAATTGGTATTTTTTCTTGGAGAACCTTTTGCTACGTGAGCTTCTGCAGCTTCACGATTTAGATGTGCTGGTTGTTTAGTGTGCTGAAAATACGTTTCCGTTCCCCTAACCTATATTGTACCAAAAAAATAGAAGTTAGAGAGAGAGAACACAAGGAGAAAGGCAGGGAGGTTAACCAGGGCTGAGCCCCGGTGGGCTACCCTGCACTCGGGAAGGAGAGAGGGAGAAGGAAAGTTATAGAGGAGGAGAGAAAAGGTCACTGACTGGGCCGACGCATAACAGTTTCACCATCACAAACGATAAAACAGGCCGTTGTCTGAGAAAATGCAACAGTGCTTTTATTGCCTTTCGGAACTCGGATGGGCAGTGCCATGGTCCCAATACTTTCTCGACAGTAAAATCACTCCTGTCCAGTTGATTTAAAAGACTGCGCAGGTGAAGCCTCTCGTTTGTGTATGCCGGGCAGTAACATAAGATGTGTTCAATAGTCTCATCAACGGCACAGTCATTGCACTCTGCACTGTCGGCCATCCCTATCTTAAACTAGTAGGCAAGATAGAAGTTTGATTATCAGAGCTTTCAATTTCCTTTTCGTAAAGAACAGAAGCCCTTACTAAGTGCATATAGACGGCACTGTAGGAGCACGAATTTTGATAAACAAACTTGTACGCTATAACAAGGTATGTCATTACAGAGAGAGAGATAGAACATTTGTATCTAAAATGCATGCACAATCCATTACAAGTGTGAAAAAATTGAATTTTCCTTGTACAACTCTGCATCGTTATTCTTCAGTTGCGGCGCTGAATACTGATACCTGTGCAACACTGAGATCGTAAATGTTCGAGCACTTATTTTATCACCACTTGTTTTACCAACGCACTTGTTTTACCAGCGTAGTCCTATACCTCTGCTACACTGGCGTAGTAAATGTCACACTGAGCGAGTGAGCTTGCACTCCCAGAATTTGCCTATGGTGGCACGGTGCTACGCGTATGCATTTGAAATAAGGGTACTAGCGATGTGTTACTAAACAGCTATGCAGATATTTGTTACTTCAGGCAATGTTTCTTATGTAACATTGTGTTAAAGCTATAAGTCGCCCACAAAATAAACTTTTTGTACAAACGCGGTGGCTGCAGCAACCTAACGGCGTGTTCTGGGCATAGCCTTGCAGCGGGTGTGGCTGCATAATGCCTGCGAGCAAGAATTGCAGAGTAGTCTTTCGTGGTATAGTACTTTTAATGCATAATAATATTCCTAATGGAGAGAACGGTGGTCTAGACAACACTGCGGAATCTGCCCCGATAGTAACTTATTGTTTCTCGAACCACCGCTACCATCGCGAGACATTCAGTCCCAGACAAGCGAGTTCGGCAAACGTATACTCATTGGAAAGGTGTGATTCGAAGGGTGTTCTATTAGAGTTTCCGTGAGACAGCCTGCGATTGGCACAAGCGGTGAAGTGCACTTCCTGAAATCTCTCTTAAGTGGCCCTGTGTGACAGCGGTATTGGACCATAATGTCAGCTTGAGAACTGTGACCTTGCGAGTGTGTGCTCACCCTCTCCTTCTTTTTATCCACCTCTAAGTTTCACACTCCCCTGTATCTTTATAGATATAGAACGGCCTCCATGCATAACTTCTCTCTCAGTACACTCGAAATGCGGCCAACCCTTCATCGCATCTAGTAAACTGTGAGTTTCGGCAGTATTACAATTATGCCAGGCGACCGCGTCGTGATATCTGAACGTAGTTGGATCTATCAGATGCCCTTCTTTTCTCTTATGTTTTCAACCTAATAAATAGAAATAGTAACATAGCAAAAATAAGAGAAGAAGAGGGAGGAAAGCGAGAGATGGGATAGGAGACGAACGCCGAAGCGAATATCAACACACCAAGCACCACTTGCAAGCGTGTCTGAACGTACGTCCCACTATAACGTACGTCATATTTATCACCACTGAGTCCGTGACCCGGGAGTAATACCTGCACGGACGTCGATGGGAAAGTAGCGTGGAAGAAGGCGAAAATATAAAATAAAAAGGACACAAGAGTAGCTTCACGTGACGGGGATATGAATGGATACATCCGAAAAAAAAAAGGAGAAGGTGTCTAAAATAAAGTTTACGGTGGACGCGAAAATAAATACATGTGTTCGCGTCCAAATGTTTCGGGTAAAAAAGGCTACGAGGTCACGCATGGGTTCGTAGTGCTAGAAACGAAAGGGGCCATGGGGAAAATCCTTAACGTTGAACAAACAAAATATGTCTTGACCTCGTGAATCCCGCAAGTTCACTCAGAGCGGAAGGTGCCACTGCGCGGGCTGTTAAGATGCATCGTCACGCCGTTCATTTCAACTCGGTTCATCGAATCTTCTTCAGATAGCCTCGGAGCTTCTCCTCCATAAAATATTACTTTTTTCATCTTATTTTCTCTGAACGGCTCCACAACCTCTTTTTCCAAATGCGTTTTTCATTCGTTTGCTTCGGAAGGAGAAGCATGAATGCATCAGGAAAAAAAAGAAAAGGGAAAGCATCTCGTTATGTTCCTGACCAGAAAAACTGCCACGACTTTGCGTCGTGACACGTTTTTTTTTTCCTTTTTTTGCTCAATAGAGTTCTCCCCAATACATCTCTCGCCCTTCCTCGTCCTTTTCCCAAAGAAATCTCTGCTTCCTAGGCACCAACCTCTAAATTCATCTGTGATTTGATTTGAGTTGGTTTTACCTTGGCTGTGTGGAACAAATTGGCTGCTCGGGGATCACAACCCCCTCCTCCCCCCTCCAACAGAAGAATAAAGTAAAAGAAGGAAAGACGTAAGTGACGGCCTTTTTTTTTTCGTAAGAGCAGCTTTCGAAGTGATACTCTTCGACGTAATGGTGGTACCGTTTTTCTCGCCATCATTATAGTGGAAAAAAAAGAAGCTGAATTACAGAAGCGAAGTTAGCGAATGTCGAAGCGCTGACATCAGATGTACTTTACCAAAGAACGGCTACCGCACAGCTCCCGCACAAAAAAGGACGACGTATAGGTTGACGTATGCGAAGTGTGAACATGGAAGCGATGTGTTGGAAGCAATTGATGACTTGATCGGTAAATCGCTACTTCCCGCGACCACTCACCGAGATCAGATAGGAGTGGCTGCAGCACCCGCTGCAGAGTATACGATGAGAACAGTTTTTAATGAACCTCTCCCAAATAGCCATTAGGAGGAAAGGCGGGAGGAAATACAGCATGGAGTTATCAACAAGCTACCACTTCTTTCACGTGTTTTTTTTTATCCATCGCGCACGTCAATGGCGGCGAAATAGGACGGGCGAGAAATTGAGTGAACAAAAGAATTTGGGAGCGAAGAGAGAACCTGTTCCTTTCTTTTCCGCCTTACTCCGGTGTGTTACAAAGAAGCAGTCAGCGAAGAAGAAAGACGACGGCTGCTTAGGAAAGCGCGTCGAAGAGGCGTACATAGCTATAAAAATAGAGATGAGACGAGATCTGTTTGCGTCACAATCCTGGAATACAACGTGAGGTCAGTCATGTACGACGAGCTAAAGATATAGCACGAAAATAAAAGGACCAACCCAAAGAGGTGCTCGGCGACTTACACCGGCCTGGAAATAGTTTTCTGCGGGGGAATTGTTTCCGGTTGAGGAGAATTGATGCGTGGGAGAGCTTTCATGCCCTACACCATTCCGCTTATTGATTTTAATGCTTTGCCCCGCCGCGGTGGTCTAGTGGCTAAGGTACTCGGCTGCTGACCCGCAGGGCGCGGTTTCGAATCCCGGCTGCGGCGGCTGCATTTCCGATGGAGGCGGAAATGTTGTAGGCCCGTGTGCTCAGATTTGGGTGCACGTTAAAGAACCCCAGGTGGTCTAAATTTCCGGAGCCCTCCACTACGGCGTCTCTCATAATCATATAGTGGTTTTGGGACGTTAAACCCCACATATCAATCAATCAAATTTTAATACTTTATTTTTATGTAGTAAACAGATAGATATAAAAAGAGGCAAGGAAAGACAAGAATGTTAACTAGTGTAAGTTTATGTAGTTCTTACGAGGGTGTAACCAAATCTGCTCAGCTGCAGAAAAAAAAACTGCTGCTTTGTCTAAAACGAATGCTTGGACGAGTTGATTCCTACTTAGTAAAAATAAAACAGCGGAAATACAAGGCAGGATGAAAGAAAAAAAAACACACGGTTATATTCGTACTTGAGTTACGTTACTTTGTTCAATCCACCGTATCTAATCTTTTACAGAATAGGAGCCTGCGTGCACTACAATACTAACAGCTCTGTTTCCCCCTTGAAATATACGAAGAGAATAAAATGATGGTTGTATTAAATTGTTCTGGACAGGCAATTCAAAATAAGATTCGGAAGTACCCAAAGATAAGATAATACACATTTATTGACAATGTGACGAAGGTGTATATTTCATTCTAAGCAGACAAAGTCACGTCATATATCTTTCTGAAATCCAACTGGGATCCTGCACAGATGTTCTTCTTTTACATACCATTTTCCCTTTCCGCCCTATGTGGGGTTGCAAAGCGGACGTGTATCTGTTTGAAAGAGTGCAAGCTCAGGAATAAAGAGTTACATGCATGAACCGTGTCATCATGAACATGATTTCAAAAATCCGATAAAAAGAGCAGAACATCGGAAAGTACTTGCCCTATACAATAAGCAGTTCAAGTCACTATGGCCAGGTCACGAATATGCACGTCTGGTTTTCATCGCACGTCGCAAGTGAACAAAAATACACGTAGGTACGCACCGACATCCAGGCTGGGATGCGCAGATAGAAACAAGTCCTTATGACAACAAAAAGAAATGAACAAACAAGAAGAGAAACCCTGTGCAGACGCTAAACGAAACCACAAAAAAACTCATAGTGGACTTTGGCAGCAGTTGCGTGTTCTTTTGATATCGTCATCACATTGTTCCCATCGTCGAAAGCAAACCACGGAAAGTCGCGATGCACCAGGGGTGCACTAGCGAATCCGAGCACGCGACAGTGTTGCGAAGGCGCCTTCACGTGCATCGTCATCATCTGCCGCACGCAGGTGCGGCAGATGATGTCGATGCACGTGAACTGAGGGCCTCTCGTGTCTTTTGTTCTGTGCAGCAGTTTTACGGGCGAAGCTCCTTAAAGTGGCACCCGTTCATCCCTCTTAGTAGTAGTAGTAGTCGTAGTGTGTAACCAGTATCACATTTTGACCTCCAAGGGGGTGTCGGTGGGAGATTTATACTTTGCGTTGTTAAACAATAAAAAATTCGCAGCATGCGCGTCAAATGAAAGCCGAATTCTCCTGTCTCTCATTCCCCTTAGCAATCATTAGCATGTACATTGAGCACTATCTGACAAGAAAGGGTTGCTGCCCCGCCACCAAGGTCTAGTGGCTGAGGTACTCGGCTGCTGACCCGCAGGTCGTGGGATCGAATCCCGGCTGCGGCGGCTGCATTTTCGATGGAGGCGGAAATGTTGTAGGCCCGATTGTTCAGATTTGGGCGCACGTTAAAGAACCCCAGGTGGTCAAAATTTCCGGATCCCTCCACTACAGCGTCTCTCATAATCATACGGTGGTTTTGGGACGTTTAACCCCAAGTATCAATCAATCAATCAATCAATCAATCAAGAAATGGTTGCTACGTTATACTCGCTGGGCGTAACTTTGGTTTTAGAAAGGTTAAGTGAAAGTTGGGCCGCAGTGCCATAAATACTGTGAACTAGGATATACCATGAACTCGAGGTGGTTAAAGGCGGAATATAGACACGAAGCGCAAGCCGTAAGAGAATGTGCGCGTCTCTTTTTTGTTCAGTCCTTGGAATGTCCGCTGGTGCTTCTGTATGATGAATATATGATGAAAAGATGCGAGATGGTGGTACTTCGAGTGTTGAATAGGTGGACGACTGGACACACAGACAAACGCATGGACGGGCGCACGGATGTTGTCATGGACGAATGGACGCATGCATGGACACAGGAGCGAATGCATGGACGAATGCAGAGATGAACGCACAGATGGACGTGCGGACGCACGAATGAACACACGGGTGGATGGGTGGATGGACAATCCCTGTGAGAACAGAGCTATTCGAGCAATTCGCTTAGCCGCCATCTCGTTTGGACAGCCATGTAGCTTGCATCGTTTTTATCTACGATGCTGTCTTGTCGAAGCTGTCTTTTTTACAGGCTACATGAGAATGCGAATGGGACTCAAGATGACCGCGATCCACTTATCTGTCTATTTAGCCGTCTACGGATAGTATGGGAACACAGCCTGATTCGTCTCTGTCTGGGTCGTCAAGTGAGTCACGCGATTGATATTGCGTAGCTAGCACGCGCTTCCGAGCCACCGCGACGTGCTTGCGTGTGTTGCACTGTACTCTAGTGTAGCCACCCACGAAATTATCCGCATGGGTGCCTAGGAACGCACGTTTTGTTTCGTTGGAATGTGTGTTTAGAAAAAGTGGGTAACGATTTAGAGTACTACAGGCACTCTACTATGGGAGAGTTTAAAGCCGTCCTGGTCTACGACTGAAGGAGTGTTGTCCTGTTTTGTTATAGGTGAAGAAAACTAGAGTTTGAAGGTCGAACAATTTGTGTTTAGAGAAATTTGTTTAGAAAAAATTTATTGCCACAAACGTCAATAACACTCAACAGAACATTTCCTTCCTAGACATACTCTAACGATGATGACAAAACAGACGTCATTTACATGAACATGGACATGAGATGACGTTGAAAGAACAAGTACATTCAATGGCTCACACAAACACAACTACAAAAAATACTTCGAGGTAAACAAGAGACACAAATAAAACATAAATGTGTACATTTTGCATATTTACAAGTTGGCATGGCATTTCTGCCGGCACATCGACAGATCAGCCTACCAATACCAGGCCGGCCGAAAGACAAGTTTCACTCGTCCGTCAAAGACCGACACAAAAGGGCAAGACCAGTGCCGAAGAAATTCCTCTTCACCGAGGAAGAAGAGCTCCTCCGACAAAACAGACAGCAACTCTGAGTACAATCGTTCTAGGATCGGGTAGAGCGCGCGGCGGCGGCGGCCCGCTGCAATTCCCTCGCAGCGGTTGCGCCAGAGGCAGAAACAGCCGGCAACAATGAGAAGACAAGCGAAGCGGCCTCGCGAACAACGCCCAGAAGAAACAAAATGATTTACTCTGAGGCAGCGATACCCGACATGTACGGCTCTCCAAAAAACGCGAGCAATGACACAACGCCTCAGAAAATGCTGATTTGTTTCCCGAAGGGAGTAGTTCGGACATGTTGCTGACTGGATCATTCTCCACCTTTCAAGGCGGTCGAGAGTGGGAAGCACACCCCATCCCAGGCGCCACATGAAGTCCCGAAGGTGTCCAGACAGAAAAGAAGCCGTTAAGGAGCTCCAAGACACCCGTCTAGAGCGAGCACGGCGGGCTGGCGGGACCAACGGAAGCAACAAAGCAGCAGTTGTCTCAACTATGTGGTTGTTCAAAACATCTATGCCAGGACAGCTCGACTTTACATGGCGAAAAAATGCAACAGTTGTTGCATAAAACGCAGGAAGTGTTATTGACTGCGGCCCCCTGTTAAGTTGCACATTAGGCATCAAATGCCGAAGGTGAGTACCTAGAAAGTAATATGCAAGCGTTCGTGCGGGAAATTCCTCTCCTTGCACTAGGCGCAAAAAGAAACGCAGTGCCAGCAGACGACAGCGTATGGACACTGAAGGGAAAGCAAAGCCTCCCTCAGAACGCTGCTGTCCCAGTGCCGCGCGAGAGACCAACTCAGTGCCGCCTGACCAAAAAAAGGAACACAAAGCAGACTGCAGTGATCGCACGATACGTAAAGATGGTTGCACGACGTGAGAAAGGTACCAAATACGACCGCAAAATACTGTCTGCGCTAGGTACCTCCGCTCAAGAAGCGGCAAGTCAAAATTCCGTGCATCCTGAATTTTCAGTCTTACTTCTTCGAGAGCGTTTAACCAAACAGATTCGCAAATGCCGTAGTGGTTGTATAAAATACCTAAAATACGAAGGGACGCGGCCGGCTGAATGGGAAAACTGGCGCTAAGCCTGGAGTTTGGGGAGCCAATGAAGAAATACCGGGATTTGGAGATGTTCAACGCTGCACCTGAAATGTCGCCATACTGGGAAAATACACGCAGGCTGCGTGAAAAACTATCTTCATCTGAAAGGTACAAGGTTATATCATCAGCGAAAGCTGTGACTTTCACGACACCGCTACCAGGACGCGCAAGACCCTGGACACGTGAACCTGCGTCAAGAGCACGCAAGTATGGCTCAAGGCTGAAGACAAATAGCACAGGAGACAATGGACATCCCTGACGGACCCCACGTGTTATGGAAAAAGCGGCACTTTCCCAGCTATCCAGAACTAGTGTGCTTTTCAGACCAGTGCACGTATTTTTAATCATTTCCACAAACGAGTGAGAAAAGCCGAAGGCTGTGAGCACATTAAGGATATACGCGTGCTCAAGTCGGTCAAACGCTTTTTCCAGGTCCAAAGACATAAGGATACCACGCGCAGATCGCGACAGAGTATAGGCTATGATATCCCGTGTGGTATATGACAAGCTGTGTATTTCTCGTCCAAGCACTGATGAAGTCTGGTGATGACCTACCAGGGTGTTCAACAGACCTCTAAAACGTTGAACGGCTACCGCCGCGATTATCTTATAGTCAACGTTGAGGAGCGTGATAGGTCTCCAATCTTCAGGATCAACAGAGGAAGCATCACCCTTTCGAATAAGCACAATGCGTCCATCTCGAAAACTTGATGGAAAGACACCGTCCTCGTAGCATCGCCGGATTACCGCGGTAAAGGCAGCACCAATCTCATCCCAAAATGTCAAGTAAAAATCAACAGGAAAACCGTCTGGCCCTGGGGCCGTTCCACGTTTCATAGATTTCAGTGCCATCTTTACCTCTTCAGCCAACGGTGGGATGTGCAGGCAATCCGCAGCTTCTTGAGGAATACGGGGCAAATTTCTAAGCATTGGCGGTGTTTCATCACAGTTAGTCCGCATGGCCGAACACGACATTGCTTCAAAATGCGCCAAGAAAACAGATCGATCACGCGTAGGAAGCCGCTGCGCAGGTGGTATTTGTGCTGTCATTGAGACAGATGGCTCTGATTGCCCAAAAAACGAATGTCTCGCGTAGCGCAGCACCTCGGGATGTGCGCATGGGTTGTGTCTACAGCGCCATGCTGCTGCCGCCAGGGACGAAGCAGCAGTCAAGCGTTGAAAGCGTTCACGCAGTTCACGCTGCCACGCTCGCATCAGAGGAGAAGGCGTCTCGGCGCGCAAAGCAATGCGTAACTTCATCGCAGTATCAGCAAGCTCTTGAGAAACGCGTCGACGAAGCGAACGCCCCTCCACTGCGCAGCGCAGGCGCCACTGTGTTTTAAGCGCATCCCAATCTTCAGGACCAGATGCCGTGAGCGACACACGTATTGCGCGTGACAAATCTGATCTTGAGCGCGTGTCCTGCAGGACGCGAACATCAAGACGCCATGGCTTTTCCGAAAAAGAAAATGGAACTTCGAGCTTCAGGACAATAGGCTGATGATCAGATACGTACACAGGAGAAGGTGGGAAGGACGGAACGCATAAATCGGAGACAAATGCCTCTAATGCTCGTGGGATATAAGCCCGGTCGAGCCTGCTGGAGGATCGTCCACGTCGCCACGTCCAAACAAAGGTATTTCCGTGCACTACATTGTGCACGTCTAGTAATGAAAAGTGGTGGACAAGGCGATGCAGCTCGCGTGAATTCCAAGCAGATCGGCCCCAGCCAGGACCTTGTACATCGGTTCGCGTATTTAGAACGCAGTTGAAGTCGCCAATCAGAATGACATCACGACCGTCAAGAAAAAACACATCCAGGTCTCTAAAAAAGTCATTAAACTGTCCAGCTTGCGCTGGCCCATACACACACAGTATCCTTAATCTGAAAGAAAAGTAGCTACAGTCTAAAGCCAAAACCCTGCCCACGCCATCGTAAAAAGCATGATGATCCCGTAATAGAGCTCGATTAAAAATAATAATACCTACTCCCGTAAAACGACATATAGCAAAAGAGAAATAACAATCTAGGTTGAGCTTTTGTTTAAAAGCAAGCACGTCGGACTGCGAGAAGAAATTGGTTTCCTGGAGGCACAAAACATCACAATTTTTAGCGCGGGTGACACTAATCACTTCAGCCTGCTTTGCCTATAGTATTTTATTTTCAGATAAGGATGTTGTTATCTATGCAGTTTTACCTGCATCGTGACTTGGTTTTAGAAGTTAGTTTTATATGTTGCAAGATTATTTTTTGTTGTATTAGACATCTTTCTAGTTTATGTAATTATCCCCACCGCCTTCACTGACATTGCGAAGCTGTCCACAAAAGCTTTTAGCAAATGGAGCTCACCAGAACTTCTTTCTTTCTTGGAAAATAAAATAATTTGGTTGATTTGATTTGAAGTGTGCGCTGCAGTGTACGCCATTCAAAACAGCAAGAACTTATTTTGCATGTTGTCACGTTTACTGAGATGGTGAAGAACCAAACTGTTAAGCCGTTAAAAATGTATTTGTTTATTGGAGGCGAAAAGTGAAAAAAAGATTCATGGCATATTCAAGAAGTGAATGATGATGAGTGGGGCGAAGCGTCTGACCGTCCTTCCGTCCATGTGTCCGTCTGTACGGGCATGCGTCAATGCGTCCGATCGCATTCTAGAATGCAGCTGGCGCACTAGCAACACTGACGAGACGCGAGCTAAGGAAGCCGAGCGCAAGCGTTTTCAATGCGCTCGCCGCTCTGCTTCGTCCATGCCCCAACGATGATCCGCCGCGTATGGCGACTATCCAGGAAAGTGAGAGAGGCACTCGTTCTCCACGTACCCATCCACAGCCCGCTAAGCAGCCAATTGGAGATTAGCGGTACAGCGCCATCTAGAATATATTCACTCGACTGCAGTTTGTATGCACTTTTAGGAGGCAGCGGCGAGCGCCATCTATTGTACTGCTCGGGAGATACTGCCTTCTTTTATTTCTCGTCTCTTCTTCTCTCGGTTACGCATGACGCATAACGCACGAGGTTAGACTAAGAGGAGCTTCGTCCCTAAAAACCTATACTAAAAGCATCACATTGCGATGATTGTGGCGAACAGAGTCGTCGGTGGTGGATGATTTGATGGTCGGCGAAACACTCCGGCGCTTATACATGCGTAACTGTTCATTCCAGCATTGTCGCTGACGTTCGCGTTAGTTTGAGAATGAAGTACGTCACTAGCGTCGTACGCGCAACCTTATCAAACTTTGCGAACACCAAAGAGAACTCTCCACAATCAGGCGATGTCTATGCTCAGCGATAAAATTTTGAGCGTTTGTACCAAGTAAAAACACAAGCAAAAACTTGTAGCGTGCTTGAATTTTGCTTTGTAGAGTTGAATGTTTTAGCGTTAATTACTCTATTAGGCCCCATGTGCCTAGCCATAATTGCTAGCCTATAGTTTCGGTTCTTCGTGCATGCTTCAACCGTGTCTTATGGAAATGAATGACTGTGCCCGTAACATTGGTTGTTTGAACCAATCCTAGAATGCATATTGCAGGTACACTTGTTTGGCGCTCACGATAATTCTTCTTTTTGAGAATCAGCGAAGAACCAAGGAAGTAGGGGAACTTACACAGCTGCCCACTTTGTTGGTGCTTTTGAAACTGATGGTGATCAAGTATGTCGACGAGATCACACGTCGACAAGCCGATATTTTGAGGTGTTTCGCTACTGAGACAAGAAAAATGTTCGCGCTGAAAGTATTAATATTTAGTGCTTGACGTGCCGTAGTGGCGATATGACAATACGGCACGTTGTAGCATAGGGCTCCGCAAATTGTGACTACCTGGGGTTCTGCACCTAAACCTAAGCTCACATGACTCTAATTTCAACCCCCTTCAAAAGTCAGCCGGCATTCGACGCCGCGACCTTCGGGTTAGCACTCAGGCTGAATAATTACAAGACCAGCACGGCGGGTAACGTTCACAATGAAAAGAAATATCAGAACCTGTGTCAACTTATACATGCTACAGCGCCGTTCCTAACAGCCTGAATATTCGTCGTTGTTCTTTCCGAAATGCACCCGGAGATGTCAGAACGGTGGCAGGGATCCGTACATTCAGCGACACGGCACACAAACCGCCTGACATGAGCATCGTGCTACAGTTTCCTGATCAGAGCATCCGGCACTCAATTGCACATTGCGGTCCTTAAGGGCATGAATGTTATTACTGTTAGTAACTGAACTCGTTTTTTCTCCTCACTACACCATAATTATTTCTTAGCTGTGTCCTTCGAAGCGGCTTCAAGAAGACTACGCGAAGGAAATAACAGCCAGAAGCAGCGAACGGGAATGGGAGCTGTCAACTGCTATCGCAGTGAACCTTGTAGAGGAGGAAACACCGAGTACTCTGCATTTGCAGGAAGTGGCTTACTGCCACCACCGAATGAGTGCCGGAAAAAAAAAAACAAAAAAAAGGATACCCCCAATGGCTCGTTTGTTGAGGCCGCGCAGATGTGGCAACGGGCTGCAAGATATTCTGCATTTTAAACGATTTAAAAAACTCGGATAACCCAAACAAACGTCAAAAAAAGTACAGCGGAACTAAGACGTATGGTCTGGGAAATGGTGAGTGCTGAAGGAAATCGCAAGCAAGGAACAAGAAAGGAGTCGTAGTGGACCGCGGACGACACGGTTGCACACATACAGAAGATTTTCGTGTGTCCCTCGTCCTTGCGCGCCACAAGACTGAACTAAACATTGTAAATAGTGTAGTGCACGCGTGTGATCGTATCTGTCATGTTTTTTATTACTGTATACATCAAAGTCATATTACAGTACCTAAAGTAGCATGTTAGAAAAAAGCCCGACAAACATCTCCAGCTCTTCAATAAAATATCTCTGTCACTCTTTCGAGCCGTAAACTTGCAGCTCGTTGACGGTCCCGCCGTTAATCCCGGCAACAACACGTACCCTCGCGGCACTAATAAAAATATTAATTTTTTTCAGATTTCTTTGATTACTTCGGGCACCGACATCCCCTCCGTGAGGTCACCGGCCTTTCACGTATTCTCGTCTTTCGTTCACTGGCTTAAACTTGTGGCTGCGACAAACTTCGCTTTCTATTTTATTTGAAGTTTCAGCCGTAGTATTCAAACATCCAACACACATACTTAAAAAAACAATTGAAACGCAGCAACAACCAGGTATGTGCCCAGTGCTAGGCGCACACACACCGTTACAGAGGAAGAACCCCGCGGTCTCGCACATGCTCTCATTTAGCCCCGCTCCAGACTCCACAGAGACCTCTTCGCAGTTTCCGAACGCTAACTGTATCGCGGGGAATTTGTTTCTCATTGATTTACCACGTTGTGCTCACTGACACCATCCTTTCAGTGGTGGTTGGCGGGCTTGTTAAGACCCCTCCCTTCTTATAAATCGCTCGGTCTTTTTCCTTACTTTCCTGTTCTTCTCGACCTCTCCCACTTCCAGTACGCCGTCTAATTTGCCCTCGCTTGTCCGTTGATGTAAAAAGGCTAATTGGAGTTTTCTTTTTTGCCGTCGATATTCCCGTGGAAAATAGCGGCTGATTGGGAGAGATGTTACCGAGGAGAGGGATCGTAGATGCAGAGGTGCACGGGGAGAACAAGGCCGTTGCAACGAGCATGGTGACAAGCTTTACGAAAGATCTCGGTAGCGAGGGCTTGTAAGCAACGCCTACGACCCGGTTGCTGGGAAGAAGACTGTTGATTACTTTTGTGGTTACACTTTTTAGCTGCGTAATGACAAGATGTGTATATTGTTACGCATGACTTGGAAGAAAACGAAGATGGGTGAACATGCTGACTGCCCCAAGCTGGAGGAAGAAAGAAGACGACGAGACTGCGATCATCAACCTGTTGGCCGCTCCGGCGCTTCTCTTCGCGACCAAAATAAACGGCCCCCTTCAGCCGTATACGTCCTGGTCCTCCTTGTGCGTAACAATATGTCTGAAAGCAACGATGTGCAGTCGTCACATTTACGCTCGTATTCTGAAACGATCCTCGACTCGAATTCCAGCCTTCACTTGACTGAACTGAGCATAGCGCCGACGCTCATCTGAAAACGGCTCTGGGGTTCTCACGAAATGATGCCGGCTATCGCTCATATGTAGTACCGATGGAGGCGAAAATATCGTAGGCCCGTGTGCTCAGATTTGGGAGCACGTTAAAGAACCCCAGGGGGTCGAAATTTCCGGAGCCCTCCACTACAACGTCTCTCATAATCATACGGTGGTTTTGGGACGTTAAACCCCACATATCAATCAATCAATCATACGAAGTAAACATTTTTGCCGAGAAGTGGATATGCTATCGACATTCCCGAGTCAAAGTGAAGTGCCAAGTGAAGGGACGTTCTCGAATACGGGGGTTTGCCATGTTCCGCAGGTCAGCTCCAAGCCCATAGCCAGGAATTCTTTCTTTTTTTTGGAGGGGGGGGGGGGGAGTGCTTTTATTAAAGGCCTTGAAAAACCCCTATATACATTATTTTTCTCTCGGCAAAGCAATACACTTGTAGCGTACTCGCCCCACGAAGGCACGAAAAGAAGGCACCTACACTCTTTGAAGTTTGGGACAAGACTACTTTATTTTCCAAGAAAAACAGGCTTCAAAAGCGACAACAAACAGGGGCATGGCTGCGTATCTTCCGCGACCCTCCGGAGATAACGTGAGGCATGTTGGCCGCGCCTGCGCCGTGCGCCTCGGCATACGAATTGGTATGCGCACACAAATAAAATTATCGCGATCACCCGCGTCGTCACCCGCTACACACTTTATCTGATTTTCAGAGAAAGGTCTCTAGCTCCCCGCCCTTCCTCCTTCGTTATGACCTCCGTCAGCTCTTAAGTTAAGG
Source organism: Rhipicephalus annulatus (assembly GCA_013436015.1). Classification (NCBI taxonomy): domain Eukaryota; kingdom Metazoa; phylum Arthropoda; class Arachnida; order Ixodida; family Ixodidae; genus Rhipicephalus; species Rhipicephalus annulatus. The sequence continues at coordinate 944,690 of WOVY01011931.1, forward strand.
TTCAATGCAGGAAACACCTTCTCCCGTTCACATATCCTGTAAATAGATAAGTGGGCGCTGCTTCTGCAGACCATTCAAGATCACCAAAACTGTGAATATCGGTCAGCCGCTGATCATAAGAGGACGCACTTTCCCAGCAGTTGTGGTAGTACTGTTGGGACTTGACAGGCATATACTGCTACGATTGGAAAGGGGAGGGGGAGGGTCAGGTCAAGTGCTTTTTTTTTTGCACTCCACTGCCGGCACTCATAATTGATCGCTGTGAAAGACCATTCTGTAGCTTAAAACCAATAAAACATCTACTGCAGTGAAGCAGCTGAGTTCAAGTACTGGTTTAGAGTCCTGGACTTCCGTAACGACTTGCCAAGCCATTTTATATAGTGGATTGAAAAATAGGGATAAGACAGACACGAAGACAAAAAAATTGATTGTCCTGAATACGATGAGCTCATGTACAATCCCAGTCGCAAAGGAATGCCAGGGTAGACCTGCTGTGTAAAAATGCACGCGAAATCTTATACGGAATCATATTTCATAATTATAATCATAATTTGAAGTCTACACGAAAATACGCGCGTGCAGGCACGCACTCACCTACAGACACATCCTGCGCAAAGCTGCTCGCAAGAAGAAGCATCTCTTGAATTTGTGCAAGAAAAGCATAAACTTGTACAACTAGAAAAGAGACGCAACGAGGCGACGGCCTTTTGAACTGACGTTTGGATGAATGAATGCTTCCGGACCTGCCCCCATCCTTTTATTCTGGGCCCTTTTCATCCTCCGTCTGTTTGCTGACGTTTTCTTTTCACTTGCCTCGGGAGACCGGGAAAAATATCGAACAAAATGTGTCGCGAAACGTGCGGGAGAAGAATCGGGTTGGTACGTTTACCGTCTCGCTAAATTGTCAAAACCGTGCAGTAGAGTATGTTACTATGCTTCCCGGCCGCGCAGAGGAACTCACAGACAGTGACAAAATTTCATCGACGGGAGTAGTTTTAAATGTTTGCACAATCGTTGAAATGTACATAAGAAACGGGTAAATAAAACAAAATTTTCCTGCTGAGCGCTGGACAACGACAACTGTCTATCGTAAGATCCTGACACCTGAGAGACTGATGAGCTTGAGGTATATACGGAAGACAGCCTTTGGAAGAAGCGAAGAGAGCATGGGCAGTGAAAATCGACAGGAAAGGTGACTTTTCCAGATGAGCGCTCACACACCATCGACCACCTAGTCTGTGTATCTCTCGTAATCAAAAAAAAAAAAAACACTGCGGGTGGTCCACGGTACTCATAATGCGATCCAGCCACTTTAACGCCACTGAGTTCTAACACCTCTACGGTCAGCAGTCACGGGGGAAGCAAAGGTTTAAAGGAAATAAAGAAAGATTGAGTGTTTCTGTACAGCTGATCCATCCTAGAACTTTTCTTCAAAAAAAAAAAAAAACCTCCGCTGAGAAAGTCACCGGCGAATAGTGGCCGAAGAAGCACAGTGGTGGGTAAATAAAGCAATGTGTACCATTCAATACGGAAGATATAGGTATACAGGGCTCGATTCCAAATGCCGTAGCACAACCATCGGTTTCTCTTTTCTAATGGGAAGAAACCTGGAAAGCGTTGGTACTTACATCGAGGAGGTGGCCTCTTTTTTCTGCTCTCATCTATCTTTCCCCTTCCTCGTTCATTTATGCCGCTTTTACATCCTTATTTCTCATTTTCGCTGGCCCTTGGGGAGAGTGGGAAATCGCGTTTTTCAAGTCCGCTTAACCTTCATGCCTTTTCCTCTTTTCTATTTTTCTCTCGCTTATGTCCCCCTTTCCATATTCTTTCATTACGCCACGCCATCCTACCTTAAGCTTTGCAGAAATCAGGGTCATTGTAAATTTTGAAATTCTTTTTTTTTATTTCTACTGTGTGCTTTCAGGCATGGTTGTTGGTGGTGTCGAAAAACCCCAGGCTTGCGCTGAAGGTGCAGCACAGTTACAGCGAAAGCTAGAAGAGTGGCCTTTCAGAGCCTTTTCGAAACACTCATTGGATAACTACTCTACAGTGCCTAAAAAAGTACTGGTAATAATTCTAGGCACTATAAATACTGCACGCACAGTTGCTTGATACCCACTAGGGCACAAATTTATTTGGATAGTGGGTCGGCATTCGCAATGCTATTTCTCGTCATTTTTCTGAGAAGCGTGATCTACGCTAGACACTTGCAAGGAATTTTGTGCCAATTGTTCATGCAGTGGCTGACGACGATGAGGAAATATGGCTGAAGTACGTATGCGCCACAGTCAATAAGGAAAACAAGAACAAGCTTTTGTGATGAGATGGAGCATTTGACGGCCCACTCGTTCCGCTTTTCGCATTGTGTGACGACTGGGTGTTCTTTCACTGCTTGAAAACGCTTTATAAGTCGTATTAACGCGATTGCTTTCCCGACTTCAAGGCTGCCTTAGCAAAGTTTGACAACAAGTCACAAGCACCGGTGTAGCTCAGCGGTAGAATACTGGGCTGGCGTCCAGCGGACCCAGGTTCCAGCCTACTGTGTCAATGTGCTAGGTTTTTGTTTTTCTAATTTTGCGTGATGTGGTTACGGACACCGGCGGTGGTGGCGGCGGTGGACAACTGCGCGTGACCCGAGTTGTGATCTCATCACAGCTTTCGCTGTAAAAAACCAGATATTCTATCTGCGCAGAAGCACCTTTTATTGCTCGAATCTCGTCCCCGAAACACTCGACATGACTCCACGGCTTCCGAACGCGCTGCACGAATCGAGTGAAACATAGCGCGAAAGGAGGGATGAAAATGCACGCTGAGAATCGGGATTCGCGGCAGCCCGTATTGCGGAGTAGCAAAAATCAGCGAAAATGAGAAAACTAGAGTGAGAAAAAAAAAGGGAAGACATTGTCGATTGGAAGGAAGCGCAAAAAGGATCGAATGAAAAGGTGGAGCGGAAATACGGCTGCGTTCTGGCGCTCGTAGTAACGAGCTTTAACCATTCCCTCTGAGAAATGTGCGTAGTACGCCCCGCTCATCGGCGACTGATGTGTAGAGGGCTGGTTATATTTTCCCAGGTCCCTATCCCGTGTATTCCTAAGGCAGCGTGACCTGGGAACTTTTGACCCCTACGTTGCAGCTAGACGTGATTTTTCTTGGGTGTCTGTGTAATGATAGTTGCACCACTTGTCAGTCTTTCGCTTCCCTGGAAGCTGTTGCTAGGGCTGACGTGCGCGTTGTGCCTTGCGCCGCTTTACATACCCGCTGTACTTATTGTTTTTTTTAATTTTGCTGTTGTTGACGTTGTTGTTTTGCTGTTGAGGCTATTGTCTTCGTCATTGTCTTATGCTGATTGCGAAAGACTGACCAAGAGATGAGTGCTGAGACAAAAGTGAACAATTGAAAATATATAAAGTGGTAGAACCACTGCCACTACGTCTTTTGAACAACCAATACAACAAAAACAAAGACGACTAATTTATTTAAATCTTTGTATAAATACCACGAGAGCCAGGAAAGTTACAGAGCAGTGTTATCAACTGTCCCGCCGCGGTGGTCTAGTAGCTAGGGTACTCCGCTGTGGACCCGCAGGCTGCGGGATCGAATGCCGGCAGCAGCCGCTGCGTTTCCGATGGAGATGGAAATATTGTAGGCCCATGTTCTCAGATTTTGGTGCACGTTAAAGAACCCCAGGTAATCTAAATTTCCGGAACCCTTCATTACGACGTCTCTCGCAATCATAGGGTAGTTTGGGACGTTAAACCCCACATATCAACCAGCACTGTTGCTGACTACTTAAGGAAATAAATGTGCAGTGATAAGCATCCTATATTTAGGGTATCTCAGCATACAGTATTAGCTGAAACAATAGTAATAATGCCAGTTAATGAAAAGTAGTAACGTGAACAGCGAACGTAACGTAAAGACATAATTTGGGTCATTATTTACCCCAGCTTCCGTACTCGTCCCTCCCCCAAGTCTCCCCCCCCCTTTATTTAGCAACATGTCAGCAGTATTATCCTGGCATTTATCCACAAACGCAGTTACACGTTTCGCTGGTTTGGTACACACCTGTGATGCCCGTTGTTTGATATAGCTGCAAAATCATTCATTCTCCCATTTTCAGTGCAAGTCACTACGAAGACGTTGCTGCGTCTTTATACAGACACATAATTGAATAACAGATTGTGGCTGTTCATTGAGAATATTTTGTGCATTAGGCGGACATTTCCGTAAACTTCTTGTTGCCTTTGTACACTCTTATTCTTTTCCTTTCTTTTATGACCTGTTTCGCCGTCCCAGATTCAAAGTAGTCAGCTGGACAGCACTTCTAATTACCTCCCTGTTTTTTCTCCACATTTTTCTTATTCTCTTCCATTCGTTCTAATTTGTTTTTTCGGAATAGTATTTAGGAAGCTTGCTCCTAATTGCTGGGGGTACTTTCTTTTCGTTGTGCCGGCGTGTACGCAGTGCTCATTGCTCCCGCTAGAGGCGCAGTTGTGCTCTTTGTTTCAATAGCACTCTTTAGATGGCGCGCCACTCTGGAGACGCTTTCTAGACTCATGGCGCGTGCTCTAGTTTTGTAGGTTCGTGTCTATATAAAGCCCTCGCTCCTGGCGCGATTTTTTCTGTTACGCCTGACATCAATCAGTGCGCATGAATACTGCTACCCGCTATGAACACCGCAGAAGCCAATGTGGTGGTGCACAGGGCTTTGTACTTTACGGATCACAAAGCCATTATACGAGAAGGAAAACGTTCCTCCGAGCTTATGTGATCCATAAATAAGCTCTTTAATAATATGTATATACCGCATTAGTATGAAAATATCGGTATATAGCACATGGATATGTGAATAATAAACATTGTGTATATAACATGTATATATAGTCACACTACGAAAACTCTTGTGTCATGTCTCTAAATGATAATGATTGAGCATATGTACAGAGGATGCACGGTTTACCGGATTTAACCTCTGGAGCAAGATTATTCATAATGATTCCCTGCGTGGATATGCGAGAATTTTTTTTCTTCTGAATTTCACTGCTCGTCCAACTCCAGATATCGATTTATGTCGGTTTGAAGGCGATTGTATTTCGTCGGCGTTTGTACGAGCGCAATAAAACGAATCCCATTAACACAATAAATTCATTTGCCTAGCACTTCCGCTGACCCAAGACTGACTGCAATCTGTTTTTATCCACACTGCATTATCAGCTTGACATAGCCTGTATTTACAGCATACGCTGAGGCAGAAGTTTAAGGAACTTCAAACTCATAGGCTGCAGGCTCGAGAAATGGCGAGAAAAAAAAAGACAAAAAAGGTGCCCCCCCCCCAAAAAAAAAGCAAGACAGAAAGAAACGGGGCAGGAAGTTGGCACCGACGGGAAAAAATGAATTGAGGTATAAAACGAGTGAAGAGCCTGGGGCTGGAAACACTATTCGTAATTAACGTGCGTGCTATGTTCAGGTAGATTTATTTAATGGCGTGCGCGAGCAGAATAAATGCGATGACTTGGCCTTTAGAGTATGGAGGAGCTGTGTGTGCGAGCGTATAATTAGAAGACATGTATTTTTGTATGATGTTTGAATCAGCGGAAGCTGCATTTCGTATCGTTAGCTGTCTGTTTGCCTCAGGGGATCGTTAGCAACGCTTTTCAGCTATTCAAACATATTTTTTGCGACAGTCTGAATAATGCTTGTTCTTTTATGGCCCGAATTTTGTGTGACTCAAAAATTCAACGTAAACTAGCAAGAAGTGGCAGAGCAAATAATTGTTAATAAGCATGCATTTAAAGTCATCGCTTATGACTTGTAACGTGATTAAACAGTCGCATGACAGGTAGCCAATCTGCATGTGCAGAAACGTGGGCACATTGAGACATTTGTTGACTCTGTACTAATGATGTGACAGCCTCTTGTACCTCTTGAATTGACCCAGTCAGAAACGAACACACACCAAGTGACCAATACTGAATGAATAAGGAAGTGTAATAAGCTCCAAGATTCGACAAGTGGTTCTCGTATTTGCCCCGGCCTCATACAAAATACTTTACGAATGGCGGGAAAATTATATCGAAATTGTATTAAAAAATGAGGCTGAAGTGCTTACCATTTTATCTAATATCACGATTCAGTTCTTTGAAATCTTCAAGAGGGCACCAACAAGCAATATACGTGAAAGCAGAGATTAGTTATGTAGCAATGTGAAGTAATTTTTGTAAAACACGCCTACACTTTATCTTTTAACTTCGATGTACTTTAGCAATCATCGGCGCAACGACCATGCATAACCACGTTTCATGAAGGTACTTATGTTTTATGTCGAACACAGTTGCGCCTAAAGATTGTATTTTGTCAGTGACCTCAGAGGACTTACAGTAGACTGTGGGTTCGCTTGTTCTTTTATACAATGCGAATATCAGATTCGCATTACGTTCACTATTGTAACCATGAAAATGCTTACCAAAAAAAGCAGCTGTACAACACGAGAAAAAATTAACGCGAGCTTCCGGTCTATACTGTTTAGCTGACGTGAACATCAACCAGATTGTTTAAAGTTCATTCAGTCGCTAGAAAATCTTGATGGAAGCCGACAGCCGGAAACAACGTAGTGATATAATCATAGCGTGAACAGGTGAAGTGGCTCAGACTGGCTGGCTGACGCGTCGATAGGAGGACCTATCTTATTCAAAGGCCTCTACAAAACATAGGTCCTCCTATCGAAACGTCGGCCAGCCAGTCGGAGGCACTTCACCTGTTCATTTTATGTTTATCGCATTCAGTAACCAGAGAAATATAGCTTGTCATGAGTAATAAAAAAAAACCACAGGCACAAGCTTTTTTTAAATAGGTTTTTAAAGCTTACTGCCATGTGCCCAATTCAACATAATGTCGCTTCCTATCTATCTATCTATCTATCTATCTATCTATCTATCTATCTATCTATCTATCTATCTATCTATCTATCTATCTATCTATCTATCTATCTACCTATCTATCTATCTATCTATCTATCTATCTATCTATCTATCTATCTATCTATCTATCTATCTATCTATCTATCTATCTATCTATCTATGCCTCACGGCGGAGGTGTAGTGGATAAGGTACTCGGCTGCTGACCCGCACGTCGCGGAATCGAATCCCTGCTGCGGCAGCTGCATTACCGATGGAGGCGGAAATGTTGTAGGCCTGTGTGCTCAGATTTGAGTGCACGTTAAAGAACCCCAGGTGGTCAAAATTTCCGGAGCCCTCCACTACGGCATCTCTCATAATCATATGGTGGTTTTGGAAAGTTAAACCTCACATTCCGTTCGTCCATCCGTCCGTCCATCCATCCATCCATCTATCCATCCATCCATCCATCCATCCGTCCATCCATCCGTCCATCCATCCGTCCATCCATCCATCCGTCCATTCATCCGTCCGTCCGTCCGTCCGTCCGTCCGTCCGTCCGTCCATCCATCCATCCATCCATCCATCCGTCCGTCCGTTCATCCATCCATCCATCCATCCATACATCCATCCATCCATGCATCCATCCATCCATCCATCCATCCATCCATCCATCCATCCATCCATCCATCACGCACGCACGCTCGTATATGGGAAGAAGAAAAGACAGTGGAAAATAAACGTGTAAAGCGTCTGCGCACCACCATTTGGCTTTTCAAGAGCGGGCAAGATTAGGCGGTCACGAGAAGAACTTGACGACAAAGCGAGAAAAGTGAGATACCGGGACGAAAAAGGGGAGGCAGAATGGTAGAATCTCAGCACAGAGCGAGACACGACAGCGCAACGTTTACTCTACAGACATCAACCTTCAATAAAATGGCTTTCGATGAAATCGGAGAAGGTCCCCAGGTATGCATAGCAATTAGTCTGCATTCATTCCATGACCCACACCCACCAAGCGAGTATAGTCCGTAGCTTAGACTTTTAGTCTGAGTGTTCGAAGAATGGCTACTTTCTGACGCTATACTCTGTTCATTCTTTCTCTTTCCTTCTCTTGTTTGCCGCCTTAGTTTTCAACAATCGCAGCTGTGCTACATATTTTAGGGCATCCTCTTTCAATGCGGACAAACCGGGTTGAATTCCTAGTGCCGACCGCGAAGCCACCGGTCTTTCCCTATGGGTAGACGAACACACTGATCTGGCGCTTGGTTGTTTCTGGGTGCTCATCTTGGGAGGTAGCGCCATAAGGTTCTGCAAAGGGCCCTGGGCTTACCCTAATCCATCACAGCCTTGGTGCAATTTTTCAGCATCCGCCGCTGTTGTGGCAAGCAGAGAATCTCTTCTGCCAGGTACCTACTGGGTAAATAGGTACTTACAAGCACACTTCCGGCCTGGTGCTCGGTAAAACAAAATTATAGATCTTGGGAAGGCACCCATCTCGTGTGAAATTGGCGAAATGGGACCGTCACACCGAAAATTACGGTCATTTTTTTTCGCGCGACATTCACGCAGATTTCACGCAACATTCGCTAGCGCTCTGTCTTTCGCTTGATCCAGTTATTGCCGCTAGTGCACGTGGACTAACCTCATATCTAGTCTAAGAATATCTTGGGGATGCAGGGCGTACAAAATACGCAGGTTGATCATGTGTATATCAGACTTCAACGAGCTCTTTCTTTTCACTTTCGCGAATATTTATAGTTTATTTTTGTTTAAACACATTCTGCATCTCGAAAAACACAGCTAGAAAGCCATTGTTGATTCTTGTTTTTTTTCTGTATTTTTTGTTAGTGTGCAAGGAGTAGGAGTCTTGCCGTACCACGACGTATGCAACCAGCCATTAGGCGGCCAATTCTTTCAACAAGAGATGCATATGATTACTGGCAGTATTATGACACGTGCAGGGGAAAGGATATCAAGATATGAATTTGAAGGAGCCCCGCCGTGGTGGTCTGGTGGCTAAGGTACTCGGCTGCTGACCCGCATGTCGCGGGATCAAATCCCGCCTGTGGCGGCTGCATTTCCGATGGAGGCGGAAGTGTTGTAGGCCCGTGGACTCAGATTTGCGTGCACGTTAAAGAACGCCATGCAGGTGGTCGAAATTTCCGGAGCCCTCCACTACGGCGTCTCTTATAATCGTATGGTGGCTTTGGGAGGTTAAGCCCCTCATATCAGTCATCAAGGAATTTGAAGGAGCTGCTTACAGTGGCCTGCTACGAATTTTCTTCCTTGACGGAGAATGTGACTTGTTGACTCTTAGTTGGCCTTGAGTTCAGAATGCTTTTCATTCTCATCTGCGGATGCCAGTCAAAAGGACCACTGGCCCTGATATAACACTGCCAGTAATTCACTGCGGTTGTTCGCTATGATATCTCATCTTCGGTAGTCATAATCGCTTTGGCAAGTCAAATTTCACAAACCATTCTTGCACTGTCAATTCGCTGTTTTGTAGCTTACTATCTCAAAAATGATGGTGAACCAATGACTTAAGCCACGGGCAGTGGTACACTGGTTACGGCGCCAAGCTGCTGACTTGAATGTCGCAGCTTTAGTTCCAGCAATGGCTGTAGCAATGCCGATGTCATTGCGAAACATTGACAGGATTTTTAGGGATGCCGTGTAGGGAAGAGCTCCTAAAATGTTGACCACCTGGTGTTCTTTACGTGCTATGACATCGCAGAGTACATGGATCTCTACCATTTCGCCTTCCACTGAAATGCGACTGCCACGGTAGTGATTGAAGCCACGGCTTACAAGACAGCAGCCCAGCACCAGAGCTACTGATGCATCGTGGCGGGCTATATTCAAGGTTATATTCAAGGATAGACGTTCATGTGATATGCAGCTGTGTTGTGCACACCTCGTGCCTTTTCTGCCTCTCGCATAGTATTGCGCTGTTCCAACGAAATAAAGATAAGCTGACTCGCCCAGCTACCATCTTGGTTTGAGCGCTTTACTGTTGAGGTATTACTATCTTAAGAATCAACAGCAGTTCCTAAACAATACCTCAATACGTCATTGTCATTAGGCCATCATGTGCGTGACGTATACCAACGTGAAAGCGATTATCGCGATATATTAGCGTGATAGCGTTAAAGAGCTCGTTTCGCAGTTATACAGGCGTCGTTGGGCATCGTTTGTTGTAAGCGAACAGTTATGTTGTGCTTCACCGAAAATTTGAGAAATATGCAAATAAAAATTTTCGGGTCCGAGTGAGTATCGAAGCATCGTCATTTGCGTGGCAAACAGGTGTTTCACCACACAACCACACCTCTGCTTTTGAAATACAGTAGGTTGAAAAGCAGTGAAAACAGCGTTCATGCTTCGCGAACACAACCGTCCTGAATTCAGGCTTCATAATACAATGTAATTTTGCAGCAACATTGCGTTGTACAAGCGTACATTGCCATCGGGCATCAGAACATGTGATTGTCATAACAGCTGTGGTTTAAAGCCGACCACCTAATACAAAGCGCACTCACCTTACTATATACGCGTCTAGCCTTAAGACCACGTTCTGTGCTCAAAACTCGTTCGAAAAGATTTCGCGCGCAAAATTGCTCGTGGTTTAAATCATGCTACACGTTACACAGAATGCAGCCTTATGCGGAAGCTTTGCGGACATACGTCACCTGCAACTTTATTGATTACGTTGTAGTAATCCTCAATTTAAACTTTTCGAGTAACATCAAACATAAAAACTTCCAACATATACAAGGAGTGAATGATGATGAGTGGGGCGAAGCTTCGGAGGGTTTTATCGCTAAAACGTGAATCATCCGTCCGTCTGTGCGTTTGTTCGTTCGTCCGTCCGCCTGCCCGTTCGTCCATCCGGCCGTCCATCTGTCTGTCTGTCTGTCTGTCTGTCTGTCTGTCTGTCTGTCTGTCCGTCCGTCCGTCCGTCCGTCCGTCCGTCCGTTCGTCCGTCCGTTCACCTGCCTGCCTGTCTGTCTGTCTGTCTGTCCGTCCGTCCGTCCGTCCGTCCGTTCGTCCGTTCACCTGTCTGTCTGTCTGTCTGTCTGTCTGTCTGTCTGTCTGTCTGCCTGACTGTCCGTCCGTCCGTCCGTCCGTCCGTCCGTCTGTCTGCCTGTCTCTCTGTCTGTCTGTCTGTCTGTCTGTGTCTGTCTGTGTCTGTCTGTCTGTCTGTCCGTCTGTCCATCTGTCTGTCCGTCTGTCTGTCTGTCTGTCTGTCTGTCTGCTTGCCTGTCTGTTCGTCCGTCCGTCCGTCCGTCCATCCACACATCCGCCCATTGGTCCATCCATCCATCCATCCTTGCGTACATCCATCTGTCCGACCGTCTGTCCGCATCTGCTGAGTGAGCCATCGAACTAGGTGGTCACGTACAAGCTAGGAGACGCACGGCTTTAAGACCTTCGTACCTAAAAGAATGCCCTAAGTGGTTGAATTATGCGCATGAAGGACAGAATGTTGTTATCATGTTCAGCTATTAAAGCCAAACCTTAAGCGTCCCTAATTTTTGCTTAAGTTCTGCAGCACACGTCTTTTTTTGTGTCTTGGATACGATATACGTGGCAGTGAGAACGTGATTGAAAGTATACTACCGCACTAACGAACTACGACATGTCTGCCTTGACATTTATGCTTTTGCACAGTGCAACCACGAGCCATTTAAGCGAGAAATGACGAGCAAGGATGAGGGCTACGTTGTTGCGTACAATTATAATAGACTTTGTATTGATCCATCATGCATCGATTTTCATGGCTAACTATTGGTAACTGCCAAGGTATTTTCACGTTTTTTTTTGAAAATTAGCGTTTGCTTTCTCCTCGCAAGTGCGCTGCCATAGCAACGGACATTCTGCAGTGTCAGTTTGTTTTTAGTCACTATCACAGCGACATTGCATCGCCTCCTGCGTCTACAGCTCATCGGATTTTCTTTACATCACATATAGCAATGAAACGAACAGCTTTGTCACGATGGCTACAGCCCAGGTGTAAACCATTCATGCCATCGATTGGATTTTAGCCATGAAAAAGCGCTCCATAATTTACGCCACGTTCGTCTATATTTAGTAAAATTAAAAATAAAGCATGAATGTGACCCAGCTAGACTCTAAGTAACGAGGGCACGTTGACATTTGCCACGTAACTTGACGAAGGGCCGTCGCCTGGGTCGGGAGTCCCAGCGTCATTTCGTTTTTCGTATTTCGCCTCAGCCCAGACTTTCTTGGTGATAGTTTCGTTCACGGCCCGTTAAACCTACCGACAGTGGTAACGTGGTTTACACCGTTGCCGCGCTCTCCTGCGTTTGCTTTAATGTGTCCATTTACTTACATTTCGTAGAACTCGTAAGCTGAAAAAAAGTTTCCACTTGGCTACTCTTTCCAAAGCCTATAATTATCTTGATTTCCCTTCTTCATTCATATGTGCATACTAAAAAGCGCTGTCTGGAAAGCGCACTTCAGTCGAATAAAGAGAAGCAAGATGAAACGTTCTGCTGGTAAACCGGACAAATGAGATCTCCTGGAAAGAACACTACTTTTTCAATTTCTTTCAGGAGGCCCGCAAGCGAGCTTTTTCTATCTTCTGACTATATCAACGCAACGTTTATTTCACTATTTTACCGCCGTTTTGCTTCTTTCGAGCTGTATACACTGCCAAGCGCCTTTTCCCGCAAGTCTCATCTCTTAGGCTTAGACTCTTTGCTATAAGGGCATTATTATTTTATTTTTCTCCCACACCATTTCCGCAACTCCTCTCGCCTGTTCCCTATAAGCGCTGAGCTTTGCTATGGTTGTGTGACGCGCGCTTGCTTCCTCACCCGAGAAGTGAGATGCCTAGCTGCCGGGGTGGCGAGTAAAGCACCGTAAGCTGGCGTTTGCGGCGCCATGATGTAGTGCGGCCATCCGTCTTCTTTCTCCGAGCCACTTCGCCCCGCGCGCTGCTGTGCCGGGTGATGAGCCTCCTGACGAGGTGCTTTGAGCGTCATTCACGTGGAACTCCTTACCTGCGTCGACAACGTGCCGACGTGAAGGATCTCGTATATAAAAGCAAAACAACGTCTTTCTCGCGCATCAAAGCAATTTTTTACACCTCCTTGGATGATGCTCGCCGGCGTAAAAGCGTTCGTCTCATGTGATCTTGAGGAAGGCGACAGTGGTGGTTTGATGATGCTGGAAAAAGACGCTATGTTGCCACGGCAACAGAAGCCTTGGGCATGTAGCTGTATTTACATTTATTCTTATCACTTTCGGCGAGTGGAAAGGTATGTGTAGTCTGAGAAAAAATCACAGCATATCTACAAAGGGAATAACGATGAGTGGGGTGAAGCGTCTGTCCGTCCGTTCGTCCGTGCGTCCATCCGTCCGTCCGTCCGTCCGTCCGTCCGTCTGTCTGTCTGGCTGGCTGTCCATCCGTCCGTCTGTCTGTCTGTCCGTCTGTCTGTCTGTCTGTCTGTCTGTCTGTCTGTCTGTCTGTCTGTCTGTCTGCCTGTCTGTCTGTCTGTCTGTCTGTCTGTCTGTCTGTCTGTCTGTCTGTCTGTCTGTCTGTCTGTCTGTCTGTCTGTCTGTCTGTCTGTCTGTCTGTGGATATGCTGCGCTGGTACGCCGGAGGCATGAACTGCCGTAGACCAAAAGGAGCTTCGCCCTGAAAATCCACGCATTTCCACGAAGTGAGTCATGATGAGTGACGAAGCTCTGGGTACCGTATCGGTGAGTAACCGTACGTTATAAAAGCGTTGTTGCATATGACGCAAGTTTGGTCACATAAAGTGTATATATAAATGTAAAGTTGTTTCGCCTTTTATTCGTCTTAGGCAATTCAAGGATGATATTGAAAATTGCTGAAGAGGAAGACATGCCTCGAAAGTGAATACAAGTTATCGCCATCTTTTTAGTCTCAGGATACCATTTTAATTTTTTGGGGACATATAGTGCTCGACGTGTGCCTTTGTGTTACAGGCTTGGTTGAGAAGCTTCAACATAGAGGCACAATTTATTCAAAATCAACTCATCAATAGCCTTATTGATTGATTATTTTCGCCGGGACCAGTGATGTCTTAGCTTATATTCAGCCTATGAATACGCTGAAGTCACCTGTAAAACTTTTTTGTGCGTGTGTGTGTGTCTCGCATATGTTTCGAGTATAGTCATTCTTCTACACCGTTACCACAACAGAAAACAAAGCTACGTCCTGAGGAGCTTCGCTTCCAAAATGAGAATGACGAGATGTTTGGCGCCAGCCGTGAGGAAAACCGCACCGGATGAAATCCAGAACCTCTGATTGATACAATTCAAGGATCCGTTCAAGAAAGTGGCACTAACATCTTCGAAGAACAAAAATGGCTGTGCCCTACTAGCACATGAACACAAAAGACGCTTTTATCTGTCCTGTAATGGTGACAGGATTGCTGTGCCACAGACTGATTCCTTTGTGTTTTGTGTCAAATCATATAGTATACAAGTACAGTGTTGATTCAGTCAGATTTAAGTGGCGAAATTACGACCGTGTGTGTACGTTTGTAGGGTACTGTTACAGACACTTCATCTTAGTGCTAGAAAATCACGCCTTCATAATGTATTTTATATTGCCTCATCTTGCATCTCACTGTTATCTCTCCTCATCCTCCTCGTCCGCTCTGTTTCCGTATTAGTACTTGATGCTATCGCATCGCTATTGATGATAAATAACATGGTAGAATGAACAGTTGCACTTACTACACGGGCCAACAGCTTCATACTGCGCAAAAATAAAGACAACCCCAGCTTTATTTAGGCATAGGCAGCGCTTTGTCAGTCGGAAAACCACAAAAAATTTATTGCCACGAAAATCTTAGTCTGGAAGAATATATGTTTCATAATGTATTCATTCCTGTTATTACCTCCCCTCTTCCTCCCCTATTCCTTCTCTTCTTACCTCGGTTCCTTCTTTCTTCCTCAGTTGAGTTTAGTCTTCAGCGTGGTAATAAGAATGAGGCTTGTGCTGTGACTGCATACAACTATCTTACCCCATTATACGTCATTTTAACGAATTCTTTTTGCTGTCAGTACTTCAGGGAGTGACGATGGCTATGAAAAACTGGCGACACCACAGATACCAAAATAAGACAATAATGTCTTCACTAGGTCGTGCAATTAGGACTAAATATTATTGATATAGTTGGACAGAATCCATGCAGATAAATGGTTAGATCATAGTTTATTTCTTTTATGTTTCATCGAGACACCTTTTTGTACCGTTGCGTACATATCTCCTCAAGTGTTTTTTTTCATTTTATTGAGGTTGTGATGACTACATTTCAAGAAATTCACAATGCTGATTAGATTCGTCATTTTTGCAGCGCTATTACACAATGCGAGTGTGCGTTTGTGTTTGCGTGTTTTTCTCTTCACGGAACTAACTTATTTTGTCCACAAATCGTTTAAAAGACAGCGATAAGTGAGTGGCCGGTGTTTCTATACGTTATGAAGTGACCTTTCGTTTGCAATCTAGATGGACTCTGCCTGGAAATCGTCCAGCAGATATTCTTCGCTCTGCGGTGCTGCGGCTAAATAAGTGTGCTCCCACGAATTCTGGGAACCCTCACACGACCTCTTTCGTCCCCCCCTCCTTCTCTTTCTCACCCACGTGAACCGCATGCCCCACACCCACGCTAAGTTTGCACACATTTCTGAGGTATAAACGAGAGTGACGACGCCATGCAGTAAACAGTGTAAACTATGGAAATCGCACGAAAAGGAGGAAAATAAAAAAAGACTAACTGTGTGATAAATTCGGTCACTTCTTAAGCGCTTCCCGCGACAAGAAACACCAAGCATTGTTTTGGCAGCCTGTTCGCCTGTCTGTACGGAACATCAAGAAAAGGTACTGCAAGACAGTATGAGGGACCGCACAGTACAAGCGCCTCTAGGATTTGACTCCATCGAAGTACGGCTGCCGTGGCTGGCATCGAAACCGCTGCCTTTAGATCAGCAACCGAGTGCCTTAACCACCACACCATCGCTGCAGACTGTCAACAACTGAAAACAACACAATCTGATCGTGTTGCACAATTATGGTGATAGATCGTCTTGTTTTCTCTGTTGCGTGGAAAAAATATATTCAGTATCCGAAGCTTTTAGAACCAGTTTAGATAAGTCAAGCCTGCGACGCCCGTAGAGCCTCAGAGTTGAAAAAGACAGAGATACAGAAGAAAACTGTCTGATCGCTGTCGTGAACCATTATTCCAAATGCACAGAAAAAAAAAACGGAAGCGCATTGCTTCTTCGTAATAAAGATTTGCTGCAGGTAAACGACCACACCAGCGGCTCGAGTTCACGCAGTTGAGGTTTTCCTTTCGCACTGCACCATATTGTTGAATAGCTATGAACTCTGATTCCGTTTTGTTTCTTTTTCTTTTTGAGCTAGGAACGAAGTTCATGCCCCACGCATGTTAAGTATGTCGTGACGCGGCATGTCACTGCCCTTCGCAGATAAAGGCAGTCGAAGTATATGGTTTGGCGCGATTCTTCTTTGTAAGTTGTTGAGCAGTTTCCGTATTTGTGTTTGCCAAACATCCAGCACAATCAATAATTTATGACTGCGCTATACAGAACGTCCACACTATAGCAGGAAACATCAAAAGCTTACATAGAGGCAGTTTGGTTGCCGTGTTGCTCACGCATGGTGCGTTCGCAGGCACAATGTATATTGTCCCAGAGAGTTGAAAGAGCAGCCGCATAGTGGCCTTACTGAAGCCAGGCAAGTGTTCTCACGAGTTGTCTTCCTATAGACTCATTGACCTAGCCAGTTACATCGGCAAGGCGATGAAACGCATGGTGCTGACAAGATTGGAATGGCTTCTGTAGAATAATGTAGGCTTACTAGATTTTATAAATAGCTTCCGCAGGGGTCGATCATCTATAGATGGTGTTGTAGGCCTAGTTTCCTCTGTTAAAAAGGAAATACATTGTCGGAGATTGGTAGGGGTCAATTTCTTCGATATAAAGGGTGCCTACGATAGCATCCTTAATGAGGCCATTCTTGATGCACTTGAAGACATCAGCGTAGGTGGCAGTTTCCACGCATAGATAGTGAGGTATTTCACGGGACATATAATTTTTACGTCGACATCTGACGGTGACACGGACAGGCACCTCGTAAGTCGTGGAGTTGCGCAAGGCGCCGTCCTGGGCCCTATGCTTTTTAACATAACACTCATTGGCCTTGAAGCTGAGCTCCCCGACGTTGTCAGAATCAGTGCGTATGCAGACTACATATGCATATAGGCATCTGGAGCAACGCGACCAGAACTACGCGCAATGCTACAACAAGGTACATCAGTAACGTTAAGTATACTTGCGTCGTCAAGGCCTGGAACGTTCAATAGCAAAACGTGCTGCATTGGCATTTGCGAAGAAATCAATGGCGCGGTACCTTATCTTCGCTGACGAAGCAGTGATTTCCGTGTCAAGCGCTACCACTATTTAGGGGTCGTCATTCACCGCAACCTGTCCTGGTCGAAACATCTGACTGCGCTGCGGAATAAACTAATCAGTTTTGTGTACGTTCTTCGTGTTATAGCAGGGCTGAGATGGGGCCCTTCAGAGAAAAGTATTCTGCAGTTGTACGAGGCATTGTTTGTGGACTACATACGGTACAGCTCATCTGCACTTTCCAGCATACGAGCAACGTGCCTTTGTACATTGGAGAGCCTTCAGGCACGAGCACTGAGAACATGCCTAGGCCTACCACGGTACACGTCTACCTCTTGCACTATAGAGGAGTTCCGCACCTACCCTATACAGGTTTACACATTCTGTGAGCCTCTTCGTGTGCACCTTCGTCTGCTGACCCGACATGCACAGTACCGTTGTCTTCGCAGCCAGCGGAGATCGCTCATGCGCAAATGCACTGCCACATATTGGTCGCTACCAGATCATCAGAACAAGCGTATGCGGGAAACAGATCCCGATATGACTTTTCGTCTTCCGGCTAACATCATCCGAAGACCTGCTAATATACTGCACCGGATTCGCCTGGGCTTCGCCTTCACTCGTCACTACACCCACCTAATCGGCCGTGCGGACAGCCCGAATTGTGTTGCTGCAAATGCGCAAAACATTAGCTAACATATTTTGTGACTGCCCATCATACGTGGCGAAAAAAAAATGCCAACTTCAACGTTGGCAAACATTGGATGGAAGCCATTGAGTGAAAGCCACATGTTGTCATCAGTGAACGAGCAAACAGTGTCAAAAGCTGCTACAAAGGTTGTTCTAGACTTTAACAAAAGCACTGGACTAGATATTAGACTGTAGGGTTCTATGCTAAGTGGCTACTGTTCGTATGCACCACCTCTTCTTCTCCTCATCATCATCTTTCATCCCTCTTTCCTTCCTTTATCCCCTGTGTAAAGTAGAAGAAGGCTAGAGCGAACTAGCTCAGGCCGACCTCTCTGCCTTCTAATAAATTCTCACTCACCTCAGTAGATACAGAGCTTCAATATATGGATAATGGCTGCCACCATCTGTACCTCGTACGTGTTTACATACGCAAAAGGTAACTTAAACAGATCTAATGTCATTAAGCGTATAGAATTATACTCGGTAGACTTGCGGGTAAGGACCGAGGTAATGAAAGCGCTATGAACTCAAAGTGCATACTTCGAAGGGAAGGCAATTTCTCTATCGGCTGACAAGAGTTGCCGGGCTAGATATGGTAATCTGGTGAAGTCATTTGGGATGACGCCGCACTTCGTAACACAGAAGTAATCTTGTGCCACACGTGAAGAGCGTTACGGGCACCATCGAAGCATTAAAAACACTCAGTTGTGCGCATACGTGCACTCAAGGCGGTTTCAGCCGGATAACCTAGGCTCTCAAACTCATGCATATTTGTCTCGATTATCCTGAGTGCCGAGGTAAGCATGCTACACGCTGCGTTGCCTCGACGATGCCAAAATTATGCAGTGAATAATCACGGAGCAGCAGGTTATGATACTTGATGGCCACGGATACACCGTGAGAAAAGAGTTTGTGAGACTACTCAGAACTCACAAAGCAGACATGACGCGTGCGAGGGCACCGAATATATCACGTAAAAAGTACAAATATAAACTAGCGACTTCATGACATCAGGAAATTAGGACAGGTTAGAACTAGTGGTGCCAAGTCTTATAAAAAAGCGCGGAATTCGACAGTCCTCTTTGTTTCTTTTTGGTTTTCTCTTAGTCTTTCCTCCGTTTCTCTCTTTTAGGGGCAAAGCTCCTTAGTGTGTGGCTCTGTCCTTCCTGTGTTGGTGTATGTTACCACCTTGCAAATGCCCCACTACGCCCCATCATCGATCCACCACTTCAACTACCATAAAGTCAAAACTGTTGAAAAGTAGGCAATGTGAAAAAAATGCCGCCATATCCACGAAGTGAATGATGATGAGTGGGCGAAGCTCCGGAGGTAAACCTGGTAAACCATGAATCCTCCGTACATTTTGCCCACTCGATTTTATTGCAACGCTCCCCCTAGCGTACGTCGCCGCACTATATCGAACGATGACACGCGCCATTTGTGGCATCATTCCTATTTTATAACACCTCGCATCTTTCATAATCAACTACACGTACCGCCGTCTAGTTTATAACATCTTGCATCTTTTGGACGGACGGACGGACGGATGGATGGATGGACGGATGGATGCACGGACGGACGGATGGACGGACGGACGGACGGACGGACGGATGGATGGATGGACGGACGGACGGACGGACGGACGGACGGACGGATGGATGGATGGATGGATGGATGGATGGATGGATGGATGGATGGATGGATGGATGGATGGATGGATGGATGGATGGATGGATGGATGGACGGACGCATGGACGGATGGACGGATGGATATGGCTGTACCCTTTAGATCGGGCGGTGGCTAGCGTAATACTTAGAACTGAACGAGAGGTGGCTACATACAGGGGACGCACAGCCCACGCCTTAAGGAGCTTCGCTCCTAATATAAGATGGTCGTGTACTTGTATCCAGGTGCGCCTTGAAGAACCATAGATTTCCCCACTCTGTTCATTCCTTGTTTCTACGTGACCGCCTATAACTCCACCTTTGCAAACTGCCCACTACTTCGCCTTCGCAAACATCGCGCTACGCCCCATCACCGATCCATTACTTCGCCGACCATAAAACCGTTATTATGATGGGAGAACGAAAGCGA
Organism: Rhipicephalus annulatus; assembly: GCA_013436015.1. Classification (NCBI taxonomy): domain Eukaryota; kingdom Metazoa; phylum Arthropoda; class Arachnida; order Ixodida; family Ixodidae; genus Rhipicephalus; species Rhipicephalus annulatus. Next base: position 964,803 of record WOVY01011931.1, read on the forward strand.
CGCATAGCTACCACTTACCAATATTATAATTTCTTGTATAATTATATACAGTGTTTGTCGCGTCATTCATGATGTAGTGGGCGATATTCGTGGATGGTTCACATTTTAGCGATGAAGCCCTCCAGCGCTTCGCCCCACTCATAATCATTCACTCCCTGAATATGCCGTGATTTTTTTGTAGCTTCCAGCCTCTTCACTTTATTTTCATTTATTCATATCATTCTTTTCATTTATTTCCTTTCTTCCGCATTCCAATTCTCGCTTGTATCAACATTTTTCAAAATATTATTTGTGGTTTTACTTAAGGAGCCTCGCACCTAATATCATCGTCAAGACGATCGAAGAACAAAAGCAGAAAACTTCCATTTTGCATGAACGAGTGCTAAATACGCTACAGATGGCTATGCTATGCCGGGGGTACTGGGATCGATACCAAGGACCTCCACTACAATGTTACTATATATCCAGGAGGCATTCATCGAGAACGCTCGGTGACGGAACACTGGATGGGGGGTAAGGCTACGTAAAGCGACAACAATGTACTTGTCTTCTTCCTCTCCTACAGCTCCTCTTTCTCGCTCCGAGGGCGCCGTTACACTATGTAGTTTTGCGTGCTGCAATATGGACATCAACACTCTGGAAGAACAAGAAGAAGAAGGCTTATTTTTTAGCGGGAGCGCGCTCTCAGCTATACCTGATTTTACCTGCGTTACGCCAGTCGACGGTGACAGCATACTACAGCCTACAACCTTGAAGTGTTCTGCACCTAATGCAGCAGCGTATATCTCTCTCCGAAATAACCTAAAACATACGAAAGCCTCGTGTTGCTCTCCGCGAAGCGAAACAGAATATGGAAGTGCTCCGGTGACAACTGAAGGCGGTCATGTGGTAATGCAAAGCTCGCCGCAGCTTCATGAAATTCAAATGCAAGCGATCGTGGCCCACACAGTGATCGGAATGCAGTTATTTTGCGTTTGAGCGGTGCACTGAATAATGCGCATTAGAGTGAAAGTAAGCGCGTGACGGGCTACATCGCGCGTCACTTCCACGTGAGACTCGCTCCTTCGCCAGTCTGCACAAATGTAGCCGAGCTGACATGACAGACTTTTTAGTGGAAACCGGACTGGACAAGCGCCTATGACTGACAGCCAGAGATGGGTATTATGTAAAGTGTGGTCATGTATATACTGACATTAGAGTAGTAAGGTGTGCGTGTAAGTAGTTTATGACTGTGTGAACTGCGTCAAGAAAACTATGTATTGGCATGGTATTTGAACTGGTTTCAGTGTGCTATTATGTTTTTTTCTTTTTTTTCTTTCTTTTCCATATTGTTAATTTTTGGCTGCAGAACTTTGTGATATGGAGTAGCCGAGGCAATAGGCACCTCAACCTCTCCACAGCAAAACAGTTAAAACAAAACAGAACAGAACAGATAAAGCTTCAAGAACTCGGCGCGAACCTTGTAGTGTCACTGTATATTCAGGCAGTGCAAAGTGGCGCTGCATGCTTCAGTAGTACGGCTCGATTGCTTACGCAGCAAGGAAGCGGCAGTGACTGTCGCATACAGCGAAGTGAACCTCGTCGCGTCAAAAAGAACTGCATGACATTTTTTCTGCGCCTGCGTTTGATCAATTTATTTCGCTGCTAAAAGTGAACGTTCTTGCGCGTTCATTCGGAAAATGAGCATGGCTATTCGTCATTTCAACATTGCTGGTGAAATTCGTGGCAATGCTCATATTAACGCAATAGCGTTAAAGAGCTCGTTTTACAAACATTTTGGTGTTCGTGTCAGCGACGCTGAAGGCGTTGTTAATTATGAGCGAACAATCATCTTGTGTATGATCAGAAAATAGAAAAAGATGGAAATAAAGTAACATATAAGAATTTTCGGTTCGAGAAAGAAACAAACTCAGGCAGTCTACATGGACAGAGTGTGCCCTATCAGAAATTTATAAGAAAAAAGATCGGCAGATCCCACGTACAGTGGTAATCGATGATATACGAAGCATGAATGAGAAACGTTGGTATGTCACTTTAAAATCAGCAGAACGTGACGAGGTGGACTTAAATGATGCCTTACATGACTTCCGTGTAACGATTGTCATGTTTGGATCTGTCGTTTACCTTCGTCATCTATTTCCGTCACGTGACACCAAATTCAGTATATATAGAGTTAGCGTAACGGCCGCGAGCAGGCTATGAGCGTAGTATGTTGTCATGTTCTTACATGACCCACGTGTCAGGATTATCATGTTTGCACCAGTCATATATTTCGCCATCCATTGACGTCACGTAAGACCAAATTTTGTATCTGTGGAGCTAGCCAAACAAAGAAGAGCGCATCATGACGGGCCCAATATACTTCAATATATCGTTGACGTGCATGCACGTGGCAGGCACAGTGACGCTACGTTAAGAAAACGCGAGCACTCCATAGTCTGACGCCAGGCACGACCAGCATCCGTCGGCGTGGCCCGACGTCAACTGACGTGACATGCGACATGCTGCATTTCGCGCTGATGCCATAGAGTCACATTACTCTCTGCCTGTGCGTTACCCAGACAACACTGCGTCTCTCTCTTTTCGAGACGGAGGGATGCCGGACGCGCTGAAACATGCATGTGTCAAAGCAGCGCAGCGTGACGCGCACCTGCGAGTATATGGCAGGACCGGCGCCTGGCGTGGCAACGCCGGCATTACCCGACGAAATGAACGCCGGCGAGCTCGCGCACCACGTCATGTCTAAATGTATTTGCGCCTTGACTGTGGCATGTAGTCAGGGTCTCACATGACACACATCTCATGATTATTATGTTTGCACCAGTCATAAACATTCGTCATCCATTGGCGTGACGTATTACCGAATTTGGCATACGTGGAGCTAGCGAAACTGCCGTGAGCGCATCATGAGTGTGGCATGTGGCCATGTTGTTACATGACACACCTGTCGTGATTATCATGTTTCGATGTGTTATTTACCTATGCCGTTCGTTCACGTCGCGTAATACCGAGTTTGGTACATGTGAAGCTGGAGAAACGGCCACGAGCACATCATGAGCGTAGCATGTAGTCATGTTGCATTACATGCATCTCATGTTTATTATGTTTGCACCAGTATCATGCCTTCGTCATCCATTCATGTCCCGTAATGCCAAATTTGGCATAAGTGAAGCAGGTGAAACGGCCGCCACTGCATCATGAGCGTTGCTTGTAGTTATGTTGTTACAAGACACGCATGTTATGATTTTCATGTTAGGGTCTGTTGCTTGTGTTCGCCATGCAATCATGTCATACTATACCAGTTTTGCAAGCTGTAATGTGAACGAAACCACCGCAAGAGCTACAGGACCATAAAATGTAAATCATGACATACTTGTCAAGATTTTCATGTTGTGACTAGCCAATTATGTTATTCATACAGTCATGTTATGCCATACCATGTTTGGTATTGATACCGTCATCAAAATGGCCAGGAGAGCTAAAAGTAATAGGCGACTAGATAAATAGATAGATTCGCTCAACGTCGCCGAAGTTCGCTACGGAATGCTTCGCATTTAATACGCTATATGAACGTCTTGTAATAGAAATAGTCTCTTTAAAGCATGTAAAAACATATGAACAGCGCAACAGGTGGGAGATGTCAACGCACATTGATTACAAAGTGCTCAGACACTATGTGGGCACTCAATAGGCGGATCTACTTTCTTCATACATAATCATAAGTGGTCGTCGTCTTCATCTGTTGTGGAAGCTTGACTTGTTAATATTTCATAATATCTATTCATCATCAACAACCAAAGCATCAATAAAGTGAACGGCTGCGTAGGTTAGCGTGCTTCCTTAGAGACGCTTGGGGGGCCGTTTTTCTGGTTCACCATCAGAATTATGGCGCAGTTGGCACTTCATTACTGTAGGTGCTCTAGGCATTCTGGAATAGTTTTGCAACAGTCAATGCTACACGTCATTCGTCTGCTTAAGGCATGGTTTAGGCACGAAACGAAAACAGAAACTAAACAAGTTGTGAAGAAGGCACTGCGCACGGGGCCTGTTCACGCTATTGCGTTTTACTCTGGAAGGGAAACTTTAAGTGTCTTCGCAGTTTTTTTACCAAAACCTTTAGCACCCATGAGGTTACTTAAAAAGTAAGGTGTCGCACTGCTCTCTCCACGACATGGTTTCGAACCATGGTCATGGCGGCCGAGTTTGAATTCAAAAGACTGCCCTAGTGTAAACTGAAGTACACTCCGTAGGTATCCACGTGCTCAAAGTGATCCTGAAGGCCCTCACTATGGCTTGCTTTATAATCATACCATAGTTTAGCACGCAGAAGAGCAGAAAAGTAATATTATTCTACATTCACTGCGTTACCTATTTCTAGTAGAACAAAGAAAAGAAATAGTACAGAAAAAAAGCAGGAATTTAGCCAGTTCTAACTAGGTTCATCAAAATTATTACCTCCAGGTTAATACAGCATTCTGGAATACGAGCCTAATAGCACACTACTTGTCTTAATCTACTGTATTATATATTATTGCCATTTCATTTATTTATTTTTATATCACCTAACATCCATTAATACCCATTTAATTTTTCAACTAAGCACTTTTAGCCAATCCCCCAGAGTGACTACGTGCCACAGGTGTGAAGTAAAACAAAGCAAATCAAAACAAAACAAACTAACTAGTTCAGGACAACGGCTTTGCTACTCTACGCATGTGACCAGGATGGCAGAGTTTGAATGAAGGATAGGGAAGAGAGAGAAAGATAGCACATAACATAGTATAGAAATGTGGTCTTTTAATAACGTCCCCTACACAGTCCTTGGATTAATCGTCAGTTTTATCGCATTATTATTGTGCCCAACCACATGCGACTCAGCAAAGTTGGCATGATTGTGAGTTATATCTCAATATTATTTTGCCCAAGCAAACTTTTGAAGGGGAGGGAGATACTTTGATCACCCTCTCCGGATATACGAGTGGTAACAAGTAATTTTAGACTATAGAATAAATTGTAGACCATAAAAAGACATGAGAGAGGGGAGTGAAAAGAACAGGCAACATTATTTTGCCCAAGCAAACTTTTGGAGAGGAGGGAGAGACTTTGATTACCCTCTCCGGATATACGATTGGTAACAAGTCATTTTAGACTATAGAATAAATTGTAGACCGTGAAAAGACAAGAAAGAGATAGTGAAGAGAAGAGGCAAATTGTGCCTAACCACAAGCGACTCAGCAAAGTTGGTATGGTTGTCAGTCATATCTTCATATTATTGTGCCCAAACTTATTTCTTGAAGGGAGGGAGAGGATTTGGTCGCCCCCTTTTGCTATACCAGGGGTAACAAGTCATTTCAGACTATAGAATAAATTGTCGACCTGCGCTTCTCTCTATCTGGTATTTTTATTGTCCTCAATTTGTCTCTCCTCCTCGCTTTTTATGGTCTACAATTGTCTTTCTTGGTCTACAATTTATTCTATAGTCTAAAATAACTTTTTACCACTGGTATAGCCAGAGAAGGTGATCAAAGTTTCTCCCCCCTTCCAAAAATGCTTAATTTCGCACACACAGAACCGCATACACAAACATACGTAAAGTACACTCGAAAACCCCTCCTTTCCACTCGAAAAGACTTGTTACTATGCAACTGCTTTTTACCTTACACGTTCGAAAACCAAACCTCACTAACCATTACTGTAACAGATATTGCTTTGTTATGGAAAGTTAAACTTCATAGTTTAACATCACCTTAACAATGCGGCTGATTAAGTGGATGGAAACCTATGTATTACCACCCCTTCACAGAAGCTTTTCACCTCATTGCGGCTAGCAATGATTTTATTGTGTCTGTACGTTGGCGCGTTCGCCGCTTCCCACTGAACACATCACTTCAGCCGGCGCTTCTTTTCTTGTAAATGTAGCTTTGTCTCACCAATTACGTAAATGCGGAGATGCACACGATTTCAATTGCAGGAGTGCGATCAAGTGTCGCAGGTGGCGCCGAAGCGTAGGAAATTGGATGATGCGTTGCACCCGCTTCGAATGTGTTTGCTTGAAAGCGGACTGAGAGCAGCTGTCACCACCATTAAAGAAGATTCCGATACCAATCACATTGCTGGGCGTGGTATGTACGCACGGGGGTCGCCATATATCTACGCGCTTCATTGTGGCAAAACCGATTATCGATGACATCTCGTTCGCTTAATCAAGTTAGGGGAAAAATAATGAGGCACGCTGCCTTTCCTGTTTCATCGGAAACAACATTCACGTGTTCCAATAATGGAGTCGGCTGTCGATAGCACAGTGCGCATCATTATTTGCGATCAGCGCGTTGCGCAAAATGCAAGCCGTGATTATGGCACAAGAGATTAGGAGAATTTTCTTCGATATGGTATTGAAATAAGCCACACAGAGGAATTTCACTTTCTAAAATAAATTAGGTTTTTCACGCTAAGAAAGACGAATGACATGGAACCACTATTTTTTCATCATAAAACTTGCGCTTTATATCAATATAAAAAAATATAAAAATCTCAGGCAGCTTGACCAAGAACTAAGCTCCAGCATTTGTACCATTTATTTCAGGCGACGAAAAACGCAGGCAGCTTGAATATTGTTTCGAGGCATTCCGATTTTTCCGAGAACAAACTCGAGGGGAAAGGATTTGGCGAAGCCGGTCTTGTTTGTTCACACATCTAAGCACGACAACTGTCAAATTCTCGACGGTGTTTTACATCCAGACCTATGAACGAATATAATAGCTGTATACTCTCTCAGAAAAAAATCATCTCGAATACGAGGGGTATTTGGTACTTTCTGATACACTGATGTTATTTAACGCATGCTCACAAGAGGATTTCTAGGCTCTTGATTGGCAAGAGCTAGAGATAAGGGTTAATGGAGAATTCCTTAGTAACCTGAACTTTGCGGATGACATGGCATTGATGAGTAACTCAGCTGCTCACGATTTCTAAACTGGACACGAACAGGAGAAGAGTAGGCCTGCAAATAGATGTGCATAAAACATGAGAGAGGCTTTTGTCCTGCACTGGGCGTAGGCAGTCTTATGATAATGATACTCCGATGGTTGAAGACGCACGCTTTCACAAGCAGGTGATCCGTTGGCTCCTCCAGTGTATTTCTGTATCCATTTGAGCAACATCCCACCGAGAGACACCGTTATATAATATTTCATCTTTGGAAAGCCTCCATATTGAACTGAATATCTGTCGTCTTTGGTTAAAAGTGTAGTTCCAAAATAATATTACCTCATTATGTGACAATTTATCAGTACGGAGTTTCTCTAAGTTCTTTTTTTTCTACGCCTCTGCAGACGCTTCCAGCGTTTCTACACTGGTGACGAGCCAGGTAGGGGGTGGCGCTGCTCTTTCCTGCCAACTTCAGCACGCCACCCAAGACTCCTGGGCCGTTTCTGGGTCGCGGTTCAACGCAGCCTCTTGGAAACCGTCTACATTGTCGACATGGTATCGGGAAACTGCCTACAGGCCAGGCACCTGCCATCGCTTCTAAGGTTTGGACGCACCTATTTCTCTTCAACCGATGAATTGGCGCTGATCATTACCGTATGTGTCGCCATGGCCGATGGCAGATTGTAGGTTTGTTTGGCGTTGTTCGGCAACGGTGACCAGTGAAATCCCACATTACCTTTCGTCATAGTCGTTTAGTGCTGGCTTTCTGTGCGATACGCCCGTGCTCGTTCACAAATAGACAACTTCCTACTACGCATCTACATGCACTTTACATTGATAATGCTTTCTAAATTACATAAGAATGAGCAGTTCTATTGATACAAATATCTGGATTACACAACGAAGAATTTATATAAAATAATATTATATCTTCTTGTGCAAAACAATTCATAAAAAATATAAGCATTACCTGGTGTGGGCGAAAACACAATTAAGATTCGAATTGAAGGAATACCACGTTGCTCCTATGCAGCAGTCTACATCATAGCCAACTTTAACCAATATCTATCATCATTTAGTGAGCATTGATCACCATTTGGCCAATATATAGCGACACTTGCGGATATGTGTGAATAATAAACTAGCATTAGCAATCATGCTTACTTTTTAGGTAGCATCAGCGAGTACCGGACCGCTCAAAACAGTGCTATGTCTGGCGCTAAAAGCATGCGAGTAAATAGGGTATGTCAGGGCAGTACCGATAATGCAAAGATTGTATAGGTTATGGTACGCCTCCACCATACACGCATATAGAAACACGTACTCAAACACACACATGCGCACAAACGTACCACCAATCTGCCGACAAACACAGACAAAAAAAATTGCCCGCAGCTTCCCTCGGGGGAACACTGAGGAGGATGCGGAGCATATAATTGGTTAACGGGGTGTTAAAGTGCGACTTACTTGGGTCGATGGCTAAATTGGTTAACGTGGTTGTGAAATGGGGTGTTAAATTGCGACTTACTTGGGTCGATGGCTAAATTGGTTAACGTGGTTGTAGGAGGGGGTGTTAAATGAGTGAACACGTACACACGTATGCGAAAGGGCGGCGCTGGTCGAAGGGACGTCGATCATTGTGTTTGTGGATTCGTTGAAATTCATTTCACCGCGACCGTGGACGTCGACGCGCCGTACAAACCAACCGACGAGCGGCAACTGAGCGAGCGAGCGCCGACCTTGAGTGTATATACAGCGTGACGGCGCATGCACTGTCAGCTGTTGAATGTTCTCGAAGCGTGACGCCACATGCGCGTCCACTGGAGAATCAGGAGAATTGTAGATGTCGAACGCGGTGTGTAGAGGAGGAAGGGTGCACAGATGGTGGAGGCGTGAAGCGCGCGCGGTGTGTAGAGGAGGAAGGGATGCACAGATGGTGGAAGAGTGGGCGACGGCGCGACGGCGCATGCGCGCGCGTCAGCTGTCGAATGTTCGAGAAACGGTGCGGACGGCGCGGACGGCGCGCTACAAGGCGCGAGTATAAGATGCTTCCACATCTAAAAGAATGAAAAACATTGACAGATCTACGTACGTGCTCGTATAATTCATTTCCATCGTTCTTTCATGTGACGAAACGCCAAGTGTTAGCGTACTGAGGCAAGTGCGTATTTAAATGCAAAGCACTTTTTACTAAACTTCAACGATTTTAAATCTATCTATCTATCTATCTATCTATCTATCTATCTATCTATCTATCTATCTATCTATCTATCTATCTATCTATCTGTCTGTCTGTCTGTCTGTCTGTCTGTCTGTCTGTCTGTCTGTCTGTCTGTCTGTCTGTCTGTCTGTCTGTCTGTCTGTCTGTCTGTCTGTCTAGCCGTCCACGACATTTAGCTCTCTTGTCCGTTTCGATATTAGGATCTGCACAAAAATTGGTATGGCATAACATCACTATGACGAGAATAAGTGACTACTCATAACATGGAAATCGTTAAAGAACCCCAGGTGGTCAAAATTTCCGGAGCCCTCCACTACGGCGTCTCTCATAATCAAATGGTGGTTTTGGGACGTTAAACCCCACAAATCATCATCATCATAACATGGAAATCATGACACGTCTGCCATGAGTGTCATGATTTACATGTCGTGGTCTTGCAGCTTTTGCGGTGGTTTAGTTCACATGACATAGTGCAAAACTGATATCGTAGAAAATGACTGCATGCAGAACATAAGTGGCAGTTCTAAGGTGAAAATTATTACTTGCGTTTCATGTAAGAATATGACTGAATTTGCGCTGAATATGACTGAATCATGCGTTTGCGGCGGTCTAGCTAGCTTGGCATATACCAAATTTGATTTTACGTGACGTGAATGGATGATGAAGGTATATGACTGGTGCAAACATGATAATCATAACATGCGTGTCATGTAATAACATGACTACTTGCTACGCTCATGATGCGTTCACGGCCGTTTCGCCAGCTTCACATATACCAAATTTCAGTTTATTTCATGACGTGAATGTATGACAAAAGCAAATGAAACGCCCAAACATGATAATCATGACATGCGTGTCATGTAAGAACAGGACTACATGCTATGTTCATAGCATGTTCGCTGCCATTTCGGTAGCTTCACATATACCAAATATGGTATTACCTGGCGTGAATGGACGACGAAGAGAAATGCCAGGCTGAAACATGATGATCATGACACACAAGTCTGGTACGGCATAATTTACATGCCTACCACTGCTGGTACTTGTGTTGCAAACGTTCGTGGCGCCGTCGTTACGTGACTCTAAGCAACGTACTTGCATCTTGTCTAGATACGCGAGTGCGCATAAGATGTCTAGTTGCGTTTACTGTGTACTACGTTCGGCCGCCTCGCAACGTTGTGCTCATTTTAAAGTAACATATAGGCCTTCCTCATTCGTGTTTCGCAAATCATCGATTCGCACTGTACATCAAATCTGCCTTTTTTTTTTATTTCTCCTAACACTCCCGTCGTGATTGTCTCGCCAGCACCCACCTATCAGTGAGCGGATGGACATGTCATATAGCCACCGCATGCAATGGTAGACGTTACAAATTCCGCGCTTTGTCAGAAAACGTGCGCGTGACTCCGGCCAAACTAATGAAGCGACGCTCCCTTTCTCAGCTATTCCTATGCATGGAATGCGCGGAGGGGGCCAATTAGGACCACCTTATTTCTCTAGCGGCGTGCCATTAGTCGCACTGGCGACGCGTCGAGCAGTACTGCTGCAATGCGCGTTCGCGTCCAGTCCGACGCGAGCTTTTTATTTATTCTTTATTTTTTTGTCCTACACTACACTACCAGTGCCAGCGCGCGAGGTCTCGCCTTGGGTCTCGCCCAATTTGCAGCCGGCGACACTCCATTTCCGGCTGGACGTGGAGAGCCTCAACGCTCACAAAGACGCGGCTACGGATGGAAAAACACCGCGAAAATAGTCAGAGTGAGAGATGTCCAACGACCTTCGCAGCCACGTTATATCTGCAGAACCGGAGTGGTCGTACGCCATTTCATGTGGAATGTAAAACCATAGAAGTGAGTAGTTGCATATAAAAACAAAAAATAAGAAAAAGGCAGGTGGTTTGACCTAATTTGAAGAACCAGGATACCGTTCTTTTGTGTGACAAGCAAGAAAGTGAGGAAGAAAGAAAAAGAAAAACCTGTCGCAAATGATAACACACTTTTGTGAATTTGAGTCAAGATCACTGAAGTAAACGGATGTATTCTATTCTAACAATTTTGCCACTCATGGTGTACTATGGTATCGCTCTTCATTGTGCTAGTTTTGGAAACAAAGAGAATGTTTCACTGCTGTTATTACAAAATAGTTAGCAAATTAAGTATTCTCTGTATAACCATTTCATTGCAATATAAATTATGTACGTGAAATCGTATGACTCCAAATGAAGGCCTGAAATATGTATATAAGTCTAATGAAACCTGTAATGTAAAGACCACAGCTAATAATTATGAAAATAACATGCACGATACAGAATTTCTTGGTGTGACAACAACTACACAATTAGATAACTAAAAAACCATCAGCACCAGCCTGCGGAAACTGGAATACTTGAGATATGTTTTCACATCATTAAATATCTATGAAGGCGGGAACCTCAAGTTACTCACTGGGCGTTGACCTAAAAAATGAGTTGTGGCGTGAAGAATTTGCATCTGCGCTCGCTAGGCGTGATGAAAAAGCCCACTTGTACTTGATTTTGCGACGTTATTAGCATGTCGCAGATCGCCGAAATTTTTCACGTTGTCATGACGTAGTGATCATGTCATTACATCAAACTGTGGCTTCGTTAAAAGATGGCCGATTCCAGAGGGGGTGCTACAGCTAGTGAGGTGTAGAAAGTGGCCGCGGTGAAAGAGAGGAGGGACCCGAGGAGAGGGGCTCACCAGCTTACAAACACCAACACTTCACGAAAAGCGTTCAGCTGTTCACATCACTAGCTGCCCAAATTTCTTCAGTTTCTCTGCATATTTCACATCAAACGGGCAAGTATGTCACAGTGCTTATCGTCCTCCGCTGCGAAAGCTCGCGTAAAGTCGCTGCGAACACCCCCACGTTAACTCGTCGAAGGTGATTCGTCGAAGGTGTCAAATAAGTCGAAGGTGATCCAGCGAACGAAACTGAACGCGATGTTGTTCGAATCGTTCATTTTCCCTGTCGCCAACTTGGTGAAAAATAAATTTTCATATTTAAAAGGCATCGAGGAAGCCGGAACACTGTGACGTTCCCAAAGGTTATCAGCAAGACTTGTTAAAAAGCATAGTCTGTGCATTTCAGGGTGAAAACGACTGAGATGCACCTCCTCTACAACGGCAATTGATCCCACAGAAAGGAGCTGAGCTATGCCCCTCGCTAGTTTCTTCCGTTGCTTCATTAGTGTAGTGGCCTTGTTTTGTCGCGAAGCCCAAGAACTAGCCAAAGTTAGTGCCTCTAGGGTTCTATGGAGCCTCAGTTTGCTATTAGCTTCCTTTTCTTTATGTCGAAATGAGATCATTTTTTTGTTTATTTTTTCGGGGGGGGGGCAGGTAGAAAGAGTTATCAGGGTAGTGCGTATATGGTTTTCTTGGTTGTTTGTTGTTATAAACGAGAGAAAGTAATAAAGAAACCAAAAAAGAAACGTTCATGCACCAGTCATCCAGAGATTTGCCCCCCGTGTCTTGCTGCTGCACGAAGACGTGACTTGCGGTGATGTTGGGCTTTTTCTTTTCTGCCGTGTTCACGCACATATAACAGCTTGTGTTACGTGTTTACGAGCAAGTCCCACTGGCGTCAGATTGTGCCAATGATTGCAAGTCCGCAGGGAAAATGAACACGCGGAGTTAGTGTTATAGCAACGCACAGGACTCCTTAATTCTAGGGTGCTGTTTCAGAGAAAGAAAAAATGGTGTGTTGTTGTACCCGTGGGAAGAATCTCTGCGCATCTGTGTGTGTAAGAGAAAAAAATTGACCCCGTATCTGAATGTAATCTGAAAAAGTCGTCGAAAGATGATTCTTGCATGTGGAGAGAGTGAACAAAACATTTATTTGATGTTCTGTGCAAAAAAAGCGGTGAATGGTATTCCAAAGGCGTTGCGTTAGAGTGCCTCGAGCATGCAGCGGAGGCGAACGAGCGCATCAAGTCACGTCACACGCGTGACATGAGCGCCATCTGGGAGTTTCTTTTGCAAAACAAAGCACGTGGTCGTGCGCGCCCGTCTCAAGGGTGATAAAGTGTGGAACGTGAGGCGACGGGTAAGTGCCACCACCGTTTCGTCTTATCAAAGCGTTGGAAACACTCCCCGTTCCGTGCAAGCATTGCATGGTAAGCGCCGCGTGATAAGTGCTATGGTCCTCAAAATTACTTATGTATGTGTTTTCTAGTATGAGATGCATATGCAGAATATATGCGTGTTGTTACGGTGCCCCAGACACACTCTAAAAAAATATCGAGTAAAAAGGGTGTCTTTTTGTCCCACAACAATAATCGTCATCAGGCTTGCATGCGCTTCCTTTCTTGAAAACTCGGCGCTGGCCCCTTTTCTATCGAGAATGCAATGTAACCCTGATAATGGGCATGCCGATCGTGACCAGAATGTACCGGGCGCGGGGCGATAGCGTTAGGATGGAACGCAATATATATGACGATTATTGTTGTGGGACAAAAAGACACCCTTTTTACTCGCTCTTGTTTTAGAGTGCATGTGCAATAATTGGGTTTTAATTGACTATTGCACAAGCATGAACGCTCAAACCTTGAGCAACATTGGTGGTCGCTGCGGATGGGGTCGGCCGTTTCAAGTACCCGGTGCCGGTAAGAGTGGACAAACAGACAAATGTACAGACAGACAGACAGACAGACAGACAGACAGACAGACAGACAGACAGACAGACAGACAGACAGACAGACAGACAGACAGACAGACAGACAGACGGACGGACGGACGGACGGATGGACAAACAGACAGACCAAATATTTTGCCTTGAAGGTCCCCAAGAAAGACTAATGTCTTTTAAAAAAAAAGTGACATGTCTCATGAAAATGATGATGATATTTGGTGCTTTGTGGCGCAAGGGCCGTTTGATGGCCAAAGAGCACCAGTTCATGGGACAAGAGATGTGAACAATGATAGTGATTAGAGGCTGTATAAGGGCCTTAAAATTCCTCGCCCGAATGCGGGTAAAAACATAGAAGTTATAAAATTATGACCATGCCGTGAAAAGTGTGTGGTGTTAATGGATGCCGAAAGTTTGTGATAATAAAAACCATGGTGGACATGTATAGCATAAGCACTAGTGTCTCGATTGTTGACACTCTTGCGTCCAAGGGACGTGAGGCAAGTTCCTTGTTGAGTGTAGCCACCGCAGCGGTGACCTCTCTGGAGAGGTCGTGCTACGGAATGCCCGGGTATATTATATGAAAAGTACGAACTTCTTTCATAAAAGCAAACAACGATTTATGTAAAAAAAGTGATTCCTTACCGACGAACATTGCAGGATGAAGAGGTATCTGTTGTCGGTAAGGTAATGGAGAATGTTGTCTTCTTAGCGTGTCTATTTCTTTACACTGAATGAGAATATGAAGTACGGTGAGCGCTCCTCCACATCTATCACGCAAAGGTGGATCGCCACCAGACAGAAGAAATGAATGTGTAGTGTATGCATGTCCTCTCCTTTACCTTGTAAGTATTACTTCTGCGTGGCGTGACTTTGATACTGGCGGCCAGTGACCAATTTGCGGCTTGATGACATGCAATATACTACCTGTGCGTGTGTCCCATGTGCTCTGCCAATAACCCCCTGAGCTTTTGTTTTAGAAAAAAATTCAAGTCAAGTGCAGGAATTGGTACCAATGTATTGGTAGTGGTTTTGTTGGTGAATACAGCTAGCTGGTCCACCAGAACGTTGCCTTGTATTTCGCGGTGTCCTGGCACCCAACAGATTACAACGTGCTGCTTGGATGAATAGACTGCGCATAAGAGCGAATAAAGTGAGACAAAGACAGGGGTTTTCTGCTTTTCAAGGGTCTTCAGAGCTTTTAGTACACTTAGGAATCTGTATATATTATTGCCTTCCGTAGTTTTATTTTTTTAATGTGTTTAATGGCTGCAAGTATTGCATAAGCTTCGCCGGTGAAAATACTTGTATCAGAGTGCAGGACGCCGGCTTCCGAAAAGGATGGGCCGACGGCTGCGTACGGGACAGAAGTGTTGGACATTGAAGCATCCGTAAAGAATTCAGGACATGTGTATTGATGTTGCAGATCTAAGAAGTATGTCTGAATATGTGCAATCGGCGCGTGCTTCGTAACCTCTAAGAGAGACACGTCGCAATCTATCACCTGCCACTGCCACGGTGGCAGGCATACTGCGGGAGCCATTAAGCAGTGTTCAAGTGGCACACCGGTTTCTTTCGCTAGGCCCCTAACACGGAGAGAGTAGGGCTGCCTCATAGAAGGCCATTTTTCAAACACAGCAAAACTTGAGATGTCATTAATTGTCGATTGTGAAGGGTGTTCATTGTCTGCGTTCACTTTAAGATACTATTTAAAAGACATGCAACATCTATGTTGGTGAAGTGAACATTAGTTCGATTCCACGTAAAGGCTTTCCACGGAGCTAGTGCAAAAAGCACCAGTAGAGAGACGGATGCCTAGATGATGAACAGGGCCAAGCATTTTAAGGGCAGTAAATGTCGCCGACTGATATGCTATTGCCTCATAGCCTAGGCGGGTACGTATGAGGCTTTTATACAAATTCATTAAACACTTCTTGACACTTCCCCATGTACTGCGTGACAACACTTTTAGAAAGTTCATTGTTCTTATGCACTTGTTTTTTAATACTTCATGTGTGGTATGAAGGTTAGCTTGGCGTTCATGATTAGGCCATGAGTATTAACAGAAAGACGTTGCCCTTGCAGTTGAACATCGCGTTCGGAATGAATGCCTCTCTTCCTGGAGAACAAGACACACGTGTTTTTCTGCACATACAGTTGGAACCCATTTTCTTCTGCCCAATTGGATACTTTGTTCAAACCAAGTGGAACCTGCCACTCACATATGGCCAGATTACAGGATCTTAAACCAAGCTAAATGTTGTCGACATATGCGCAATAAAACATAATGTGAGGGATGGACAAGCGCCAAGAATTCATTTTGATAATAAAAAGTTTGCAACTAAGTACACCACCTTGTGGCACTCCTGCTTCTTGAACAAATGTTTTGAAAAAAACGCTGCCCACTCAGACACGGAATGTCCGGTTTTACAACTTCGGTTATAGTAACTTTCGGTTATAGTAAGCATTCTACCACGCACGCCAAGGTGGAACAGGTCTCTCATTGTTCCAAAGCGCCATGTTGTATCATAAGCCTTTTCGATATCGAGGAACACAGAAAGAAAGTATTGTTTGTGGACAAAAGCGTCTCTGATCTGTGCCTCGATACGAACAAGGTGGTCTGTGGTGGATCTACCTTCTCGAAATTCACACTGAAATAGGTCGAGCAAATTGTTTGTTCCAAGGAACTATACAAGGCGGCAGTTTATCATTTTTCTGAACACTTTACACAAGCAGCTTGTAAATGCAATAGGCCTATAACTCTTAACTGAAGAAAGGTCCTTGCCCTCTTTCAAAATGGGAATAATAATAACCTCTTTTCAGGGAGCAGGAATAGTGCCAGAAAACCAGATAGCATTGTACAAACAAAGTAAAGTTTTTAGCGTTTCAATTGAGAGGTTTTTCAGCATTTTCTACAGCACACGGCCGGAACCAGGGGCGGAATTACTGCAGGAGTTTAGTGATGTTTGGAGCTCAGCTAAGCTGCAAGCTTCGTTGTATGCCTCGTATTTTGTACATTTGTGTTCTAGTTTCTGCTTTTCTATTCTCGTTTTGTACTTTCGGAAAGCATCAGTATAGTGTGACGAGCTAGACACTTGTTAGAAGTGTGCACCAAGGAAGTTCGCCTGATCTTCAAAGCTGTCACCATGTGTCTTTACGAGTGAGAGTGAGTGTACTTGTCTTGCTGCTATTCTACCAACCATGTTCCAGATTTTACCCTCCTGTGTATATGAATTGATTTCTGATAAGAACTTCTGCCAACTTTCTCTTCTGGCCTGCCGACCCGTTCTCCTGCCTTAAGACTTAATTTTCTTGAAGCTGTCGAGATTGTCAGCTGTCGGTCAGTTACGAAGCAACCTCCATGCCCAGTTCCGCTCCTTTTGCGCATTCCGACACTCAGTGTTCCACCATGGGATACGTCACTTGCCAGGCCTTCCTGATGTTTGCGGTATGCACTTGGCTGCTGTGTCAGTAAGAAAAGCTGTGAAGTACTGCACAGCTTCATCTATGTTTAACCTACATATGTCAGTTCAACTTCAACGAGTAGTGTTGTGAAACTGTTCCCAGTCTGCTTTGCTTATCATCCATTTAGGAACATGTGGGTGACATTCATATATTGTCGGTGAACTCAACACTACAGGAAAATGGTCACTTTCATATAGATTTTTTATGATTTTCCATTTTAGTAGGGGTAGAAGTCAAAGAGATGCGATGCTGAGGTCTATAGACGGGGAAGTTTTGTTGGTGGTGTTATAGTATGTTGGCTCTTTCCTATTCAACAGACAGGCACCGGAAGAGAAGAGAAACTGTTCAATAAGATGACCTCATGCATCACAGCGAGAATCACCCCACAGACTGCTATGTGCATTTAGGTCCCGAAGGAGCAGATAAGGTTCAGGTAGTTCGTCTATTAAAGACGGGAATTCATGTATTTCAAGACGGTGGTGCAGAGGTATGTGCCGAGAGCAGACGGTAACGAGTTTGTTTGGACGTACTGCTCGGACAGCCACCACCTCAGGGGATGTCTGTAGTGGTAAAAGTGTATACGCTACTCCTTGAATAACCATAATGGCCACGCCACCGGATGACGCCACAGCGTCATCTCGGTCCTTTCGGAATATGACGTTGGCACGTAGAAAATTGGTATTGGAGGATTTTAGGTGTGTTTCCTGTACACGCAGCACTTTTGGTGAGTGTTTGTGTAAGAGCTCTTGGACGTCGTCAAGGTTTTAAGCAGTCCTTTGATGTTCCAATGTATAATTTGTGTTTCCATATTGGAAGTGAAGTAGTGCCGTGTGTACGTTACGGGAGTGACTTGTTTAAGCTGAAAGTTCAAGCTCAAGTAACAGGTTTGCAATCAGGCCCTGTTATGAGCTTTTTAGTTCTCTTGGCGTGCTCCAGAGAGCTGCGTAGCTATTTCGGCTCCTTGGGTGCTGCTATGTTCGTTGTCTCCTCAGAGGCACTGGATGCCCGCACGTGCGAGCTGGCCGGTTGTTCGAAGTTTGGGCCTCACCTGTTGAGGTAAGGCCTTGAGACCCGAGGACCCTGAAGTCTCTGGTCTCCGTTCAATAGTAGGCGGAGTAGACTCAACTACTGCCGCCTCTGGGGCAGCCGCCACAGCCAATGGCTCGCTCTGCGCAGGCCGAAGGAGTGGCGAGGGGCTGGTGCGACGCTGCCCCGTGACGCACCGCATCAGCATAGGTGGGGCTATACAATGGCCAAACTCTTCTTCTTGCTTCTTTAATTGTGATGTTTTCTTTTATCTTCAAAGTGATGATCTCTTTTTTTTCGAAAAAGAAGAGGAGCGTGAATATGCGGCGTGATTCCCACCACACTTCACACACTGCGCAGGTGCTTCGCAGTTGTCGGACGCGTGGCCCACGACTTCACACAGAGCACAAGTTTTCCAGCCATGACAGCTTTGCGAGCCGTGGCCAAATGTCTGACATTGGAAGCAACGGCTGGGGTTAGAAATATACGACCTCACGGAAGTCTTTGCATACGCAGTATGATTGATTTCCGGCAAATCGCTCGAAGCAAAGGTCAGTGTTGGTTGGTGTTTCCTTTTTTCTCTTCTTATCTTAATACGCTGTACGTTGGTCACGTTCTAGCTCTTCCATCGTTCCATAAGTTAAGCTTCGGTCAGTTCAAGCAAATATGTGTCCGATACTACCCCGCCAGCCGAGTTCATAGACCTGTGTAACCGTGTAATACTGATTGGTTTGTCGCCAAAAGTTCTGAGAGAGTTCAGCTTTTCGAATTGGTCTTTCTCTAGTATCTCACGGAGTAGATCACCGCTGGCCATTTTGATAACCTTGTACCCGGCCCCGAGAGTTTCAGTTAGGCACCTAGCCACTACGAAGGGGGGATACCGTTCTGGTTTGCTTGTTAGTTTCCTCGCAGTGTATAACATGGAAGTGAGAAAAGATTTGTCTTGGCCGGTTTAACAAATAGATGCCTTCGGTGCGTACCCGCTTTGAGGAGGCACGATCACGGAGCAAAGGAAATGCTTTATGCATGCTAATTGTATGTTGTTTCAGCAGTGTTTGCGGCCCACCCACCACGGAGCCCAACGAGGGGACGCTGCAAGTTTGCAGATGCTGAAAGCTTGCAGACGTCAGCCGTACAACAGTGCTTTAACCCAATGCGCCGAGACCAAGGTAGGCTATTTGCACAGAGTTAACCCTTGCGCCGAGAAAATTGGAAGTAAACAGAAGGGAGAAGTAGACAGAAAGGTAAAAAGTGAGAAAGACAAAGATGTAGGAAGAGAGAGATAGGAAAAGGTGACTGCCGATTTTCCCTAGGTGAGTCAGCCCAGGGGTGCCGTCTACGTGAGCCGGGGCCAAAGGGGTGTGTTGCCTCTGCCAGGGGGGGGGGGGGGGGCTTAGAGGTGCAATCACTCGGCGTCGTCTCAACCGCCAGGATCCCCTTTTCCCCGGGCACAGCAAAGCCACGCATGCCTAGGCGTGGGAAGGAGTCGAAACTCCCCAATTAACTCGGGTCCGTGGTGTCACTACGCACCAAACGCCTCCTTAAGCAGACGCCCCTGTGGGGGTGTCATGAAAATATATACGCTTTTTGGAGTCAAGCTTGAGCTTACTTAAGCGTCATACCTCTACTGCAAAATGGCGGGGAATTGGGCTGCCTCCTTTATACTTGCTGAAT
This sequence comes from Rhipicephalus annulatus, assembly GCA_013436015.1. Lineage (NCBI taxonomy): Eukaryota > Metazoa > Arthropoda > Arachnida > Ixodida > Ixodidae > Rhipicephalus > Rhipicephalus annulatus. The sequence continues at coordinate 984,763 of WOVY01011931.1, forward strand.
CGCAGTGCTGTGTATCGTAATCTTCTTTTCTTGGTTATTTGTTTTGTGCATTTTTCCTAGTAATTACCTGTCTATCACAAAATGCATGTAAACAAAAAAGTGGTTCAAATCCAGGAGCCATGCTTTTATAAATTTTTTGAAGTGCACATCTTCCCCGACAAACAAGACAACATTGATGATAAAGTTTTTTGTCAAGTTATAGCGAAAATGTACTGCAATGTTCGATGTTTTATTTGTTTATTTTTGGAGCTGTTACTTGAGATATTTTTGTATTTCGGCAACTATGTAATAAGGATATTTCATGGTGAAGTGCGACAATATTACGCAGTTACTTGCGCGGTACGTGTCCTCCTACGTGGTAAGAAAGCTGTGAAATTGCGTTTCATGTTACACGTGGTAACACGTGAGCGAATTTACGTATGTCCCATTTCGTTCAAACTTCGACACGGACGTTTCACTTTTACAATTTAAATTGAATTTGGTGGTCTGGTCATATTTGAACAACATGCTTCCTATCGGGATTCGCAGAGCAGGAGGAACAGTTATCCCTCCGACCGGACCTTCCAGTCTAATTGCAGCTGCAATTACCACGTAGCCCGTTCTAAATCCCGTAATGACTGCGTGTGCTTCTGAATGTGCTGTGTTTATCTCTCTTCCCTCTCTGCTCTCTATCTTTCATCTCCCCCATCCCCCTTTCCATGCGTAGGGTAGCAAACCGGCTGCCTATAGGCTGGTTAACCTCGCTGCCGTTCTTTTCCTCCTATTTTCCTTCCTTCCGTAATTAGAGGAACTTGTTCATCACGAGACAATATGTTCTCTGCATGTAGCACAAGACGGCATCAAGCGGGCGTGCGGGATACGTAGTTCTTTATGAGTTCCGAGCTATTGTAGCGCCTCGTTCTACCGCACTGGTCCATTGTCTCGGAACCACTTTTCAAATAGACCTTACAGTGTTCGTAAAAGGTCAATTGTGGTTACAGTGCTGGCTGTCCAATTTTACGAACATTACATATATTCTACGATGCAGCTGTCACGTCGATTAGCGTTGATTGTAGTAAGTTGCCATGCGCTGAAGTTGATTTATGTAGCAGTGTCCTGGGCTGCTATTATTGAGAGCACCAGTGCCTCATGCCAGCTTAATGCTTCTGGTATCGCTAATACCTTGAGCATTTATAAGACTGGAAGAACAAGCTTGCGCCGTAGTGCTTTACACGCCTTTATTGGACATGGAAAGCGTAGCCAAAACAGTCACATCCGAGGCACAGGCATGACTCAAAAGACATCCTCACAAAAGATTAAGATGAAGAACAATATGTGATGATGGTTGTGCGCAGGTGATTAAGAAAAGTCTTAAAATACTCATGTTCCTGTTGACATCCTTGCGCAAGTGCAAACAAATGTTTACATAAACCACTGTAACTCTTCAACGTGTGTATTATGCGGGCAAAATTTATACATATATTTAGCGTCATTTTATGATGTGTCGCTCAGCAAAAAAAAAAATACAACATGGTCCCTTCCCTCTGCATGCATCGTATATTTTCGATTCCTAAGGGACGTGTGATCTGCAGAATTTTTTATGGAAAGTATTCGTTCAGACTTATTTGCTTTTCTATATTAGTATTACAGGTGTAAAGGAGTACCGTAAGTTCAAGCAAAGTGTAGTGTTGTAATAAAAAAAAAACTAAGGCTCACGCTCATCTTACACAGCCAACATATTTTATTAGGGTAATACTATAGGACCTGCAACGGCTACGTACATATATAGAGGTCTGTTAATCCAAGCAGAAAACTTCAAAAAATATAAAATATACAAATATTGAGCAAAGGGGAGACCGAATTTTTATTGAAGCTGTAATGAAACTCTGAGGCCCTTAAAGAAAGCATTGTAGACAATGATCGTTCAACGGCATTCCACTACTTCAGTACTGTTTTTGTTTCTAGTACATAGATTGCTGAAAAGTTAAGTTCCCCACTGGTATTTATGGCATCATGTTGTCTCTATTTCGGTGAGTCGTCATAGCGCCAAGTTTTACAGGACTGTAATATTATTCGGTATATCCACCACTCTACTGCTTAATTTCCCGTACGCTGTACTTAAGAATACCAGGCACTTACCAAAAAACAAAAAAAAATATTATTCAGGCAAATAAGTAACGTACCAAATGTGCGACCTACTTTTCGCACGTGTCACTCATAACCATCAGAGCATCATCGTTTGCCGAAGTCGAGTGTTATTCGCAACGTTCTCCCCATTAGGAGCGGGATGCTCCCGGGTGATGGCTATACTACCGGAAACTAAGGGGGCGAGAACAAGGGCCGCCTGGAGTGCGTGCCAGCCATATTTCATGCTCACCACGCGGATCAACTCGACAGGCAGCCAGCAATTTGCGCCGTCCGTTCGCTCATTCTACGTCTATGAAAAATGCGACACGGGGCACTAATGCGCGAGCTACGTCAGTCTAATGAGCGTAGCACTGTGCAGGAGACTTGTCTATTGTTGCATTTCAAAGATTACAGCGAGTTGATGAAGGCTAAACGGGAGGGAGGACACCATGTGATCGAAATCACCCGCGCGTACGAAAACACTCCACGTCAGGTTAAGCACCTGAGTCTCCGCCGTCTGAATTGGGGCGCTAATCAGCCCGAAGTGGTGCATCGACTATCTGGCTCCTCAAGCAGGTCAGCTGTCCCTCACCTCTCTCTCTCTCTCTCTCTCTCTCTCTCTCTCTCTCTCTCTCTCTCTCTCATCATTGGTTTCCTACCATCTGCCGCTCTGAAGGTTGCATGCACTCTGGTTAATTGACTCGCATTCATGGAAGCAAAGCTGGCTCACCATTGTTCTTACAAACCAGTCATCCTATTCGGAGCAATCGCACTAAGTGTGGATATGCATGACGTAACGCAGACTACCATGAGCTTGCCGCACACTTCTGCACCCACCGGTAACAGCCAATATTTCTGGGCGCGAGGGAGTTGAGTTCGCCTAGTTTTGGCACGGGTGTTTCTGATTGGTTCATTGAATAGTAATACACTATCCGGGTCTCGTGGTGCTCTTGTTTTTCGTATAGTGCTACAGTTTTAGGGGTCATTCTAAAAAAGGTATCTCCAAATCACCCATGCGGTATCATTGGAATACGGTGAAATTGAGGTATTATAGAAGGAAAAAAAACTTATTTATGTAAGACGAAGTTGTCACTCAGAGCGTATAACTGTATTATCTCAAATACGCGTGTTAAAAAATGAATGATTTGTGTGGTTTAACGTCCCAAAACCACTATATGATTATGAGAGACGCCGTAGTGAAGGGCTCCGGAAATTTTGACCAACTGAGGTTCTTTAACGTGCACCCAAATCTGAGTACACGGGACTACAACAATTCCGCCTCTATCGGAAATGCAGCCGCCACAGCCGGTACTTGATTCCGCGTCCTGCGGGTAAGCAGCCGAGTACCTTAGCCACTAGACCACTGTGACAGAGCTGTTCTTAAAAAGTGGTTAACAATTTAGAGTACTTGATACTTTACAATGAAAGTGCGTGAAGTTGTGCTGCAATATTTACGTTCACTTCCGTGCATGCGCAGCGAAACAATAGGGAGTTTTAGCTTGTACGTACACTTCTTTACGTTACCGTGTTACCGGATACCGGATAGAATCTGCGCATGCGCGGGTCTTTACGGAACGTAAACCTTTACGTTTCCCGCCGGATCTGGTTTAAAAGTTTACGTTTCCTGCCATATAGACTTTACGTTTACAACATTATCTCGCAGATCCACCTTCGTTCGTAGAAACTCGTGGTATGCGCGTTGCGGGGACTCGAACCGTCGAGTTGCTATAAGCAAAAGTAGCTGAAGTGCGAGCGCCAATGGCCATTACATTGTTTCAGCCGGATTACCAAAGTTAGAATGGTCTAGGACATAAACGCCGTAAACGTGCGAATTCCAGAGAAGCTGGATAGGTGGTGCCATCTAGCGGGGCGATAGTGAACCAGGTAATCACAAAATTGTTATTGCGGAAACATTGTGCACTGTACGTCTAATGCGAAAAACGCGCAGCGCCGTTATTGCAAATGAGTTACCTTTTTAATCATATTCACCTCAAAAACATTACGCGTAAGCCAACGTGTTCATGACTGTGGTTGCACGAAATGTCACAAGATGTCGACACCATCGTTGCATTAGCCTTGTATTTTTCACTCTTTCGTGCATATGAGGATATTGTACGCAATAAAAGAACGTCTCGTGATTTCACCACATTGGTGATTTAATCATATGTAAGGTGAATGCAGTTTATATGCAGTTAGCATCACCATTTACGGTTTGCGAAAACGTAAAGGTATACGCGTTTACGTACGTACGTGAAAATTTACGTATGAGGAGCTAACACGTTGAAAGATATCCGTTCTCGTAAGACGGTAAACGCGAACCGGTATCCGGTAACACGTTAACGTAAAGAAGTATACGTACAAGCTAAAACTCCCTAATATAGATCGATGTGGCTTCCCGATGCATCGGGATGAAAGCATACCCACCACGTTGTTTTTGTAACTAATAAGTGCGAAGCATTTTTTGCGTACTGCAAGCCCTTTTAGTATCTATCTATCTATCTATCTATCTATCTATCTATCTATCTATCTATCTATCTATCTATCTATCTATCTATCTATCTATCTATCTAGCCGCTTACGACTTTTCGGTCTCCTGGCCATCTCAGTAATGATATCGATACCAAAAGCGGTATCGCATAACATGACAGTATGACGAACACAATTTCCTAGTCAAAACATGAAAATCGTGACATGTACGTATTGAATGTCATGGTTCATATTTAATATTTCATGGTCTTGCTGTGCTTGCGGTGGTTTCGTTCAAATGACATGTTGCAAAACTGGTAGGGTATCACATGACTGCAATACGTACATAAGTGACCGACCCTAACGATGAAATTATGACATGCATGTCATGATTTTTTATGTTAAGACCAGTAATGACTACACGACATGCTCATGGTGTACTCTTTGTCGTTTCGCTAGCTTCACATGTATCAAATTTTGTATTATTAGACTTGAATGAATGACGAAGGTAAATGACGCGTCAAACTTGATAATCATGACATGCGTGTCATGTAAAACATGACTACATGCTACAACCATAACACGCTGGCAGCCATTTTGCTGGCTCCACATATACCAAATATGGTATCGAATGACGTGAATAGGCTATGAAGGTAAATGACACGTCCAAACATGATAGTGATGACATAGATGTGATGTGAAGCATGACTTCAATCTACGCTCATAGCGTGCTCACGACAGTTTCGATAGCTCCGCATATCACGTCACGTAATACCTAATTTTGTATCAAGTAACGTGAATAGGTGACGAAGATAAATGACACATGCAAACATGATGATCATGGCATGGAAGTCATGTACGGCATAATTTACGTCCGTCTCGTAACGTTGCGCTGAGTTTCAAGTGACATATCAACCTTCCTCTTTCGTGCTTCACATATCATCTATTCTCACAGTACGTGGGATCTGCCAATTTTTTCGTATGTACTTTTCTAGCACGTGCTTGGGCTGTCACAATGTGCCCACGCGTGCGCACCACAAATACTTTGTGTCTATTCTCACGTGTAAAGAACTTTGTGTATCAATATGCATCAACATTGAACGTATTGTTTGCCCGCTGATCACGCAGTCGATGAAACAGGCCATCAATTATTCCGCTCGTGCGTTGCTCTGCAGCCACTTTTGTTGTGTGTGCCTATATGTAGTGTATCACCCAGTCGCAATACGGTTGGCACTTCAGCTCCTCGCCCCTCTCAACTTGCGCCGGCACCGATAGCTCTCTTGCCGGCGGACTTTTGCTGCTGTCTCTTCATACAATGGCAGTGACCGATGAATGCTCTGTTGTCTCGTCCCATAAGAGGGATAGGGGAAATCATGCGGTGGAAAGAAAAAAACAGGCGAATACAGTTTGGGACGCACTACTGCCGGCGACAGTCTACTGCTTAAGCGCTGCTTATCTACCCATCTCGTCTAACCCCAGTAGCCGTCGCGGTGTAAGTAAATTATACGAAATAAGGAGTCGCGATGAACGACCCGACGGGGTCGAATCTCGCCGGATAATGCGATTTCGTCGTTGCTTCCGCTTCTCGTTGTCGCTGTCACTGACTACGATGGTGGCGTCAGCGTCTACAGCGAGGAAGTAGCTTATTCAGTTGTGTTCCCTGACCATGTTTTCCCTTTTTCAGGGAAGCCGTGCCTGTCGCTCTATATCTGATGCATGTCTGCCTTCTGTCTACCCCATTTTGCCCGGAACCCGTTAGAAGTGTTTGTCTTCCCGTCTGCGTCCGTGTTGATGAACCGGAGTTGTCTTGCGCAGCTCCATGCGCTCTCAGTCAAGCTCGGGCGAGGACTTCGCAGCCAGTGGAATGAATGGGTGCCGTTTTAATAGTAAGAGTAGTAATTCTTGGGGTTTCATGGGCACAAACGCCGATATGATTATGAGAGACGCCGTAGTGAAGAGCTTCAGAAATTTCGACTACTTGAGGTTCTTTACCGGGCACATAAATCTAAGCACACAAGCCTCAAGTATTTTCGCCTCCATCGAAAGCGCAGCCGCTGCAGCCGGGATTCCATCCCGCTCTCTGCAGGTCAGCAGCCGAGTGCCTTAGCCACTAGACCAGGCCTGCCTGTCTGTCTGTCTGTCTGTCTGTCTGTCTGCCTGTCTGTCTGTCTGCCTGTCTGTCTGTCTGCCTGCCTGCCTGCCTGCCTGCCTGTCTGTCTGTCTGTCTGTCTGTCTGTCTGTCTGTCTGTCTGTCTGTCTGTCTGTCTGTCTGTCTGCTTGACGCATGACAGACAGGTGCATGGAAGGACGAATGGACGCACAAATGCACGCATGGATGGAGGGACAGATGGACGGACAAATGGACGGGCGCACAGATGAACGCAGGAATGGACACATGGTGGCCGGATGGACGCATAGACGGACGTTCGAATGGACGCACGGGTGAACAGACTAATGGACGGAGTAATAGACGGACGGACGCATGGACGAACGCATGAATGGACGGATGGATGGACGGATGGATGGACGGATGGGTGAATGGATAAGCAAGAACGAATGGACGGACGGAAGTGCGGACGGACTGACGAACGTTTCGTCCCACTCATTTTCATTCACTCCGTGTATATGCTGTGGTTTTTTTAAGGACGATAGTCCTTTTGGGACCTTCAACGCAAAAGCTTTGATCTGCCTGTCTGTGCGTACATTTGTCTGTTTGTCCGCCGTAACGGTACCCTAAACGGCACCAAAGTGACTAAAACGATACCCGTACGGGTGACCCTGTCTGCAGCACCCACCAATATTGTTCAAAGTTCAGCGTTCATACTTGTGCGATTGTCAATTATAAAGCAATTATTGCGCATATCTTAGGCACCATAACAACAACTCAATATTATGTATCTGCATTTTTTACTACAAAAGGCATACATAAGTAATAATGATGATCCTAGCCTTTATAACGCTGCACAGGTCATGCAACGCTTGCACGAAATGGCAAGTGTTTCCAACGCATTGCTAAGACGACACTGTGGTGGCACCTACTCGTCGCCATGCGTTCTACACCTTATCACCTCAGAGATGGGCGTGCACGGCGTACGCCCCGTTTTCCAGGATAACTGCCAGATAGCGCTCATGTCTTATGTGTGACGTGACTTGATGCGCTCGTTCGCCTACACTGCACGCTCGAGACAATCGAATGCAGCGCCTTCAGAATACCATTCACCAATTTTCTTGCGCAGAAAATGATGATGATGATGAGCGGTTTTTCATGGCGCAAGGGCCAATTTATGGCCAAAGAGGGCTATTTCGAAAGCCTATATATATGACCAATTATATGATGCGTGGCTGTAAAAGGGCCTTAATATGCCTCGCGCTATCGCGGGTAAAAACATAGAAGCATTAAAACCATGACATTGACGTGAAATACGTGCAATAATACTAAATGGCGAGACGTCGTGATAGTAGGACAGTGACGGAGATGCAGCCACCGCGGCAGCGAGCTCTCTTAAGAGATCGTGCTACGAAGCGCCTGGGCAGATGACATTAAAAGTGCGTACATCTGCTAAAAACGCCAGCAATGGTTTATGAGGAAAAAGGGTTTCTCTTGACGAACATTGATGGGTGCAAGGGTATCTGTTGTCGGAAGGGATATAAAAAGTGCTTTTTTTCTGAGAGAATCTAAACCGCTGCACTGGACAAGGATGTGGAGAACCAAGAGCGGTTCTCCACATCTCTCACACAAGGGTGCATCGCAACCAAACAAAAGGTATGAATGTGTCGAATTTGTGTGTCTTATCTCTAGTCTTGTAACTGTGACTTGTGTGTAGCGGGATCTGTGTACTGTTCGCCAATTTCCAAGTCTTGGTTTGACAACATGCAGTTTGTTTTCTGTCTGCCGATTCCATAGGCGCTGCCAGCACGCCCTGAGCTCTCGTCGTATAAATGGTTTCAGATCAAGCGCAGGGACAGCTGCAGATGTATTGGCGCCAGTGTTGTCTTGGGACGATGCGACCAGCTGACCTCCAACACGTTTCCAGCGATTTCACAGTGCTTCTTGAAGGACAGGTTGAACTTCACTTTAATCTCAAGGATTTGTTTTTCTTTGTTCCAGATAGGGCACGACCTCGAGTAGGCAGCATGGTCTCCTTCACAGTTCGCACAGCATGATGTGTTTGAAGTACACGTATCTGATGCGTGCTCGTTAGATGCACATTTTGCGCAACTAATGCACCCTCTGCAACTTTGTGACCCATGTCCAAAGCGCTGGCACTTGAAACATCTGCGAGGGTTTGGCACATAGGGCCAGACACGGAGCTTGCAGTAGCCAGTTTCAATTGAATCAGGTAAGTCACTGGTACCAAAGGTGTTGATTATGTGTTTCGTGGTTGTTTCCTTTTTGTCTCTTCGTATAGTTATTCTTTAGACCTTGAATACATTCTGCTTCTGCCAGCCTTCTAATAATTCACTTTCGGACAGTCCAAGAAGGTAGTCATCAGAGACCACGCCGCGCACTTTATTCATTGACCTGTGTGGGCCCACTGAGACTTGGACATCCCCAAACGCTACCAGTTTAGGTATACGTTGTCGTGTTGGAGCTTGTCGCGAACTTCCAAAAGAAGGTCGCCGCTTCCCAACTTCGTTACACGATATCCTGGGCCGATTGCTTCATTGAGTGTTTTCGAAACAAGAAAAGGTGAGATCGCTCGGACTGTTTTGTTCTCTTTTTGGCTATGCACGACATTAAACTTGGGGAAGGACTGCTTTGGTTTGAAAAAAAGAAACGGTTCTTCAGTGCACCATCTTTTGGGGCGCCGATCGGGAAGAGGGGGGAAAAAGTTGGCCATACAGAGTGTGTTCGGCAGCGATGGTGGCCACCCACCACCGAGGCTAACAAGGGGACGCTACAAGGTTGAATAGTGAACACTTTGAGACGCCAGCCATGCATGGCCGCTATAACCGAATATAACTACCCAAGGTTCGGTAACTACACAGGGTTAACCTTCGCCACCAGAAATTTCGGAAGTAAACGGAAAAGAGAAGATGACAGGACAGATAAAAAGTGAGAGATAAAGACGAAGATGTAGGTACAGAGAGATAGGAAAAGGCGACGGCCGATTTCCCCTGGGTGGGTCAGCCCAGGGGTGCCATCAACGTGAAGCCGGAGACAAAGGAATGTGTTGCCTCTGCCGGGGGGCTTTGAAGGTCCAATCACCCGGCGTCGGCTCAACCCCCAGGATCCCCTTTTCCCCGGACCTGGCAAAGCCACGCACGGCTAGGCGTGAAAGGGAGTCGAAACTCGCCCGTTAGCTCGGGTCCATGGTGTCGCTGCACACCAAATGCCTGCGTAACCAGACGCCCCTGCGGGGGAGCAGAATATCAAACAAACGTTTTGTTCACTCTCCAGATGCAACACTATCGTCTTTCGACGACATTTGCGGTGTAACATGCAGATACGGTGCCAATTTTTTTATCATGATTCATTTTGAATTTTAGGTATCATCTGTTTTGACGGGCTGTGCTGTGAGCTCCTTCTACAAACCATAGAAGCGCATAAACACATCGCACGTGTGGCTAACACAATCTGACACAAGTATATACTAGCGCTCAAGCTGCATTTGCACGTTTCTTTCTCTGTCTTCACATGCACCTCTACAAATCTTTTTCAACTAGGTGTAGCTTGTGTTCTTTTACGTTGGACGTGTAGGGAAGAGCAGCACCAGCCCTGCATGCGTAGAAGCGCAGCACAGTCAGAACAAAAGCTACAGGAGCGGAATTCATAAGGACCATATCAAACCTCTTTGGTACGCCAAATACAAGTACATCTGCAAGGTATCAACTATGCCATAAATCGTCACAATGTTTGTGAAATGCGAGGCCACCCACTACGGCATTATTCCTAATTATGGGTACGAGCAAGGTATCGGGGCGCATCAGTAACACATGCATTACGTGTACATTGTTAATGCTGCGGCTCATTATGATAAAGAATTTCGGCCGAGCATTTGGCAGTGCGTGATAACCCTTACCCCGCACACTCGTTCCTCAATTCTTATTGTGTGACACTGGGTGGTTATTTTGGTCTTGTACCACGCTACGTTACATATGCTAAATTAGGTGCCCGACGTGACGCCTGTATACAGGGTCTTTCTCCGAAAGAATTACCAGCAGCTGCGTTTTTCTATGGCAGAATACGTATTGCAATGCAGAGGGCCCGTGTGATCGAGGCCATTTTTCTTTACATCTTGCACGATAGCAATTGAGGTAGCCGGTGATGGCAGCGGTCATCTACCGCACCGTTGTTATCTTATAACAGCTTTAGTAGTTTAAAGGTAATTATAATAAACAGAGTCCGGGTTGTAGCCAAAAGTTTTGTTAGCGAACACTGTTACGAGGGCAGTTAAGAAAATCGCAAAATGTGAGCTATCTTCTAATGGGACACTCTCATCACGGCAGAAATCTGCGTCTGCACTTACGCTCAAACTGAAAACACCACCGAGGGAATGCCCACGGTGGTGCGTGCTCTGGACAGAGACGCGGCAAACGACCAGACGGGCAAAACAAGATTACCAGACTGAGTGGGTTTGGTGACGACCATGTACATTTTTGATGTCAGAAAAAAACAAAAAGAGAGAAAAAAATGTCAGAGTAAAGCAGTAAACTAAAAAAAGATTCGACTCACCTAAAATATGGTCTTATAAAACTTGCAGCAAAAGCAAATTTTTTTTTCAAGGTGAAGGCTTAGCTTAAAAACGAAATTGGTAAAAGGAATCGAAGAATAATTTTACAGGCCCCTAAGAACGCTTATTGCTTGACTGTCGAGGTTACGCAAGTGCTACATTTCAGAGGCACAAATGCTTTATGGAAGTTTCTTGAACGCCCCCCATCAGATGAAGGGATGATTTGAAGTGCTTCTTGAGTGTTAACCTACTTTTCTTTGAACCACCGTGTTAGCTGTTTGGCATATCTCAATGGTGGTGTGCTGCTAAACTTGAGGACGCGGGTGTGAGTCCTGGAATAATGTCTTCATTTCCGTAGGAATAAAATGTAAAAATCACAGTGATAGGTGTGAAAGCTAACTTGACTTACCTGCACGAAAATGAACCCCAGTTGGTAAAAATGAAGTTAGCGTCTTCAACTACGGCTTGTCTCTTAACCATTATGTTTATGGCAATGGCTCGTAAAACACCATAAATAAAGCAATAACTTCTGTATGTTTTTTACGGTCCCACAAACAGTGCTGCTCATAGATTATCCATACGAAATGGGTTGGCGTCGCAATGTCATTAGCTAAGCGCATCCTTCTTTACTATTTTTGGAGGAGGGCAGGCGGGGAGAGGGTTAGTACTTCGACAAAACAGGAGTCCCTCAAATATGAAGGATTTCAGTTTTTTTAAATTTTATAAGGTCAATTTTCAAAGAAAGAGAACAAAAAAGGAAAGAAGAAATGCAAATAAATAAAAAAATAAATAAACTAATTAATTATTCAGCTTTCATAGCATGTTACGTGCCGCATCCTATAATATAACACATCCACTCTCTGATGCATATAGCAACAAAGGATTCTTTGTCCATATGGCAGCTTTTGGCAGCCTGTAGTAGCTAAATGTGAATATTTTTGCTACAATCTTGTGCCCTGTTGCCGCTTTTTAGGTATCACAATGTTGTAAGATTTGCTTAAAAAGCGTGAGAGAATAATGAGTCTGTCCCAGAATAAGAGAAACACAGGAAAGATACTTTTTTGGAAACTGTGTATGTTACTTTGCTGACAAGAAAAGAAAAAGAGAGATACATGAAACGTAGTGAACAAACACAGCCCACCTGAAACCAATATTTATGTACATACGAGCAAGCAGATGAAGCAGAAATGTGATGATAAGGGCGAAACTTTTCATCTCACTTGCATTACGTGTGGAGCCTTGTTCATATAACGCAAAGGTACATCTGCAAAGGTACATCTGCGTGCTAAAACGCTCTCCCTACAAGCATTTTCCTGCTTGTCGAATCACGTGTGGCACAGCACCTATCGAAGCAAACAAGGAACGCCTTGGTCTTTCTTCATCGGCGTGGAGCAGAGGCCACATTGCTCGAGGAGCACATAAGGATCTCGGCGTGTGCCACTGGTGCGTACAAAAAGAACAGAACTAGACAGACTTACTTCTATAGTGGAGCGGAAAGCGTGGAAGCAAAGCGGGCAAGGACGAGAACAGATTGTGCCGGTGGAGAGCCATGAGCTCAAGCTTGCTACCGCTGTTCAATAATTCATATGAGAGGAGAGGAGCTACCGTAGCGGCTAGCTACGTCCCTGCCAAAGCGCGGCTTGCATACGCCACATACCCATAAACCACGCGGCTGCCGCTTTTCTTGTAGGCACATTGCGGAGCGCCGCGTTGGTCGTGCTGCTTCAACAACCAAACTGCCAGGCTGCCATAGCAGCCGGGTTTGCGAGTGAGACACCTAGCAGCACGTGCCAGGCTCCCAGCGAACTCTTCTGGAGTCATACTGTACATGTACAATAGAACTTCTATATTCTTTCGAGGCCTGTGCATGAGGCAGCCTTCCGAGCAATGAAAGAGTTTGCGAAAAGAAAAGAAAGCAGTATACAGAGTGACTCTACGAGGCATCTCATTTCTTTCTCTTGCGCAGGGCGGCATGCGAACCGCGTGGCGCATGCAAGGTTGTCCTAACGAAGCAAACGACTGCATATAGGGGGCATGTACGGCTGACCGCTAGATTGGTGTATATATGGCGCTAGATGCTGGAGACGTGGCTCGGATCATACGCCATATTTTTATTCCCTAGCGCGTGCGCTTCATCGTCGACTTGTACCAACCGTAGCTGCATACCTTCTTACCTGTATACGTTTGCTTGCGCTCTCCCACTTAAGAAGCGATATACACATGGACGCCTCTCCACCATCAGCTTTACCAATTCAGCTTTTCTTCTTGCCAGTGCATTTTGAAGAGCCGCCACCGAAGCAATGGCAACTCGCAGTGGCTGACAGGTACGTGGTCTCCAGCAGACTGGGGCAGAACCCTCCTCGACTTGTGACTTATGACTTGCGGGGGAGAACCCTCCTCGCATACGACCCTCATCGTTGTTGATGTATGCTTTCTCTTCTATATACCTTTTCTCCTTTATTCGCCGCATCATCCCCAGTGCTTTCAGACTCGCATTGCGACTCCCAAACGGCATCGAGAATTTGAAAACCGTGTGAGAACAGGGATAAAATGTTCGTGAAGGTGAAGCGAGTGAACCAAGAACTGATGATGTACTGCCGAAAGAAAGCCAGCCAAAAATAATTTACAAAATTTCTCGGTGCTTTCTCTGTACGGCCCCCTGCTCGCCTAAAGCAGAGTTAGTGGAAACGAAAGTGCAAAAAATGGTGTAAATGAAAGAGTTGGAGTATAAGAAGCACCTCCCTACTTCGTCACCCTTTTTCTCTACTCCGTCTGGTGGCTGCTAGTGTACCGGCCCCACGAACCCATGAAACGAGGAGAGTACAGCAGATCTCCTGCCCCGCCGCCTTAACAGGCTGAGCAGCACCCCTACCAAACGGCAGATGTTTACGGGGTATCGTATGAGAGGCTGCCTGTAAATGAAATTACATGTTCCGCTAGGGCAGGCTCCTACTCATTCGAGCCGTGTGCCGCTGAGTGTGCACAGAGCGTGCAGCGCTATGAGCGCGTACCTCGCCGTGTCCCGTCTCTCTTTCCGGCGTGAACACCTTGTAGTGTCCCACCACAGGCGCCATCAAAACAATCTAGCGTACCGGGTATCGTGTCTCAATTATTCGGCGAGGGTAAATGGGGAGGAATATGCTTCCATTGTGGCAGAAGTATGGGGGCGGGGAGAGGTTCGTACGGGTACCACAAGGGAGGGAAGTAGACGGTAGCAGGGTGAAGCGCTCTTACTCTGTCAACAATCTACGCTGACAATCCTTGGTTCAGTTGTGGGTGAAAAAAAAATTATGGTGAAGAGTGCAAACTGGGGATAAAAGGTGGATGGAATCTGAATACGCGTTCTATAAAATCGAAAAAAATCAAACATAGTCAATCATGACAACGAAGTTATACGTTGCCTTAGAAAAAGCTGTGCGTTGACAGCTGCCGGCTCACAAACGTTCTTTACTGTTTTTCGGCGTCCGAACAAGTAGCACGGCTATCCTCCTGGTACGGTTTATAGCCTGATACGGTTTTCCCGTATCAGGCTATAACCAGAGGTGTTGACAAAGTTACAAGGATATTGAAGAGCGTGCGAGCTTCGCCTTCAAGGAACGCTTTCAATAAAGGTGAAAAGCACTGTACGGTTTTGCCACACGTCCATAAATTTTCTCACTGAGCTCCCAGAGATGAGAAAAGAAATGTGCCAGAGGCGCTCGCGCTCGTCCCGAGGACTAGTGAGTACGGCGCGACGAAGAATTTGCCCCGAGCGAGAGGAGCTTCGCCCTTGAACGTCTCGAACCCATTTCCAATATACATTATTCAAGTATCTTCATTGCACCATTCTCTCCTTTATCTTGTACTGCACTCACACAACCATCCATAAGAGGAGCTATTCATTGTTATCTGGAAAACATTAGACAATGACACTAACTCAACAGTGTTGTGTCCCCGTGCACGACATCGCAAATATCTCGCTATGACCCTCGATGTTCATTTTCAATTTTTTTATATGCTATTGTGCCATCCAGTCTCCTTAGAAGTGTTGCAGCTTGGGCTAGTTGGTATGGCATGACGATAGTTATAGCGCGAGAGCAAAACGACGACACAGAGTCTTTCGTGTCCTTCTTGTCTCTGTGTCGTCGTTTTGTTCTCGCGCTATAACTATCGTCATCCAGTCTCCGTTCCTTTCTGTAACCTCACTTCAACGAGGTGTTCCGCTGGCCATACACAGCGTGAACGAGATGAAAAATGAGGTACCCTTAAGCTTCACCTTTGAGAGTTGAATCCGATAGCGATATCCTGTCCATAGTGCGTACACCAAGCGCAATTGGTGATGTTCAAACACAGGAGTTGTTTAAATTGTGGATTACTACAATGTAATCGATAAAGCTGAAAGTGGCTTGTGCCAGTGAAACTCTCACACATGGCTGCGTACTGTGTCATGGGTAGCATGCTTTCAAGCGCAGGCAATTATGCGCGTGAAATGTTTTCGAACCTGTCATGCGCCCACTACGTCTACGTAAGTTATATATGACATTTAACGGCCCGAAAACCACCATAAGAATGCGAGATACGCCATACTGGAGGGCTCCAGAAATTTTGACCCCCTGGGATTCTTTAACGTGCATCCAGATCTGAGCGCACGGGCCTTCAGTATTTGCGCCTCCAACGAAAATGCAGCTGCTGCAGCCGGGGTCCGATCCCGTGATCTTCGGGCCAGCAGCCGAGTACCTTAGCCACTAGACCAGCGCTGTGGTGCATCGATATAAGTGAATGCGTGCAGTGATGTGTGTGCCTTTTGTGATAGATGGGCGGCGTTGAACCATGAGACAGTTATGATAATCACATGTTTTGACACCCGATGCCAATGTACACTCGTACCACGCAATATTACTGGGATGTTGCATCTATTGTGAAGTGTGTATACAAAAAAATGTGTTTGTAAAACATGAAAGTTTACTGTATTTTGAAGCAGACGCGTTCAACACCTGTTTGCCACGCAAACATCCCGAGCTTGATCCTCAATCAGGCCCGGGCTTGATCCTCAATCAGGCCCAGTAACTTTATTACTTCTTTGTTTGCACCTTTCTAGATTTTTCGGTCAAGGTCAAGATGATGACTCATCACTCAAAAACAACGACGCCGACGCCAACACCAGCACTGACGCCGACTCCGACGGATGATTTTCTGAGTAACGAACGTTTTAGCGCCATTGCGTTAGAAGCAACGAGCAAATTGTGGAATGTAGGCAATGTCTGTAACTCGTAAGGCCCAGACGCCTATAAAGACAACGGGAAGCCGGCGTGGTCACATTAGTGACGCCTTTGTGAAGAAAATTGCAGATAAAGCTGATCGTGATGAGCTTGGAATGGAATGACAAAAAATTGCCCGCAGCTTCCCTCGGGGGAACACTGAGGAGGATGCGGAGCATATAATTGGTTAACGGGGTGTTAAAGTGCGACTTACTTGGGTCGATGGCTAAATTGGTTAACGTGGTTGTGAAATGGGGTGTTAAATTGCGACTTACTTGGGTCGATGGCTAAATTGGTTAACGTGGTTGTAGGAGGGGGTGTTAAATGAGTGAACACGTACACACGTATGCGAAAGGGCGGCGCTGGTCGAAGGGACGTCGATCATTGTGTTTGTGGATTCGTTGGAATTCATTTCACCGCGACCTTGGACGTCGACGCGCCGTACAAACCAACCGACGAGGGGCAACTGAGCGAGCGAGCGCCGACCTTGAGTATATATACAGCGCGACGGCGCATGCACTGTCAGCTGTCGAATGTTCCAGAAGGGGGAGAAGCGCAACGGCGCATGCGCGCGCGTCAGCTGCCGATGTTCTCGAAGCGCGACGGCGCATGCGCGCGCGTCAGCTGCCGATGTTCTCGAAGCGTGACGGCGCATGCGCGCTACATTATACAGCTAGCGAATGTTCGTGAAGAGGAGAAGCGCACGCGGTGTGTAGAGGAGGAAGGGTGCACAGATGGTGGAGGAGTGAAGCGCGCGCGGTGTGTAGAGGAGGAAGGGATGCACAGATGGTGGAAGAAGGAGGAGGAAGCTTGCGGACGGCGCCGCACTACAAGCCTCGAGTATTAGATGCTCCGCATCTAAAAACTTTATTTCGGTCATGCAGGACGCACTTTGCGCGTAGCGGGCATCTCCCATGTAGGGACCGACAGGGAGTACCTGGCGGCCGCTTCGTGGGCCTGCTGGACAGCCCATTGCTGGTCGGCGAGAAGTGAGCTCCTGGAGACCTCTCCCACTTGCTTGAGGTAGAGTCGGGAGGAGTTGTTCTACACTCCCAGAGCATGTGTTCGAGTGTCGCTGTGTGTCCACATGATGGGCATGTGTCGCTGGGGTATGCATCGGGATAATAAATGTGAAGCGTGGCAAGGTTTGGGTACGTGTGTGTCTGTAATAGGCGTAGGGTTAATGCCTGTGGTCGATTAAGTTCCGGATGTGGGGGTGGAAAAATGTGGCGTTCCAAGTAAAAGTGCTTTGTAATTTCATTGTACGTGATTGGTGCATCCCGATTGGTATCCAACCAAGCAAGATGAGGTTGCCCTGTGGCAGCGCGGTTGGTAAGTGCGCGCGCTGCATCATGGGCGATCTCGTTGAGGTTGGATAGGGCACCCGGAACCTGGCCGAGATGGGCGGGGAACCAGATGACAGTGTGGTGCTTCAGGGCACTTGGGTCCGCATTGCGCAGGATGCGTAACGCCTGGTCGGAGATGACTCAGCGTTCGAAGGCTTTGATGGCCGACCTGGAGTCGCTGTAGATGAATTCGCGTTTGCTGTCGAGCATAGCTATAGCTATAGCTACTTGCTCCGCTACTTTAGGGTTTCGGGTGAGGATTGTGGCTGAGTTAACAGTCTGCTGCGCGGATGATACCGCGACCGCGGCGAAGGCTTGGTTGTTGCGATAGGCAGTGGCGTCCACGAACGAGACGTTGTCCGCTTCCATGTCTATGCGCTTGAGAATGGTGGTCGTCCGCGCAAGGCACCTGCCTCTGCTGTATTCGGGGTGTACATTTCGTGGTATGGGAGCGATCGTGATAAGGTCGCGGATTTCACGGGGAATTAGAGTCAATTCTGGGGGGTCCCTGGCCCTCGAGGAGAAGAAGCCGAGCTCGCGCAGAATATGGCGGCCCGCCTTGGTGGTAGTGAGTCGGGTCAATTGCACACGTTCCTGAGCTTCGGCGATCTCTTCTAGCGTGTTATGTACACCAAGCTCGAGGAGTTTGTACGTTGGAGTGGTGATAGGGAGGCCAAGGGCTCGTTTGACCACCTTGCGAATAAGCGCATTGAGTTGATCACGCTCAGCACGTAGCCACTTGTGTATAGCGGCAACGTAGGTAAAATGGCACAAAACAAACGCGTGTACGAGACGCAGCAGGTTGTCTTCTTTGAGGCCATGGTGCCTGTTGGCTACTCTACGTACGAGTCGTACGGCATTCTCAGTCTTACTCCTGAGCTTGTGTACTGTTTGGGTGTTGGTTCCGCGGGACTCGATGATTATGCCGAGAACCTTGATGGTGTCTACCCTGGGTATAGTACGACCATCTCTGGTGTGGAGGGTGATATTGCGTTCCGCCGGAGGTTTCCACCCTTTGGGCTTGGCACCCCGGCTTTTGGGCAAATATATCAACAGCTCCGACTTCGCAGGTGAGCACCTGAGACCGGTGTGGTTGAGGTAAGACTCGGTGATGTCGATAGTTTCTTTCAGGGCGGACTCAATGAAGCCGTCCGACCCTGTGGAGCACCATATGGTTACATCATTCGCATAGATAGTGTGATTTAGCCCGTCTATTTTTGAGAGTCGTTCGGAAAGCCCGATCATCACGAGGTTGAAGAGCGTGGGTGAGAAGACGGATCCCTGAGGAGTGCCCCGCTGTCCGAGCTCCACTTCATCCGACACTAGGTCTCCTACGCGGAGGACGGCTCTGCGTCGAGTGAGAAAAGAGCGGATAAAGTAGTAAAATCGATGACCTAGGCCGAGGGCTGCGATCGCTTTCAAGATTGACGAGTGCGTTATTGTATCAAAGGCCTTTTCTAAATCGAGACCGAGTATTGCACGAGTGTCCCGAGTGTTTCCGCCATCTAGAATTTGATGCCTTAGGAGTAACATGGCGTCTTGAGTGGATAACCCTGGTCGGAAGCCAATCATGTGGTGCGGGATGTAGTCGTTATCTTCGAGGTATCGACCAACCCTGTTGAGGACGACATGCTCAGCCACTTTGCCCACGCACGACGTGAGAGATATGGGGCGTAGGTTATCTAGGCTCGGCGCCTTTCCCGGTTTGGGTATGAGAACCGTGTGAGCTAGTTTCTAAGCATCGGGTATCTCACCCTTTTTCCATATCTCGTTCATAGTGTCAGTCAGGTAAGTGACGGAAGAATCGTCCAGGTTGCGTAGGAGCTTGATGGTGATGCCATCGGGGCCAGGGGCTGAGCGGCCATTGAGCTCATGGAGAGCTCGGCGCACATCTTCAATAGAGAAGTCGGCGTCTAAGTTAGTGTTGTCGCTGCCAGAGTAATCAGGGTGAGAAGTCACAGGGCCCGTGGGGAGTGGGAGATATTTTTCCACGAGGTTCTTGACAACATCTTCCGGTCACACTGTTCGTTTAGCCTGATGAAGTATCTTCACGATCGAATGACGCTGATTTGTGCGAATGTTGGTTTCATTGAGGAGGTGTTTGAGTAAGTTCCACGTTTTGCCATTTCGAACCTGACCATCAATCGAATTACAAATTTCGTCCCACTGCTGTTTTGAAAGGATGCGGCAGTAATCCAGCATTGTCTTGTTCAGTTGAGATATGCGTTTGCGTAACCTCCGATTAAGGCGCTGGCCCTTCCACCGGGCCAATAGAGACTGTTTGGCCTCTAGTAGGTGGGCGAGACGACCGTCCATCCTTTCGGTTGGAAGGTCTGTGCTGATAGTTTTTGTTGCCTTGTTTACATCAGCTTTGAGCTGGGCCGTCCACGTCTCGAGACTCGGTGGGGTATCCGGAGGAGGTCGTTCTGCGCGGGTCTTACGAAGGAGGTCCCAGTCGACCCAGGTTTACGACTTGGTTTTCCTGCTTACTGTGGGGAGGTGTACAGCCAATATGAAGTGATCACTACCGAGATCTACCGCGAGGTTGGACCAGCGGGCGTCGGAGATATTCTTGACGAAGCATAGATCCGGCGTAGTATCTCTTTGCGTGGACGTACCAGTGCGAGTGGGGAAGGCCTTGTCCGTAATGAGAATGAGGCCCATGTCATTCGCATTTTTCCAAAGCTCGTTACCTTTGGGTGTATCGTACGTGTAGCCCCAGGCGCTATGCGCAGCGTTAAAATCGCTTGCAATCACTAGCTGGTTAGGCTCTGCGAGACGGACAGCTTTCTGGAACAAGCGTGTGAATCTTTGTCTATGGTGGCTGGGACTACTGTATACATTGAGCATGTATACGCTTTGTTGTGATATGTTGCCAGGGAGAATTTCGACCATCGATCGTGAAGAGCTTTGTTTCATTATATTGTGACTTACACTGGAGCAAGCAGAGCGCTTTTCTTTATTGTGTGTGTGTTCGCGTGCGTGCCTTAGTTTTTTTTTAATCATGAGCGCATTATAGCCACGTGTGTAAATACCATGCACATCATAAACCACTGTACGTGATAGAAGACGCAATTCATGGAATCACGAAACAAACAAGCTGAACCAAAAATAAACTTTCTCAAAAAAAGCCTTCGAGGCCTTTCATTGGCTTCAGCCCATTGTTTATTGTTCAGTTCAACGCCGTTCATTGTTTAGAAAGAGTTCTGGCGCATCAAGCACTATCAAAATATTTTGGCTGAGGTAGGTTAGTTGAAAACGTCAGACACATGCTGACAAGCCAGCCATAGTGGCAGCATTTAGATGGCGGAAAAAAAAAACCTAATGTTCACATATTAACCAACCCTAGGTGGTTTAAAATTGTTCTGAAGACACCACTGAACCATCCATCACAATCGCGTCGTTGTTTTGACAAGTACTACTCTACAGGCTAATAAAAAACGGTGGGAGCTGCCAATCTCAAAACTAGGTGCGTCTATAGTCACTGTGGGGGCGGCCTATGTCTCTCCTGAGTGCGACGTATATTGGCTGATTCTAAACAAACAAACAAACAAACAAGCAAACAAACAACAAGAACAATCTGACCATGACCGCAACCTATTGTAACAGTAGGGAAATTTGGCATCAAACGGTATTCAAATGAGCGAGTTGGCTCACTTTAATGCTGGGTCGAACAGCGAAACTGACGAAAAAAAAAAGTTGGGATGAAGAAAGGGCAGATATGGGGTCGTGTAAAAACACTAATCACGTTCGACTTGCGCTCGTTTCTTTTTCGTTTTCTTTTTCCTTTCGCTGCTCGAATAAATTTAATACAAGCTCGCAGAGCTGCTCAGCTTCCAAAACAGCAAGGCAAAGCGGCAAGGCAAAAACGGCAAGGCAAAAAGAACTAATCGAAAATTCCACAGTCATGATGGATTACTGAACTTTACCAAGAACTCTGTGAGATGACAGCTGTAGATATAAATGGCGCATTTTTTGAAGCGCACAAAGCACCGTGTTGCAGAAGTTAGCATGCTTGGCATTGGCGCTGACCCAGGGATCATGGGGTCGACTCCAGTTGACTGAACTTGTTTTCTGCCTTCTGACCGTGCACATTTTCGACGTCAATTTTGTGACGAAAATACGTCACTGAAGTCTTGGTGGACCGTGGCATAAACTGTCGCATAAAAAAAATTAAATGCAGGATTTACTGACGCTTGCTTTAATGTTGCAGCGAATTTAGGGTGAATTCACCATCAGAGAGGGAGCAGCGTGGCACGAATAATGACAAAGATGTGTAGGCCTAGCACACGCTTCTACTATGCAAGCAATGTTACGGCAGCACAGCCGCAGAAGGGCGAAAGAACGATCAGAATGAAATGGAGCAAAGAAATTACTTTTTACGGATCATAGCGGCTTGCCCCACCGTGTTGGTCTAGAGTTACTAGACTGCTGACCAGCAGGTAGCGGGATTGAATCCCGGCTACAGCAGCTCCATTTTCGGTGGAGGTGAAAATGCTGTAGTCCCACGTGTTCTGGTCTGGGTGCATGTTCAAATAAGCCCAAGTGGTTGAAATTTCCGGAGCCCTTCACTACGGTGTCTTTCATACCCACATGGTTGTTTTGGGACGGTAAACCGTAGAATTTGTTAAGCGTCATTGCGGCTTAACGGTGTTCGCGAGTGCAAAAGTGTTGATGGCACTAAATGCTCAAGCGGAAAGGTATCTCTTGGACTATGCTTGTCAAACGCATGTCGGTTCATTGCAATTGGTTGTTCATTAATGGAGGGGGAGGAGGAGGAAGGGAAGAAATGAAAGGCAGGGAGGTCAACCAGATGATGCACGTCCGGTTTGCTACCCTGCACTGGGTGAAGTGGTGAGGGGATTAAATGAGAAGAAAGAGAGAAGTGAAGAACAACTTGTGTGTAGATGTGATCTTGTCCATTGCACGCTTATAAGCGGTCGCGTAGTCCGGTCGTCTTTAGAAAACTTAGCAATGCCCGCGTCGCTTTGCTGGCCTGCGACTCGTAACGCCATGAACCAAGGATCTTCTCTTCGGAAAAAGGTCTACTGTCTAGTGTCTCTAACGTTTCGCGTAGCAATTTGCGTTCGCTCGCAAAACTTTCATATGAACACAGTAGATGTTCTATGGTCTCGTCAGTGTCGCACGATTCACATCGGGAGGTATCCACCATTCCTATGCGAAAAGAGTACGCCTTCGCAAAAGCTACTCCTAACCCCAGGCGGCACAGTAAAGTTGCATCCCGGCGGGAGAGGTCCGATGGAACTTGAAGCTTTTTCGATGGGTCCAACTTGTGTAGGTGGCGGTTCCCGACACTGGGGTCACTCAGCCAAGTTTCCGGCATAGTGTTAGCGAACGACTAAAGGCCCCTTGCAGCGTCGGTTCTCGACAATGGAATTGGGGTTGTCTGGGCGTCCGCGAGGGTGGATCAGGAGCATTATCAGCAAGGTCGTTACCGACAATACCACAATGTCCCAGTAACCACTGGAACACCACGTCTTGTCCTTTTGAGGCAGTTCGAAACTAGTAACTGCTGCTATGGAGAATGCTAGGAGGCTCGCAATGGCGTGAGACACGGTTCCACGTCGGCTCCGTGAAATGACCACTTTTTCACGCGCAAAGGACAACAGCCAGCCGATAAAGTGCTGTGTGTGGTTGCGGACGTGCTCAGGATCCTGTGGCTACCATTCTGAAAACTGTAAGTAGATTTTAAAGGATTTTATTGCGCCTTTTATTGCGCTTTTATTGCGGCTACGTTGTGCGTCTCGCCAACTTCACCGTTAGGCCTAGCGCAGAGGCGGTCGGATCGGCGTTCGAGGCTCCAGGCGGTGGCTCGTAGAGCGTCTGCGGAGGCACTACGTCGATGGAAGTGACTGTTAATGGTAGAGATGCCGATCAAGAAGAACTGGAAAGCTCGGACTGGGTGACGAACGTGTCGAAACGTGTGGCTGAGCTCCAGGAGAGTCAACAACGGGAACGCGATGGCGCCACCAGGGCGGTGTCTACCAGCAGTGGATGCGGAAAAGAAGGCAGGAAGATGCCGGCCGGCTTCAATGGCGACAAGCATGGTGTAAGCGGGAGACCCTCATATAAAGCGGCGGGAAAAAAGCTCGCGGAGCGGTCAGTAGCGTCGCATCTACTGTGTCTTCCGAACGCGGATCACAAGGTTATTATCAGGCCCAAAGAAGGACTGACGCTCACCAGACACTCGGCACCTATGATTGGTGGAGCAGTAAGGATGGCAGCAGGCATTCCATGGAAGAAAGGTCGGGAGAAGGACAAGATCGTTGTCAACGACAAGCAAGGAACATTGATATACAGCACGCCCAGGGAGGATGATGCCAAGAAAATGTTGGACCTGAAAGTCATAAAGCTCGACAGCAAGGAGTACGAGGTGAAGACATACATGGCTGCGCCTGAAAGCTGTGGCAAAGGAGTGGTACGTGGGCTTGATATCAGACTCTCTGAGAGAGAATTAGAACTGGCTTTCTCACACGAAGAGAATCGTCCTATTCTTGGTGCGCGAAGGATGGGCAACTCCACTTCGGTAATCATCACCTTTGTTGTCGACTACGTGCCGAGATGGATGATCTGCTTTGGGACGCCGATGCAATGTTTTCTCTACAAGAAGAGATATGAAGTGTGTTACAAGTGTGGTGAGCTGGGACATCAATCCGACGTATGTGACAGCCCGCACGAAAAATGCAGAGGTTGTGGGGTGGCCTCCCCACCCAATGACCATGAATGTACGCCGAGGTGCCGTCTGTGTGGCAAGGAGCACGTGACCGGAGACAAAAGGTGCAAAGAAATTTTTCGGACACCTTATATAGTGCAGAAGCGACAGTGGGAAATGAAGCTTGAAGAAGCGCGGGAGCAAGAAGGACGACGCAAGGCCGAACAGGGCACGCAGCGGCACAGCAGAACAGACGGGGTTCAAGATCGTTCGAGGCGCAAATCCAAGCATAGAAGTAGATCGAGAGGGCGCTCGGAATCCTTCCCCCAATTGCTACCGCAGGAGAAGCCGGGCGTTTCTCACAAGGCATCCCATGATGGTGGGGATTGTGCCCAGGAGAAGTCAAAATCCACAGGACCACAGGTGGGTTGGGTAACTATAGGTCTCCCAGGATGCTAATACAGAGATGATTAATGCTCTTAAAGAGCAAAACAGGATATTACAGGAGCAAAATGCGGAATCACGCAAACAGCTTGATGAGATTAAGGCTCATCTAACCAGTAAACCAGGGAAGGCGCTGGAAACACCCCCGGTAGCAAACCAACCGCCTTTAAAGAAGAGGGCCAAAGAAACCGAAATTGAAGAAAATCACGGAGCGAGAATTGAAGCGCTTGAGGTGGAAACAAAGTCATTACAAGGTATGCTCCAAGCTCTACTAGAACAGAGAAACAAGTAGGCAACGCTATTGAGCAAATTAAGGCTGAATTTGCTAGCAGGGACCGACAGATAGAATAGCTATGCCAAGCGCTCAAGCTAAACCAAGATGACTCTGCACCCTTACAGTAATACGATTTGGCAGTGGAACTGTAGGGGTTTCTCGCGCAAAACGTGCAATTTTACAATCTTTTCTTACCAACACCGATCGAGCGGAGGTTATTGCGATCCAGGAGTGTGGGAAAAATTCAAAATTAGCAGGTTACAAATCTTTTGCCGGGTCGGGTAATGATACTCAAGTTACGACCTTCGTAAAGAGAAACATTACGACAATGCAGCACGAGACGGGGAACTCGCAGATCGATCGTGTTTTAGTCGAACTCGTGCCTCGCAAGCGCAAAGACAAGAGTCTTTTTATCCTGATTGTGTAGAGTTCCCCCAGGCAGCGCAAAATCAACTTTGGTGATCTTTTCACGAAAACAGAGGTTATTTCAGCAAACGGTCTACTATTGATTTTGGGCGACTATAATGCGCATCATACGGTATGAGGTTATAAATTCACCCGGGTTAAGGGCAGAAGTTTGTGGAGCGAAATTCAACAACATGAGCTTATACTTATAGCAGACCCAATGCAGCCAACGAGGAAAGGAAATAGCGTATCTCAAGACACGACGCCAGATCTTACCCTGGTCAGCAGTGCCACCGCCGCCACGTGGTGCAACATCGGCGAAGACCTAGGTAGTGATCATAGAATTTTAGAGATTATCATTGCCAATGGCCCGCTGGTGATCAATAAGAGAAAAGTCAATAAGGGCACGGCGGCACTGGCAGTATGCGGTGGTCTTACAATCCGCTGATCTTCTTTACGCAGCTTCTTGGCTTGTTCGGGCGTGCGAATGCCAGTCACCCGGGATCGTTTGTCGGAGGCCTATCTGCGCATGACCACCATTCAAGACAGCACGTGTCTTGCCTGCCGCTACCAACGTCGTTGGATGGACTATCTCACGGATCGTCTACGTCGTTGCTTACAGCGAAGGATGTCAGCCTGCAGGCGGCGCCATCGTGCATCTGGACTACATATAAGCTGCCTCCGTTCCTCAAGCTCAGTGGGCACGGCGGCACTGGCAGTATGCGGTGGTCTTACAATCCGCTGATCTTCTTTACGCAGCTTCTCGGCTTGTTCGGGGCGTGCGAATGCCAGTCACCCGGGATCGTTTGTCGGAGGCCTATCTGCGCATGACCACCATTCAAGACAGCACGTGTCTTGCCTGCCGCTACCAACGTCTTGGATGGACTATCTCACGGATCGTCTACGTCGTTGCTTACAGCGGAGGATGTCAGCCTGCAGGCGGCGCCATCGTGCATCTGGACTACATATAAGCTGCCTCCGTTCCTCAAGCTCAGTGGGCACGGCGGCACTGGCAGTATGCGGTGGTCTTACAATCCGCTGATCTTCTTTACGCAGGTGAGATTACCAAACTAGAAGTGTATCCGTACTAGCGACCCTTTTTTGCTTGTGCTGCCGTGCCCACAATTGTGTGTCATGATGTGTACCACCACGTCTGTACTAAAGAAATTGTTACTACTCGGTGGAGATATTGAAACAAACCCTGGCCCGGAATTGACGCAAATCTGTAAACAGCTAGAAGCCATTGCTAGCGATATTAAGGAAATAAAAGAGACCCGATTGGTCTCTTAGAAAGCAAAATGGATACCCTCACGCGACTGGAACAAAAGGTCGAGGCGTACCAGGAACAAGTGGCCTCTATGAGTGCTCAAATCCTGGTTCTAGAGAATAGAATTGATGAATTAGAGAACTACAGCAGGAGATTAAATTTGATTGTTTACGGCATACCTGAGGTTGAAAAAGAGACCAACGAAAGGCTAGAGCACGTAGTGAACAGTGAAATCATTGAGGGCACTCTGGAACTGAATCCGGTTGCAATTAAACGGATTCATCGTTTAGGAAGACCGGATCCAAACAAGACACGACCTGTAATCTTCAAACTGCTTGACATGAGAGATAAGAGCAGTATACGAAAGAACGGTCATAAACTGAAAAATACTAATTTTTCAATTGGGGAGGATTTTTCAAAAAAAGTACGAAATGTACGTAAGAATCTGTGGGAGAGTGCCAAACCGAATCGCGATAAGAAGGAGACAGTTGCATTAGCATTTACCAAATTGTACATAAACGACAAAGCCTATGTCTGGGACAGCGATAAAAATGAACGAGTACCACTACAAAAAAACGACGCCATGAACAGGATCCGCCCAATGACACGGCTCCATGCACTTGCGATAGGGTCATCACACTAGGCAAGAGTAAACACCAAACGAACCATTCCATACCCTTTAACAAACACGGCGCAGAAAATAACATAAACATTTGCAAGGAACGACAGCTGGGAATCATCAATTTAAATGCACGAAGTGTCAATAACAAAACAGAACAGTTCGAAGTTCTGTTACTTCAACATGACCCTCACATTGCGGTAGTCACTGAAACCTGGTTGCGCAGTGATGTAAGTGACGACCACGTTTTCCCCCCTGGTTACAATATATACCGGAAAGATAGGGAATCTAGGGGGGGCGGGGTTGCCGTTTCGATCAAGAGATCAATAGAAGCCGTCTTCGTTGATAATCCTTTTGGGCTTGAGTGCGCATGTCTTAGATTGTCTTGTTGGGGCTTCAGTTTCATTCTTTATGCTCTTTATAGACCGCCGGATGTCGGAATTGATTATGTTGCCAAATTACGGGATCACATGCTCCAGTTCCAAAATAGCAAAATAATACTGATTGGTGACTTCAACTTCCCAGGAGTCAACTGGGAGCGGTTCCAGACAGACTATGAATCCAACAAACAAATACATATTTTGTTTGATATAATGCTTACTCACGACTTGATCCAATTAGTTAAAGAACCCACTCGTGTCAACGCTACATCCAGTTCTGTACTAGATCTTGTATTCGTTCACCGCGACTTTAGAGAGAGTACAGTAACAGTAGAAAAGGGCTCGTCAGATCATCATCTTGTTTGTACCTCTCTGCCATTGGGTCGGTCTGTCAGTACTGATAAATGTTCATCACGCTCTTTCAAGGATTATTCACAAGGTAACGATGAATGTATAATTGAGCATTTGGAATCTTCCCTTGATGATTTTGATGGGGACGACGTATGCGCCCTTTGGAATAAATTTAAAGAAATGTGCCAACACTGCGTACAAAATTTTGTGCCAAACAAGCGCAAACGAGTCTATAAACACACGCCTTGGGTAACCCGGAAGATAATTCACCTTAAGCGAAGAATTAAACGCTTAAAAAAAAGACATGTACAATCGCCCGTTGTAGAAGAGATAAAGAATACTTTGGCACGTGAGGTTCGTGGCTCCAAAGACTATTATTTTAAAACATTGTTGCCTAATTTTATTAAAGATGACCCCAGTAAATTTTGGAATTATATTTCTGAAAAAAAGAAGCCGGTGAAGGAAATTTTAGTAGGTGGTTCTGTTATTGCAGACCCGCAGGCAATTGCTCAGCATTTTAACCAGTACTTTAAAAGTGTATTCTCTGATTCTTGCGCATGTATGTTGGCGCATACCGCAGTGTATCGTCCTAGCGATGTTGGCTTTATTTCTTACTCTGGTGTGTTATCTATGCTTTTGAACCTTAATACAAAAAAATCATATGGTCCCGACAGCATTCCAAACATATTTCTTCGTCGCTATGCTGAGTCACTGGCTAAATTTGTTGTTGTTTTATTTCGTACTTCTTTAATGTATGGCGAGCTCCCCGAAGACTGGAAGATAGCTCTGGTTGTACCTATCTTTAAAAAGGGCGACCGCCTATGTTTTCAAAATTACCGTCCAATATCACTAACATCTTCTTGTTGCAAACTAATGGAACACATTGTCGCCATTCGCATTCATGAATACTTAAACGACCATAATATTCTAACAGGTTTCCAGCACGGGTTCAGGAAAGGGTACTCCACCGTCACACAGTTAGTTACAGTATTTTATTCGTTTGCACACACCTTAGACAACACCGGTCAAATAGATGCAATATTTCTAGACTTCAGTAAAGCATTCGATAAGGTACCACATGACAAATTAATTCCTAAGATGCGAAATATTGGCCTCCCCGAAAGTCTGGTCACATGGGTTGCAAATTACTTGACAAACCGCAAACAACTGATCATAATAGATGGAATAGGGTCCGGCTATCTTGATGTCACTTCGGGAGTTCCTCAGGGAAGTGTGCTGGGTCAATTGCTTTTCATACTGTATATAAATGATATTGTTAATGTAATTACAACTGGTGTGCAAATTCGGTTGTTCGCGGATGATGCAGTCTTGTTTCGGGATGTTTCGTGCTGTGCTGATCAGTGTGAACTTAATACCAATCTTACTAATATACTTGAATGGTGCAAGAACTGGGGAATGGTGCTGAACGCCGACAAAACACTGTATCTTTGCATAACACGAAAGAAAGTTCCGTACGACTATCAATACACACTAGGAACATCGCCATTGAAACAAGTCACCAGTCATAAATACCTCGGTGTCACACTAACCAGCAATCTCTCGTGGAATTTACACATTGACAATATTTGCTCATCTGCCTT
The DNA here is from genome assembly GCA_013436015.1 of Rhipicephalus annulatus. Lineage (NCBI taxonomy): Eukaryota > Metazoa > Arthropoda > Arachnida > Ixodida > Ixodidae > Rhipicephalus > Rhipicephalus annulatus. The sequence goes on from WOVY01011931.1 coordinate 1,014,606, forward strand.
TCGTAAGCTATGCTTCTTAAAACACAAACTCAGAAATTCCCCTTCTAACGTCAAGCTCCTCAACTACTTTACTTTTATTAGACCTAAGCTCGAATATGCCTGTATAGTCTGGGACCCCTACACTAATCACAACATCCGTAAAATAGAAAGAATTCAGAGAAAAGCTGTAAGGTTTATTTACTCTAAATACTCACGTACTGATTCTCCCACACAAATATTGCTTGCTAACAAAATCCCCAGCCTTGAATCCAGGAGAAAGTGCTTCCGTCTTGATTTCCTTTCTTCACTAAGTAAAGGTGCACTGTCCATTGACCCATCTCCGTTCTTGTCACCGTTACAAACAAGACCTACTAGGTACCACAACCCGAATGCTTTCGCCCCATATTTTGCTGCTACTGACACCTTCAAGTACTCTTTTTTTCCGCGTACGATACAAGAGTGGAATGAATTACCCCCTGTATAAGTGCTTGTTTGCTTGTATTGTTTGTATTTTTGCATTTTATCTTCTTGTGCCCCCCTGCTTGGACCTAACCATGGTCTGCAGTATGTATTAAATAAAGAAAAAAATAAATAAATAATAAGGTAAAACTACAGATTGGGTGACCTTTAGAAATATCAGGTCGGAACAAGACCCCATGAATGATATTAACGATTGGAGTAAAGGGGTTATCCAGTCGGTTCAGCACGCTACAGAAGAGATTGACGCTGGCGATGAGGAAGTTGTGGATAGACATCTTGTAAGCATGTGGAAGAAAAAGAAAAACCTAGAGCGAAAAATTAGTCAGAAAAGAGGAGACAGGAATCTCCTAAAGGAAGTTGCTGCACTGAATAGAGAGATCGAAGATTATGCATTTGAACTTACCAAGCAAAAGTGGGGTAGTATCTGTGATCAGATGGATAGAGAGATTGGCAGTGCTAAAACATGACAGCTTGTACGGCATCTATTAGACCCAGAGAAAAGCAAATCGGAGGCCCGACAGCAACTTAAAAAGCTTGTGTATAAATATGAAGGTCAGACGACGGAATTATTAACGGAGGTTAGGGATCGACACCTCTGCTGCGCAGAATCTTAAAAACTCCCTGACTACGCTGGTTCAGAAAACCCGGACCTAGACAGCCCCATCATGGTTGGAGAAGTCTGGGCTGAAATTAACCGACTTAAAACAAAAACGGATGCCGGTCCGGACAAAATCAACAACAGAATGCTCAGGAATCTTGACGACGGCTCCATTCGTCAACTTGCAGCTTATATGCAAGAATGCTGGGACAAGGGATAAATACCGCAAGCTTGGAAAACGGCCAATGTAGTCTTCATTCCTAAGTCAGGGAAAAAGCTCAGTCTTGAACATCTCAGACTCATTTCCATCACATCTTGCGTAGGAAAATTGATGGAGCACGTCATCCAAACAAGACTGGCTAGGTTCATGGAAGATGAAAACCTGTACCCTGATACTATGATAGGCTTCAGATCCCACCTATCGACGTGCGATATTATGTTACAGCTAACGGAGGAGATAATAGACAAAAAGACTGTTGACACCAAAGTAATTGTGGGTCTGGACGTCTCCAAGGCGTTTGACAATGTCAAACATGAAGCCTTACTTAAGAACCTTAGTGCGCTAAACGTAGGCGTCAAGACATACAACTACGTGAGGGGCTTTCTCTCAAATCGTACAGCCACTATCAGCATGGGAGGGCAGTCGCTCGAAAACATTAAATTGGGGAATAAAGAGACGCCACAAGGGTCTGTACTCTCTCCGATTCTTTTTAATATAGCGATGATTGGACTTCCTGAGAAGTTGGAAGGAATCAAAAATATGCATCACACAATATACGCAGACCATGTGAGGCTGTGGATAAACAGGGGTAGTGACGGACATATTGAAAGCGCCCTTCAGGCGGCTATAGATACCATCGGACAATATCTCGAAACACTAGGGTTAAAATGCTTGGCAGAACAATCAGAGGCTCTTTTTCTACCATCGCAAAAAAGGAAAAAAAACAACTCCTCGGAAGGGGTTGTGACATCGCTTTGCGAGTGAATGGTAATGCTATTCCAACCGTAGACAGCATTAGAATTCTAGGGATGCGCATACAAGCAAATGGAAAAAAACACTGAAACTATCCGGAGACTCGAAGCTAGTGCGAGCCCGACGTGCCACCTGCTTAAGCGCATTTCTAACAAGAATGCGGGGATGAAGGAAGCCAATCTTTTAAGATTAGTTCAAGCTTTCGTGATAAGCCGTGTACTATACGTCGCCCCTTATCTTAAATTAAGTAGAGCAGAAAAAGATAAAATTGAAGCCATTATAAGGAAAGGCATCAAGACTGCGCTAGGGCTTCCCCCAAACACCTCTACGGTTAAACTTCTTGGGCTAGGTGTCTCCAACACTTTAGATGAACTAATAGAAGCCGCCATGATGTCACAGCACCAAAGACTTCTGAGAAGTAGAACCGGGAGGAAAATCATGGAGCGCTTGGGGTTCGAGCCCACAGAATGTTCCAGGCAGACCGCTAGCATACCTAAATCAACTAGGGCAAGACTGAAATTTATACCGCTGCCGAAAAACATGCATCCGGAGTTTCATGAAGGCAGACGCAAAGCTAGAGCTGTAGCCCTGCAGGCGAAACTAGAAGGTCGATCTGGCGTGCTTTACACGGACGCTGCAGAATACGAAAGAAAGGCAGCACACACAGCGGTAGTGGTTCGCGAGAACGGGGACCTGGTCTCGTGCTGCACCTCTAAGAACACAACCACCACAGAGGCAGAAGAACTTGCGATTGCTTTGGCAATAGCTCAAAAAGGCGCACGATTGATTGGTAGCGACTCTAAGTCAGCCATTAAAAACTATGATATGGGCAGGATCTCTGCTACAGCCACCAAAAGTCTAAGACAGGGACCAGTACCCGCAGAGCTAATCTCCCTAGTATGGTTCCCGGCCCATCAAGGTCTGAAGGGGAATGAGAAGGCGCACGCGATCGCCCGAGGGCTCACTTTCCGGTCGATCAACGCTGACCCGCCGCCTTCGCGCGAGCAACCCCTCTCCACAAGAGACGAACTACGAACGTTTCAGGAAATCACCGCCCACTATAAACTCCACCGTAAGATTTATCCAGAGGCAGCTAAACAGCTGAGCAAAAAGGAGAAAATTCTGCGGCGAAAATTTCAAACCCGGGTGTTTCCAAATCCTCACCTGTACAGTAAATGGCACCCAGAAGTGTTCAGCTCCAGATGTGCGCACTGCAACAGCACTGCGGGTTTAGTGCACATGGCATGGACCTGCCCATCTTACAATAATCTAAGTAGAAACGTAGAATCCTGGGAGGCCTTATTACACAGCCGTGACGCCGAAGAAACAGCGTCAAGTCATCGGTCTCGCCCTGACCGCCGCCGAGTCCCAAGGGATTCCGGCCGATGGCTAGGGGGATGATTGGGGGCCGAGGCCGAAGCCTCCTCCCCCGTCATTCTAGACGGGTGCAATAAATGTTATTTCTCTCTCTCTCTCTCTGTGTCCTTTTGATAAAACTTCGTGAAGCACTTCTCTTATTTCATTCACTAGTTGTTGATGCACCCTTTGTCGTTAAGCTGATTGCAAGCTCTGAAGGGATGCCTTGGAGTCACAGAACACAGCCCATTTTTGAGGCCGGGCTTCCGCGATATAAAGTATAGCAGTACGTAAGGCGGCAAGCTCCGCTGCTGTGGATCTTGTCCTATGCGACAGTTTGAACTTCAATAATGGAATTTGGTTTGCCATTACATGTTGTTCATGACTGTACATTGATTAATAACTATCCCAAAACTCGATTTTTTAACGTAGCAACATTGAAGAGTATAAATTAAGGTGTCTTTCGGCGTCGTTGGTTGTGAGCCCAAGATTGGCGTTGCCCGTGAGTGCGAACTTGAGATAAATGCAAAGAAATAATATACCTGTCTATAAGGGTGCTTCTGACGCAAACACTCGATTAACAGACAGTTCATGCTCAGAAAAAGTTTTGGAAACTTATGACAGAAATCTACTATCATCATCATCATCATCATCATCATCATCAGCCTGTCTACGTCCACTGCAGGACAAAGGCCTCTCCCATGTTCCGCCAGTTAACCCGGTCCTGTGCTTGCTGTTGCCAATTTATACCCGCAAACTTCTTAATCTCATCTGCCCACCTAACCTTCTGTCTCCCCCTGCCCCGCTTCCCTTCTCTGGGAATCCAGTTGGTGACCCTTAATGACCAGCGGTTATCCTGTCTACGTGCTACATGCCCGGCCCATGTCCATTTCCTCTTCTTTATTGCAGCTATGATATCCTTAACTCCCGTTTGTCCCCTAATCCACTCTTCTCTCTTCTTGTCTCTTAAGGTTACACCTACCATTTTTCTTTCCATTGCTCGCTGCGTCGTCCTCAATTTAAGTTGAACCCTCTTTGTGAGTCTCCAGTTTTCTGCTCCGTAGCTAAGTACCGGCAAGATACAGCTGTTATATATCTTCCTCTTGAGGGACAGTGGCAATCTACTTGTCATAATTTGAGAGTGCCTGCCGAATTTGCTCCACCCCATTCTTATTCTTCTAGTTACTTCAATTTCGTGGTTATGCTCTGCGGTTATTACCTGCCCTAAGTAAACATAGTCTTTTACAACTTCAAGTGCACTATTACCTATCGCAAAGCGCTGCTCCTTTCCGAGGTTGTTGTACATTACTTTCGTTTTCTGCAGATTAATTTTAAGACCCACCTTTCTGCTCTCCTTGTCTAACTCCGTAATCATGAGTTGCAATTCGTCCCCTGAGTTACTCAGCAATGCAATGTCATCGTGGGAGATCATCTATGGGATCATCGTGGGAGAAATCTACTATGGGAGAGCATTAAGCTGTTTCGTTCTATACAGTGACCTGGACTATACTGTTTGTTTAGAAAAAGTGTGATGATTAATGATGTAATTCATTGGAAGATTCGGAGCAGTTTCGGTAATACTTTCTTCTGCTCCAAGCCGTGCAAATTTATTCTATTGGCGGATTGAGAGTGCTCCATGTATGTTCCATTGGCACATCTGGAGCAGCTTTGTTGCGAGGTCATCTCCACGGAGCAACATTTTTTTTTACTCTGCGAAAATGGGCGGTTTGGACCGGAAGTCGCAAGTGCCCCGTGCCTTGAAACGGTGCCAACTTTGGATGCACCAGCAGACGTCGGTCGCGTCAGTTGCGCCTCGCACGAAGCTCTCGTTTTGTTACCGTATAGCGTCACTTGCCCAGCGTGCCCTCTCATGCAAGAACAGAGACGCGCGCATCGCGTTCCTTTCTGACCCTGTCATTGGCTCCAGAGGGAGTGCGTGTGTTTCTTTAATAGATTCCCTTCTGTGGCCTTGTGCGAGAGTGGAATGCTCCAGAGCAGTGTTCGTGGGTCACTCCGCATCCGCCAGTGGATGACGCCACTAGATGTACTCTACTATGGCACACCAAGTACCTAAGCTCGGTGTACTGTATGTTTAGAGAACAGTGTTTGCTAATTTAAAGTACATAATACTCTAGTACGGGAGAGCAGAATGCCGTCCCGTCAAGTGCATTTGCGTCATCCTAATATGCCAAACTGATTAGGAAAATCTGTGCGTTTAGAGAAAGTGGGTTAACAATTCAGAGTACTCGGTACTATACTATGGGAGAAAGGGAGAGAGAGAGATAAAGATGCAAAGAAAGGCCGAGAGGTTAACCAGAGGCACATCCGGTTTGCTACCCTGCACTGGGGAAGGGTTGAAGGGGAGACAAGAGGTTGCAGAGAGATAAAAAGGAACACAATCACGAGCACACTCGGGGTAGCACACGCAGTCTACAGGTGGTCACTCAGGTTTGTTGACTTTGAGTCAAGTTGATTCAAAACCATCCGGAGCTGGCATCCCTGTGTGTCGTGGCAAGCGCGCTGAAAGCCATGCCTGTGGCCCCCGTAGGATGCCCGCACTTGCGTCCGAGGAACTCGGTAAGATAAACTGTCATGCAACGTAAGAAATTGAGACGAACGATTACTGAAGGACTAATTAGTTTATGTTCGAAGGGCAACCATATTTGGCCTGGTTTTATTGGCAATAATTCTATGAATACATTACTTCAACTTGAATGAACGCCCATAAATAATAACGAATAAAAGGTCATCTGTGCACGGTGCAGATGTTTGATAACTCTAATATAAAAGAAACTGAGCAACTATACTACTTGTGAAGCTGGTTTTAAACAAAATGTACCGGCCGTTACGCTACTCCATAATTCAAATTGTGAGCGTAGCTTCGTGTTTGGGCACCGCCAACTGTGTTTGAAGTTTTCTCTACCAATAGCTGTAGCAATATACTTCTCCAGTAAACACGTACGCTTCGTCCTCTCAAGAAGAAGACTTCTTCAAAAAACAAAATAGCAGCATATGGACGGGGTGAATGACGGAGAGCGGGGCGAAGCATCCGTCCGTCCTTTCGTTCTTGCTTCCACCCGTCCATGCGTCCGTCTGTGTGACCATCCGTGCGTCCATCCGCCCGTCCGTGCGTGCGTCTGTTCGTGCGTCCGCACGTCCATCCGTGCGTCCGTCCCTGCGTTCGTTCATGCATATGCCCCTGCGTATGTCCATGCGTGCATCCGTCCATGCAGCCATCCGTGCGTCCATCGATGCATCTGTGTGTCCGTTTATCCATCTAGTCAACACTCCAAGTACCAGCATCTCGCATCTTTTCTTAATATATTCCGCAAATAGAAGCACCGAGAGGTGGCATACGCACACTTTCTTACGGCCTACGCTTTGGGTCCACTTCCCACCTTTAACCACCTCGAGTTCATGGTATATTCTAGTTCACTGTATTCATGGCACTGCGACCAAACGCTCGCTAAACCTTTCGAAAACCAAGGAGGTTACGCCCAGCGAGTATAACGTAGCAAACTTTCCCTGTCAGATAGGGCTCAATTTACATGCCAATGGCTGCTAATGAGAAATGAGAGACAGGAGAATTCGGCTTTTACTTTCTTACGGCTTGCGCTTCGTATCTACTTCTCATTTTTAACCACCTTGAGTTCATTCATGGTATATACAAGTTCATTGTATTCATGGCACTGCGGCTCAACGCTAGCTAAACCTTTCTAAAGCTAAGGAGGTTACACCCAGCGAATATAATGTAGCATCCCTTTCTTGTCCGATAGTGCTCAATGTACATGCCAATGGCTGCTAATGGGGATTGCAGCGTGCGCGTTGACTAAAAGCCGAATGCTCATGTCTCTCATTCCCCATTAGCAGCCATTGGCATGTACATTGAGCACTATTTTTTATTGTTAAACAACGCACAGAAGAAATCTCTCACTGGCACCACCTTGGAGGTCAAGTGTTATACCTATTTCGGGTATGTGCCACTGGTGGTTTCATACGAGGGACGCCCAAGCCACGCCATAAGGAGCTTCGCCCCTAATAAATAAATAAGCAATGCAGCTTTAGTTGACGTATTGCCTTGATATCGTGGCAAACGTTTTTTTTTTTTCATTTTTATACTAGTATCAACACGAGATCCCAAACCAGACAATTTTCACTTTGGGACGCCCTTCTGTACCGTTTATTTTCTAACTGTAATGCTATCTAGACGTAACTAAATGACTGTGACCTTATTGACATATAGACGTTTGCACCAAAATGCCTTATTTTATTGCTGAGTACCAACGGCGTGTGTGTGTGTGTATGCATGTGTATGTGTGTACGTGCGTGCGCATGTGTGCGTGCGTGTTTGTGTGTGTGTGCGTGCGTGTTTGTGTGTGCGTGTGTGTGCGTGTGTGTGCGTGCATGTGTGTGTGTGGGGGGGGGGGGGTTTGTACTGATTCGGGCTATTCCGTGTATCTTTAGCTTGTAAGGCTGTATCAGTAATAGAGTATGAGTGCACGCACGCAGTATAAGTAAGCGCGCTTTACATTTGCCGTTGCGCAACACTGTGAACGTAAAAAGTGTGCTCATCTGCGTGTCCCAACATGCATGCGGCAGTTGGTGCGTGTGCGTGGGCTTAATAGCTGAATGAAAGAGAGCACCGGGACATGACGTTCAATATCAAAACGAACTAGAGTTTTCAACTATCGAGGCACAGACGCCGCAACACAACTGGGAGCTCGCCAGATATAAAAATGATATGCAGCCGAAAGCGTTCAAACCTCTGGTCATCAATCATTTTCCTTCAGACTTTCTCCAAATGGCACCGTGTTTCACTCGACTCTTTGCGCATATAAATATACCAGCCCAAAACGCAAGGAATTTCCGGAACGAAAATAAAACTGCATTATTTTACAACCCGCAGAGAAGAGAAAACATAGTCAAATATCTCCCTTCCTTTCAATGCGCCCACTATGGTTATGTTGCTATGCGTAATACTTTTCATATTAATGTCTCTAGTTCGGTTGCACCACTTGTTTTTCCTCTTTTAGCACGTCTAGAGCTCAGAAATCTTTAAGCTGCAGTGTGGAGTAAATCTTTCTTCGTGCTGATCCAGTGCCTATCGCTCACTCATCAGTCCGCAAGCCTCCTCGCCTACAGCGCAAGCAGCCCATATCTGTTTTTTAGCCCATTGTACTTTTCATAACTGATGCATTACGCGCTGAGCGCTTCTGCCTATCAGCAGCAGCGCTTGAGGCGGCAGTAGCAGAATCAAAGAAGCTTGGTTGTGCTGAGGTTGAACACCCTTTACCCAAATCGACAAGGGCGAGCGGAAATGAAAATCGTTAACCCGCGCAGAATGCTCTCGTGCACAAGGGCACTCATCTGCATTTTATCTCTCGTACAGACCCCCTCCCAGCTAGACCCGCCTTCTCACCCAGCCGCTTATTTTTATTGTGCGCTTCTAACCCCTACTTCTCTCTCAAATATATTTTGGTCTTTAAATAACTAAGTGACCCCTACCCCGCTTAGCCCGAGTACTATAAACGTTCAGCTATATGCCTTCCGATCCCTGATGGGCAATCGATCGTCGATTCTGGCTGCTAGCGCTTCTGCTATTGTTACCGCAGCTGCTGTACAGTTTTGTTGTGTCTTTTGGGGCGTTTCGATTCTCACTGAGTAAGCAAGGGAGGCGAGAAGAGATATTGGGAAACCAGAAAAAAAAACGTGTTGCGCGCAAGAGGGCGAAGTTCTTCCTCTTAGGCCGATGTAGGGTCTTGTAATGGCTGAGCCCGCATATCTTATAGTGTGCACGTACGTGCGCCAAAATTATATCTACAGAGGAATGTACATGGACTAAAAGCGGCAAAATTAATGTCATGTTTAAAGAGAGTCTGATGTGAGGCCGACAACATAAACGTTCCGGGTTGCTAGGGATCTATTTTATTTATTTATTTTTATTTATTTACAAAATACTGTCAACCCTCCTTGAGGGTTATTACAGGAGTGGAAAGGATACAAACATTATACAATCAAGGCAATATAGTGGCAATACAAGAAGAGTACATAAGAAACGCGCGATCATGATAATAAGTAATGTATACATCATACAGGCATAGTTGCCTTGAACCAAATGATGAAGAAAATAAAATAAAATGTTAGAGTGTGGATGCTTTCTCCCGAACGCAATTAGGTTAACACCTGGAACTTGGGAGCACAGACATGAGTTTTTCAACGCTTTCTAGAAATTTTTGAAGTGTTGGCTGTGCTACAGTATCTGGATCAAGCGCATTCCATTCTCTTATTACGCGAGGGAAAAATGAAAACCTGAAGGTGTTGTTACTGCAGAAATATTCTTTGAAGATAAGGTCGTGTTTTTGGCGCACTTTCCCTTTTTCTTTTATAGTAGTGAAGACGGAGGCATTACTTTTAAAGCGGCCGTGCAACAGTTGATAAAAGAACTTCAACCGATGTATTTTTGCTGTATCGCGGAGCGTAGGTAGCTCTGCTCGGAGCAGAAGCTCGGAAGGGGAATCCGTTCGCCTATAGCGGTTAAAGATAAATCTTACCGCCTTGCGCTGTACGCTCTCGAGCAAAGCTATGTCAGTATTTGTTGAAGGAAACCACACTATATTCGCATATTCTAGCATAGGTCTTATAAAGGAAATGTAAGATAAGCGCTTGGTATCTGTGGTAGCGTAGCGTAGGGTCCGTTTTAGAAAAATCAACTTGTTTATTGCCTTTTTCGTCACCTGATGTATATGCGCAGTCCATTTGAGGTCAGATGATATTAGAAGCCCTAAATATTTATACTGAGTTGCTGTGCGAAGGGTAACACCATTAAGTGAGTATGGAAATAATAGTTTGTTTTTCTTTCTGCTTATGTTCATCACGACCGTTTTTTCGGAATTAACCATCTGCCAATCATGGCACCACTGGGCTACGTTGTTTAGGGAATCGTTAAGGGCAACCTGATCGTCAATGTGTTTGATTTCACTGTAAATCATGCAGTCATCTGCAAACAGTCTAATTTTAACGTTTACTGATTCAACAATGTCATCTATGAATAACAGGAACAAGAGCGGAGCGAGAACAGATCCCTGCGGAACGCCCGAAAGAACTTTAACAGTGTCAGAATTTTGTCCATTATAGTGCACAAACTGGTAGCGGTCTGAAAGGTAATCACTAATCCATTCAACTATTGGACCATTGCCTAGTTTGTCTATGAGTTTAGTGATGAGTTTAGAGTGGGACACGCGGTCGAAGGCCTTAGAGAAATCTAAAAAAATTACATCGATTTGTGATTGTTCGTTTATTGCCAGCCCGAAGTCATGTATAGCCTCTGCAAGTTGAGTGACAGTAGATAGCCCACTTCTGAACCCATGCTGAGAAAGAGAGATGAGGTTGTTTTCTTCTACATGCTTGGTTAATAACTTTAAGATAATGTGCTCGAGAATTTTGCAACTAGTGCAAGTTAAAGAAATTGGCCGGTAGTTCGTTGGGATAGAAGTATCACCAGATTTGTGCACTGGCACAACTTTCGCGATTTTCCACTCCGCCGGAAGACGGCAGTCGCTAATTGACTTTGTAAATATGAGATGGAGGTACTTGCTAATGGGTTCAGCATAGCGTTTAAGGAAGGTGTTTGGTATTTCGTCTGGGCCACTACTTTTCTTTTCATCAAGGTCTAATAGCAGTGAAAGAATGCCAGGTACTGTCATATTTAACGACGGAAGTGATCTGCCTTGGTCATCGTGACGGGAACCCGGTGTAATCTTTCGGAGGTTATCAGTGCTAAAAACAGAGTGAAAGTAAGAATTGAAATTATTCGCCTTTTTCTTGCCCTCTTCAGCTGGAAACACCGATAATGTCGACCGTTTTACGCTTATGTAGCGCCAGAATTTATCGGGTGCGCTTTTAATAAACTTTTGTAGGGTGTGTCCATAAAAATGCCGTTTTGCGTCTCGTATCTTTCCTTTTAAGGTCGATGTCAGCGTTGCTATTTGTGAGCTAGCACTTCCTAGCGTTTTTTTTGCCTTCCTTACACGCTTGATTTTGCGCTTAAGGTGAATTATGTCGCGGGTAACCCATGGGTTGTGCTTTCTTGTAACCAGTTTTCGTTTGGGAATAAAGTTAGAAATACAATGCATGATATGATGCTTAAACTGTGCCCACACTTCATCTATGCTCGTGTTATCTGCACATAGCTCAGAAAACTCGGGATACTCGTGCGACAGGTAACTCATTATCGCCGCATCATTAGCTTTATTGAAGGAGGGCACATATTTCACTGGGCCAGATTGCCGTATTGGAGTTGCTAAAGGCAAAGTACACAAAACTATTTTATGATCCGATATGCCATTAATTGTTTCAACACTTGCACTGTCGGTGGAAAAGTGATCACTTGCAAATACAAGGTCTAACACTGAGTGCGACTGTCCTTGTGTTCGTGTATTTTCGACAACAAGCTGAGTTAGGTTGAAAGCAAATAAGAAGTCGATGACTATATTATTCGACAGGGGACCTGGACTTAATGAGGACCAATTTACATCAGGTAGGTTGAAGTCACCTGCCATGATAATCCTGCCACCGAGCATATGTAAATTCATATAATCCAGAAGGGGGTTTAGGTACGACGCATCGGCGTTCGGGGGCCTGTAAACGGCGCCAACATACACGTAGCCGTCTTTCAGGAGAAGCTTACACCAAACCGCTTCGACACTGTTCACCTCTGGCATGACCGTGTAAGCGATTCCCTGCCGTAAAACAATTGCTACTCCTCCGCCTCTAGTGTCCCTATCTTTGCGGACAATTGTGTAGCTCGGTGGCACAATTTCATGGTCATATATATTTGAATGTAGCCACGTTTCACTCACAGTAACAATATCAGGTTTTTGGGCCAATAAAACAGCTTCAAATTGATCTGCCTTGTTCACAAGACTTCGCGCGTTTACATTTAGAAGGGTTATGGGCGTTGTCGTCGAGAAGACTGCGCCGTTGGTAGTTGCTCTTCGTTTTTTTATTTACTTGTGCGATATTTTTACTGTCTTCATCCCAAGTAAAAAGACGACCGTTTATCTGAACTTTGTCAAAAATAAGCCTTACCCTTTCCCCTCTATCGCGGTTTTCTTTCGTGATTTTCCACAGTTTTTTTCTAGTTTCACGCACGCCAAACGAGTAATCCTCGCTTATTGAGTAACCGCTCCCTTTCAGTTTGGAACAGGACTGGAGTATTTTAACTTTGTCGCGATAATCGAGCAACTTGAGAATTATTGGCCTGTTTTTCGGATCGCCTTCTCTAGTTCTACCAAGTCGGTGGATACGTTCAATGCCTGCACTCTTTACGTCTAGTATATCTTCAAATATTTCCTTTGATACGAGGTTATGAAGCTCTTGAAAGGACTCGTTTTGTTGTTCCTCAACTCCGTACACAATCAGGTTGGACCTCCGACTTCTGTTCTCTAGTTCTTTCGATTTTCCTATTCATGCCTTTGATGTTATTTTCTAGTTCCACTATTCGCTTTACGCAATCAGAAACCTGCTTTTCCAGTCCACTAATTTTTTCAAGTTTCTTATCGATTGCAGTTAGTTTCTGATTTGTGACGGATTTTTCTTTCTTGATTTCCTTTATGTCGTCTGCGATTGCCTTTAGTTGCTTTGACCAATCGCCCTCTGTAGGCCCTGGATTAGTTTCTACGTCGCCACTAAGTAACAACAGGTAGCGAAGAGAATCAGTCACGTTAGTAAGCATTTCGCACATTGACCATGGGCATGGCAGCAAGAATAAGCAAACGTTATTGCTACGGTAACACTTTCCGTATCGTTTGCTCACCTGTACGAAAAACATGATCGGGTTTGAAGACCGTATCATGGCATTGCCGCCATGCCCACTGTCAGGTGCCGCGGTGAAGAGCCGTTTTATAGTCCCGTTGACAAATGCATCCGTTAACGCCCCTGGTGGATCCGATGACGTCATCTGTGCTCCTCCGGGAACGATGTTTAGCCGATGAAAGACCACGGGCATCGGCTTTTCTTGATCGGTTACCGAGAACATAGCTGGCGATGAAGGGGCGTTGTTCATCGGTGATAGCCACGCTGGGACAAACAGCAATCCAAGCAGAACCTGTACGAAAAACATGATCGGGTTTGAAGACCGTATCATGGCATTGCCGCCATGCCCACTTAATAATGGTGCTTCAAATCTACGCCATCTTATCAGAAGGCGTAGATTTGAAGCACCATTATTACTCTGTCTTTTTTTTTTTTGGAATACTGAACATGTCAAGGCATATTGGACTGTTCTTATTTCTGTTTTTACCCGTGTGGCCAGATATAACGAAATCGCGCAGTGATTGCGCGTCATGTGCGTGCATGTATATGTTTCTGACGAAGTATGTGCACGCGCGAAATGTTACAAGTGTAGCTTCTCGCGGCGCCGGGCAGAGCGAAAGGGAATTACCACTATCGGGAACCAGCGCACAGTCACTTCGTTCTCTTCAACTTCCGCTTCCCTCCTCCAAACACATGCGCCGATTTTAGCGCCGTAGACTACAGTAGCTATGACGGACGAGTTTGTTGGCTTTGAATATGAATCAACTCACGTGGTGTCCTGTAAGTTGTCACGGGAGTGAAATTGCGCACTATCACGTAAAAACTAGTAGTGTCACTAATAATGGCGTAGTATTGCGTAACAGCTTCTCGCCCGATCACGCAAGTTCACGTATTAACTCGTAACTCATTAAAATAACGTAATATCTAATAATGTGCCATGCTTCCGCAATAAACCGCACAGCAGGTAGTCACGTGACTGAAGTCGCACCTCGCAACAGGCAGTCGTGGTAAATATATAGCGAATTTTACCCGTACTTATTGGTACTAGCAAAAACTTGGCATTTTTTAGCTAAAGGTTCCCATTATTAAAGAAACATAGCTAGGCCGAACACTATAGCTCCGCTGATAGTTGCAGCCCTGCGCCACTATTGAAAGCTGGGCACATTCAGGGGCGCAGCTCCTTAAGGCGTGAGTCGGTCGTCACCTGTATCTATCCATGTATGTAGTAACCACCTCACAACATATCCAAGGAGTGAATCATGATGAGTGGGGCGAAGCTTCGACGGGTTTTATCGGCAAACCGTAAATCATCCGCTGGCCGCGTCCGTTCATCGTCTGTCTGCTTGTTTGGCGCACGGACGGATGGACGAATGGACAGATTGACGCAAGAACAGACGCACAGACTAACGCAGGAACGGACGCGTGGACGGACGCACGGGTGGACGAACGGATGGACGGATGGTTGGACGTAAGGATAGATGGAAGCAAGAACGAACGGACGAACACAAGCGCGGACTGACTGATGGACGCTTCGCCCCACTCAAAATCATTCACTCAGTGGATATTCTGTGATGGTTTTTTCCTTTGCGTAGACAGAAAAAGTCGAAAACGAGTCGCAGAGAAAGTGCGGAGGGGCTTTGGAGAGAGTAGGCGAATAGAAAAAAAGATAGCTTCTGGATTTTTACGCAGTCAAAGTACGATATGAGTGGGAGGCACGCGCCATAGGTAGGCAAAACTTGTGGAGCTCACTCAGGGTCACTCATGAAAACTTATGGACCATCTCTTCAAAAGGAGCCCTCATGAGATAAGAGGCAGCAGGGGTGCGCACGATGTTCACCCGGTTGAAATGGGCATCGACGTGGGTGCTGGAAGAATGGTTTGAAGTGAAACTCGGAGTAGCGTTTACTCGAGTAAACGTTTGTTTGAAACACAAAGACACTGGAGGTGGGTTGGGTTTTGTGTAAGTTGCATCAAAGATAAACGATCCGGAAGAGTGTTCCCTTTCGACGTGTTGTCGAGCATTGCGGGCGGTTGAGGGGTGAAACGAGAAATAAGTGTGTTGCGAGCGGCCGGAGGAGACGCACCTGCCGTCGCAGCGGCGAGCGTGTTGCGGGTGAAGGAAAGAGTGACGTCAGCATGCGCCAGCGAGAAAAGCGTGCGAGGGAAGCTTGACGTCAGCGCGCAGCTGCGGCGTGACCTATGTAGCATCGCTCCAACACCTGCAGCAAGGAGAACGCGTTGCAGCACGTTTGTATGGACTTACGTACGTATGTGCGGCGTTACACACGGGAATCAAAGAGCTGCTTCGCATCTGACATGTTTCAAGCTTTGGACTCACTTGAACTGAGACTCACAAAAATGTTCCTGAGCCGGACTCACTCGGACTTCAACTCACCAAAACACTGCTCCCCTGAACTAACTCAGACTCATGGCTCCATCTGAGTCTGAGTGAGTCCGAGTGAGTCGACTCATTATTCCGTTAGCCAAGAATGAGCTTCTTCGACCACAGCATCAGTACTTTCCAACAAAACCTTACGAAATCAGTGCTGTTCTTGGCGCCGTCTGACATTGTTTTTTTTTTCAATACGATTTCTGGCGGCTTACGAAGCAGTAAGGTCATTCTTCTTGGAAGAGATGGCAGCAAGATATATTTATCAATAACTTGCCTATTAGAGCTTGAGGGGGGTAGTTGATGACACCCCCCTACGTACTGCGTGCCTCTAATCAACAAATATCGAAATGGCGTATGAACGACATGACTTTGGAATACCAGTGAGTGAACGGGAGTATAAACCTTAATCCAGGTAAATCTCATAGCAATGCTGAAGTAGACTAAAGGCCACACGCAACAACAGAAAAAATTTCGACTTTGACATGTTATTCAGCGTCCACTAACGTCTGAGAGTACACGGGTCTCTCTCATTTCGCCTTTATCAGAAAGCTACCGCCGCGTTTGGGATGAAACTCGCGTGTTTCGGGTCGCCAGCAGTAAAAGGCAGGGGAAAACAAGGTAGTAAAGTGTAGGATTTACTGCAAGCCACTTAACCTGCCAAGCAAAAGGAAGAGCATTATGAATTTTGCGATGTAGTCTGGTGCTAATTTGGCTGTCTCTTCGATGTCAACGCTAGCATTTGACACCGGGCTTGCGGATTCGCGATGTGATATTGCATTTTTCTTTATTTATTTAAATTACCATAATTGATATCGGAGGGTAAAACGGTGTACAGATTCATAATGTTTTTCAAACTATCTTCGGTAGTTGGTGGTGCAGCATGTTTATTTTTCCAAATGATTACGACATATGAAAAAAAATGCCACAGCAAAAAATTGGCGTAGTGATTCTCTTGAAAAAATACTGTAATTTAAGATAATGCCATTAGCAGATATTATAGTGTAACCTCTCTTCAAATACATATTGACACAAAAGCGTTTTATGCTGGGGCCTGCCAAGACCTGAGAGACGTATTTCCGTCACGAAAATAACCTTCAGAAATGTACACAATCAGATCGCACAGAAAGAAGGTCCACAGAAAGAAGGTCCAACCCACGACCAGTCTGTCCACGACAGCAACATCCTCGATTAAAAGCACGGACTTTTTAACTGTCGTGTCATTCGAACATCTCTTACTACGCTTATATAAATGAATGTATATGCTGAGAGGTAACAGGCTCCTGGAACATTCAGTGCTTCAGATTTTCTTCGCCTTATTACGAAGCTAACGTACGAAGAATAACCCAAGACACCTTGAAACTTCGGTTAACGCTAAGGAAAAAACGCTACGCACAAATGTAACGTGTACCTTTACCATTGCACCATACGTATGCTTAGGAATATTTGAAAAAAAAAAACTCACAGCGTCCGCCTATTCAGATTGATTCGATAAATTATGTTTCGGTGACTTCAACCTGCTAACTTGACCAGCCTCGTAAGACCAGCTCTTTTCGGTGAGTGGACGATCTACAGCAATCAATAGCGTCCTCTCTTCTGAAGCATTCAACCGTTATCCATGGTCACTCCAGTGTACAGCACTGAGTTGGTGCTCTTCCTGCTGTTGCCGCCATTTTGTCTGTCACTGCATCAACAGCTGGTTCTTTTGCCTCTGCTTCGCCATCGCTGTTGGGAGTTCTCTCGATAAAGAGAAGAAACTCCACTTCATTCGGAGCACTGCTGTTCAGTGTTGCGTTACGAGGGACGAGACATCGCTGCCTACCAAGGCCGCAAATCGGTCCTCTCTTTTTCCTTTCTTTTATCTTCATTTATGTCAAGTACGGAAATCACCAACCGAATGGTTGTTCTTTACTTTTATGCATCATTTTAGATACGTTCGAACTCTCGGATCTGTGCTTTCTGCAGAATTTATGAAAAACATCGATGTACGTGTGTTAGCAAACATGTGTTCTTGCGCATGCGTGCGTGGCAAAGCAGATGAAGTCAGCCTTGAGAACCAGAGTTCACTTCTGTGCCAACATTAAGCATTTTTTTCTTTTTTTTACAATATACTTCTGTGCCATGATTAAAACAAAATCACTGAAGAAACTTAAGCAAAGCTGGGCTACTGTGCACAGTTCTAGCAGCAGCTTAGTTGTGTCACCGACCAAACTGGAAACATCACAAAGTGTTCTTCAACAGGGTATCCACACTATCAGTTGTCCCAAGGCTTTTAACTTCTCTTCACGTTATTAAAAAGTGACCCCTGTGGTCGGACTATAACCTATGGTACTTAAAAAAATTGGCAGATCCAACGTACAGTGGGAATCAATGATATGTGAAGCCCGAATGAGGAATGTTGATATGTCACTTTAAAATCAGCACAACGTTAAGAGGTGGAGGTAAAAATGCCGTGCATGACGTCCGTGTCATGATTATCAAGTTTGGATGTGTCGTTTACCTTTTTCATCTATTCACGTCACGTTATACCAAATTTAGTATATGTCGTGGTAGCAAAATGACCGCGAGCACGTTATGAGCGTGGTATATTGTCATGTTCCTACATGACACGCGTGTTTTGATTATCATGTTTGCACCATTCATATATTTCATCATCCATTGACGTCACGTAGCACCAAATTTGGTATATGTGGAGCTAGCAAAATGGCCACGAGCGCTTAATGCAGGGTCCTTAATACTTCGATATAGCGTTCACGCGCGCGCACGCTGGGTACAGCGACGCTACGTTAGCAAAATGCGAGCACCCTAAAGTCTGACGCGAGGTGCGACCGGCGTTCGTCAGCGTGGCCCGACGGCCACTGGCCTGAAATGCGACATGCTGCATTTCGCGCCGATGCGTTACCCAGACAACACTGCGTCTCCCTGTTTTCGTGATGGAGGGACACACTGAAATGCGCATGCGTCAAAGCAACGCAGCACGACGTGTGCCTGCGAGTAAATGGCAAGACCAGTGTCTGGCGTGGCAACGCCGGCGTGACGCGCCGAAATGAAGGCCGGTGAGCACGTGCACAGCATCACGTCTAAATGTATTTGCGCCTTGACTGTGGCATGTAGTCATGTTCTCACATGTCACGCATGTCAAGATTATCATGTTTGCACCGGTCACATACCTTTGTCATCCATTGTCGTCACGTAATACCAAATTTGGCATATGTGAAGCTAGCGAAACGGCCACGAGCAGATCATCAGTGTGGCTTGTAGTCATGTTGGTACATGACACGCATGCGTGATTTTCATGTTTGGATGTGTCATTTACCTACGTCATCTGTTCACGTCATGTAATACCGAGTTTGGTACATGTGAAGCTAGCGAAACGAACACGACCACATCATGAACGTAGCATGTAGTCATGCTGTTACTTGACACGCATCTCATGTTTATCATGTCTGCACCAATATCAGACCTTCGTCATCCATTCACGTCCCGTAACGTCAGATTTGGTATACGTGAAGCCAGCACATCATGAGCGTGGCATGTAGTCATGCTGTTATATGACACGCATTTTATGATTATCATGTTTGCACCAGTCACATACCTTCGTCATCCATTCGCGTACTGTGATACCAAATTTGGTATATTTGACGCTAGCAAAACGGCCGTGAGCGCCTCTTCAGCGTGGAATGTAGTCATGTTGTTTCATGAAACGCATGTCATGATTTTAATGTTAGAGTTCGTCGTTTGTGTGCGCCATGCAATCATGCCATACCATACCAGTTTTGCAACATGCCATGTGAACGAAACCATCGCAAGAACTGCAGGTCCACGAAATGTAAATCATGATATTCATGACATACATATTATGATTTTTATGTTATGACAAGTCAAATGTGTTCTTCATACAGTCATTTTATGTCATACCAAGTTTAGTATCGATACCATTATCGAAACAGCCAGGAGAGCTAAAAGTCATTGTCGGCTAGATAGATAGATAGATAGATAGATAGATAGATAGATAGATAGATAGATAGATAGATAGATAGATAGATAGATAGATAGATAGATAGATAGATAGATAGATAGATAGATAGATAGATAGATAGATAGATAGATAGATAGATAGATACGCGCAGAGTCGCCGAAGTTCACCAAGAAATGCTTCGCATTTAAAACCTAGCGGATTCTTCGAGTGGTATTTTTGTGTATGCGGTTTATTTGCACTCCAAGATTGTTCAAGGAGCAATACGGTCAAAGCAACAACTTACTCTTTGGATTTTATTATTATCCCCCATCAAATAACAAAAAAGCTATGCACTTCAGCTGATTATTGATGGGGCAGCCTCTATGTGGAAAACGTAAGAAAGCGCACCAATTGCTTATATAGCGAATGGCAAAACTCGACTATAATTGAACACCATTCATAATCTCTTAATTCTGTTCAGTTTTTTTTTCGTTGCTGCTCAGTGACAGCATCTGAAACATACTGAATGAGAGCACCCTGTATTTCTGTGTTGCCACATCCTGCTTGCCTTTTCCTTTTTTTTCGCTTCTTTTCTTCCTTCCGTCATTCTTTCCAAAGTATGCTAGTCTACGCAGTGTGAGAACTGGCCGACTGAACCCTTTCAGCTTCCAGCAATGTCATTTGAGGTTACCTTAATACCCACTTTGACTAAACGAAATATTCTTTATGAAGGTCCACAAAGACAGCTTACAAGAACAAAATCGTCGATAAGGTTTGTTCTCGCGTCAACAAAGCCGCGCTTTCACTGCGAGAAACCTCAGCTGTTCCCAGTGTGACATCTCCAGAACGCTTGTTGCAATTGGGAACATGCGAAGCACCAACATCAGCAAAAAGAAAAATAAATAGATATTTACTAAATAAATATGACGTGCAGTGTAGGGTAACGGCGACTCTATATCATTGAAACTCTTCGTGTATTTTCCGGAGAGGCTCCTCGTAATGTGCAGATAAGCGTCACACGCACGGTCTACCAGTAATTTATCGCTGAGCTCAGATCGTGGAGGTGGTATGGCGCGCAACAGCGGGCTGGTTGACGAAAATGATGAAGAACACTTGCTTTCCGTCGAGCACCAGACATTCAACGACGGTTCAGCTTCTGACTGTATCGGAAGCACCAATAAAAGAATGAGCTCTCCGCGAATAAAAGAAAAATAAAGGAACGCTTTTTTATGCGAATAAGGCACGATAAAGTGAAAACGTGTAAAGATGGAGGTGCGAATAATCACAGAAAACGGATGGCTTTAATTGAGAACAGCGAGACAACGATTGACGGAAAGAGACGCTATACAAATAATGCAGACCCATTAATAACGAAAGTATGTCATAAATGTCAACGGAAAAACAAAGCACCACCTACATGCGTCGGTCAGCACAGAAAAGAAATGCGATGCACCAAAGAGCGGAGTTTGGCGCATTTCATTTTCTTAATATTCTTCCTCCCCCCCCCCCCTTTCTGCGCAGGCATCCCGTTATTGGGACATGAGTTGATAGCGCACCAAACGTTTGTCATTTATCTAGCTGCTACGTCTCTTTCCTTTTTCTAGATTGACAATGGGTGATGATGTGGTGAGTTCATTTACGACGACAAATCGTTTCGACAACGACAATAGTTATAGCGCGAGAACAGAACGACAACAAAGAGACAAGAAGGACAGGAGTGCTGGAAAGAAGGTTTTCTTGCTCAGCAATGCACTGAATGCAACTGTGTGCCCTTTTTAGGGGCGAAGCTCTTTAGGGCGTGGGCTGTGCGTCCGCTGTAGCCTGTATGTAGCCACCCCTAGTTTAGTTCTTGCAGTGTTCACTAGATGGCGGTACCGTCCCCTGTATGTAGCCACCTCTAGTTTAGTTCTTGCAGTGTTCACTAGATGGCGGTACCGTCTCCTGTATGTAGCCACCTCTCGTTTATTTCTTGTAGTGTTTAGTAGATGGTGGTACTTGTAGCTGATGAAGAAAAGATGCAAGATGTTATAAACTAGAAAGCGGTACTTGTAGTTGATGAAAGACGCGAGATCTTA
Organism: Rhipicephalus annulatus; assembly: GCA_013436015.1. Taxonomy (NCBI): domain Eukaryota; kingdom Metazoa; phylum Arthropoda; class Arachnida; order Ixodida; family Ixodidae; genus Rhipicephalus; species Rhipicephalus annulatus. The sequence continues at coordinate 1,036,227 of WOVY01011931.1, forward strand.
TAAAATAGGAATGATGTCACATATGGCGCGTGTCATTGGTTGAAGGCAATCGTTCGATTTAGTGCGGCGACGTACGCTAGGGGGAGCGATGTAATAAAATCGAGTGGGCAAAATGTACAGAGGATTCATGGTTTACCAGGTTTACCTCCGGAGCCTCGCCCACTCATCATCACTCACTTCGTGGATATGGCGGAATTTTTTTAAAAACACAGTGGCGCGGTATAAGCACAGGAATGAGCGCACCCACGTTATCGTCGAGGCTGCGCTGATGGCACGCGAACAGGTGTCATCCATTAGCAAGCCCTCCGTGTCTCTGTCCGAGAAGGAACTAAGGTTGCTCGAAGGTTTTGGTGTGCGCAAATAGTTATAATACTTTTACTTTTTTGTTTAGTCTCCCTATAGATTTTTCTTTGCCCTTTTCTGTGCTTCTGTTTTTTCCCTTACTCATGCATTGCTCTTTGTACCACACTGTTTTTTTCACATGGTTTACTGTCTCCTCTATATGTTTTCGTGCTCTGCGCAATAAACTCAATTGGAATAGCGCTCATGTCCTTCTTGTATCTTTGTCGTCGTTCTGTTCTCGCACTACAACCATCGTCATGTCATAAACTAGCCCAAACTGTCACAGTTCCAAGTTTCGACAACGTCTTGCCACTCGATACAGTTACGACTGATGCGAACTAGTATTTTCATACATCTTATGACAAGCGCGGCAACTACAACTACCGGGGGCTTTGTATCTCAGCTTCCTATAAAAAACTTCAGGGGGCCTCCGACAGGTGGTAACACAGCAGTGCATGGTTTGCTTCAGCAGCGCTGGCCTTCATCGCAGCCATGCTTTCGGCACCAGACGGCACACTGCCCCATTCCAGTACACCACAATTCGGGTCAGCAGTCGAGCACCATAACCAGTGGACCACCACACGTGTAGATCGTGCTAACCGAGACCTTGTTGCGTACATATTATCTTCACCAAGGAAGTGGAATTGAGTCAACTAAGAATAAAGCTTGCTTGCTTTAGGTTATTTTAGATTGCATACAATTTCGGCATCGCTTTATCGCATTGTCATCCAAGTTCTCACATTACCAATCACGACGCCATCAAAATGTGAAAATGTTAGCTGGACCTAGTCGCTAACGCAAACGGGCCATTTCTTCTAATCTAAGGCATCGTGGTTATAATTAGACCAATTCATATGCATTATATCCTGTACAGATCCAGAGTTCGAACTTGAGACTAATTGCTCACGTATTTGGCATAACACATGGGTCTCAGGTATTTAGTATATCATACATTGCTAACATTCACACCCGACTACGCATATCTATTTCTCCCAACTTTTTGACGTAGCAAAAATGTTGCTATATTTATCCAATGCCTCTGAATACACACCTGTTGAATAATTACGGAAGCGCGATTTCACGGTGGTTACCACTATGCGGGTCCGGTTTTCTGTGGATGCCACACCAATGGATGCTGTGGCGAGCACACTAGGTACTGAGTTTTGGCAGAGCTGTATATTTTTCTGCAGTTGCTTTGATACAAGGTGTTGTGAAGCCCACAGAGTTAGAATAATCGTCTCGGTACATGTATCAACAGCGGGTTTGTTGAAGCCGGCTTTAATCTGTCTAACGCGAACCGAAAAATCACAGCATATCAACGGAGTGAATGATGACGAGTGCGGCGAAGCGTCCATTTCTCCATCCGTCCGCATGTCCCTCCGTCCATGTATGCGTCTTTGCGTCTGATCGTATTCGAGAATGCAGACGGCGCGTGGGTAACACTGACAAGACGCGAGCTAAGCGTCTTCAACGCGCCCACCGCTCTGCTTTGTTTATGCACCACTAACAATCCCCCACGTACGGCGACTACCCATGAGACTGAGAGAGGCATTATTTTTTCACCCACCCAGACACAACCCGCACCGCAGCCAATAGGAGAGTTACCGTACAGCGCCATCTAAAACATCCTCACTCAACTGCAGTATGTATGCACTTCTATGAGACAGCACTGTTGTAGAGCAAGGTTGTACAAGACGAACACATCTTTTCAGTAACAACGTCTACATTATTATGACAACCAGAGAGTCGTTATTATGACAACCAGAGCGTATAAAATAGAGCAGGTGCACGCAGTGCATCGGAAGTGGCAAGAGTGAAAGGGACGAAGGAGAAACAGAGAGGAGAGCAGCACGTTGCTTGGAATGCTCTCTGCAGGTTTTTATGACCGCGGGGTGCGTGGTGGCGGCCGCGTCGCTACACTGTCTGTAATACTGTTCAATATATACTGCCTTCTTAGGGGCGAAGCTTTTTAAAGCGGCTCCCGTTCTCCCTCGTTGTCGTAGTCGTAGTCGTAGTGTGTAACTAGTGTTTAATTTTGACCTGTAAGGTGGTGCCGATGGGAGATTTCTCCTGTGTTTTGTTGAACAATAAAAGTTCACGGCGTGTGCGTTAACTAAAAGCCAAATGCTCCTGTCTCTCATTCCCCATTAGCAGCCATTGTCATGTACACTGAGCCCTATCTCACAAGAAAGGGTTGCTACGTTATACTCGTTGGGTGTAACCTCCTTAGTTTTAGAAAGGTTTAGCGAGCGTTGAGCCACAGTGCCATGAATACAATGAACTAGTATATATCATGAACTCGAGGTGGTTAAAGGTGGGAAGTAGATACGAAGCGCAAGCCGTAAGAAAGTGTGCCTGTGCCTCCTATCGTTTAGTCTTTGGAGTGTCCGCTAGATGGCGGTGCTTCTGTATGGGGAAAGATGCGAGATGGTGGTACTCGGAGTGTTGAATAGATGGACGAACGGATACGCAGACAGATGCATAGATGGACACATAAACGGACGCAGGGGTGGATGCATGGACGAACGTAGGGACAAATGCACGAACAGACGCACGCACGAACGGGCGGATGGACGCATGGATGGTCACACAGACGGACGCCTGGACGGACGAAAGCAAGAACTAATGGACGGACGATTGCTTCGCCCCACTCTCCATCATTCACTCCGTGGATATGCCGCCATTTTTTTCTCGTCTCTTCTTTTCACAGTTTCTCATCTCCTTTCGGTTATGCTACGCGAAGAACAAGGTTAGACTAAGAGGAGCTTCGCCCCTAAAAAAATTGACGGCAGATCTACGAGGTGAATGATGATGAGATTGGGCGAAGCTCCTGAAAGTTATACCATGAAATTTTCTTTCGTGAATTCGCCTGGCGATATGCGTGCTTCCTCGCCGCTTCCCATTGTCGAACGTTTTCAAGATCTGCTTCGCGACGTTGACGTGCTGTCTCGGCCTCTCATTCCCGTGCGGAAGGATCTTGCCTACGCTGACGTGCCGCTGCAGCTTCTTGTTCACGTACGGCGGGATCTTGCCGACGCTGCCTTGCTGATGTGGCTTCTTGTTCCCGTACAGCAGGATCTTGGCGGCGACGTCGCACAGCTTCCCGGCGCGCTTCTGCCTCGCGTGCTCTCATTCAGGGTCCAGTCTGCGAGCGCGCGCCGCCGCTGCCCTGCGCGCCCGCCTTTCGGCATCCTTATCCATACGAGCACACAGCGACGGCAACGAGCATCGGAAACTACAAACCTGTATAGATATGGCTTTGATTATAAAACCATTGCTTTAGAAAACACCTGGCGTCTTTCGTTAATTAAGCAGCTGGCGTCTTCTTTTTGTTTTGCTTTAGAAACATCTGGCGTCTTTTTCTTTTGCTTTTAGAAAACATCTCGCGTCTTTCGTTGGTTTATTCCATCAATTAACGGCGTTTTGAGCAAAAAAAATTTTATTGTTTAATCACGCACAGGAGAAATCTCACCAGACACTACCTTAATTGGAGGTAAACAAGGGCTGCTACTGGGAATGAGAGACAGCAGAAGTCTGCTTTTAACACTTCTACTTCTACTTACATTTTCTACTGGAACATGCCAATGGCTGCTAATGTGGAATGAGAGACAGAATAATTTGGCTTTTAGTTATTGCGCACAGTGCGAATTTTTTTTATTGTTCAACAACGCACAGGAGAAATCTCCCACCGGCACCACCTTGCAGGTCAAAGCGTAAGACTGGTTACACACTACTACTACGACTACGACTACAATTGACGAACGGGTGCCGCTTTAAGAAGCTTCGCCCCTAAAAAACTCCGCACAGTAATGAAGTTACTGTGCGTTGCGTATCAACCGGTTCCACAGCTCTGCAGCTGATTCTACAGCTGTGCAACCGGCATGCCTGCCTGGACCGGGCGCGCTACCACTCGGTCATGCCAGTCGTGACAACATGGTCAACTGAGCGTGCAGCCTTTCGTGCCGCATAAATTCGGTGTGCCATGTGAGGCACAAGACGAAGACATAGGGAGCCCAAAAAGAGTTATGATTGAAGAAGACGAACCCGCTTACCGGGATTAGTGATGCGATTGAGAAAGAGAAAGAGCGGACGCTCTCACATGCTACACCGCAAAACTTCATAGCGTATGTTGTATCTGCTCTCGCTTTTTCAGCCGTTCACGAAAAATTACGATTGAAAAGGAGACAACTGTCCTAGACTCGACTGTAAAATGTAAAATATGTGCAATGTCAGTCTTTTCCGAATGCGAAGTTTTCTTTCAGTGCAGAGAGCTTGCATGAAAATAAGGCTTTTCGAATAATTTTTCACTGAACAAAATTTTCTCTGTAGCGCTACGCCAAGTGGGCTTGCTGGTAGCTTATTTCCAAGAATGTTAGCAAGGTAGGCTCCCACCAGCGAGGCGAAGTTGATACATTCGAAATCACCCTTTTTGTAAACAGTGCAGTTTAATTGCACGTCACAAAGAAATTTATATTCTTCTAGGCAACCAAGTGATGCACAATAGAAACGCGTTAACAATTTTTTTAGGAGCGAAGCTCCTTATGCCCACACTCCACCCTCAACGTCGAAGCCCCCCAGCTCATGACATCTCGCAACCCTCCTCTACCTGTCTTCCTCCGTTGCCTGGGCGGGCGTGTGGTGTACTGCGCGCGCCTCACACTCAATTCCTCAATGGTGCCCGCCACCGAGTGCAGCAAGCACTCTCTCCACTCGCTTCCCATCCTACCGCTTTCATGAAAGCCAGTGGCGAGATCAGGCACGCAGTCATTTGCGTCCCATTTCCAAGGTGCTTCGCTCAACGGTTGTCGTCATACACGGAACTGCTAGTTATTGATCCTCAACATCAATACAAGAAATGAATTCTTAATTCAACCTTGATAAAACTTATAGCCGCGGTTACTGCACCCAAATAAGTGCATGCAGAATCAAAAGTTTCACCGATAGCTCTGACAATTGCCGTAGCAAGGGTGATTAAAGTGATTCAAAGCCCTCCCTCAGCTCACATCTCCTACACTCCGAGAAAACTTTGTGTCCTCACCCGTGGCTTTGATAGATAAAGTTGGAGTTCATGAAGACCTTTCAGAGAAGGGTTTTTGCCCCATGTAACCTCAAAACCCCCTTGAAGGCTCTCGGATAACACGAAGAGTTGTGTGCGCAGCACGTGTTTGGCTACAAGTGTGAAAAACGCATTAAGGTGTCGAAAAATAACGCGTTTGCTGCCATGACTTCGCAGGCTTTCTTGCTCCTGCGATGGATCGTTCAGCATGACCGAGACTATTGGTCAGCGCTTCACTGGGCTGGACGCGTGGCCCGTTAAGCCATCTCTGCACATTGACAAGCGACAGTAACCACACCATATTTCTGCCGCCAGAAGCTCGCGGACTTCTGATTTCCCGACGTGCTCACTATGAACCGGACAAAGGAGGTATTCCGTGTGTCAATGCTCACTGGTTATCAGATGCACTTCTGATGAAGAAGTAAATGGGACCGTTTGTACACCTGCGGCGAAGGGGTTGTGCGGACTCACGGGGCAGCGTTACACAGGCGAGTCAAACAGCAGCTTCAGATACAATATGTAGGGGTCGTCATGACATAAATAACGTGACAATTCCGTCCCTTACATCGTCAACGCTATTTCTCGGACATATATGACTTATACCCGCAATCACGGGCCGCGGTATGCGGGTATGCGCCACAGGTGTTCGATAGTGTACATATACCGGAGGTGCCTTTCACTGACGTTTATTTATGTAGCAGTGTCCTAGGCTATCAAGATCGCGATCCCCAGCGCTTCATATCAGCTAATCACTTCTGATGTTTTTAATATCTATGTTTCTTAGGTGAGAAGAGACATTGGTAATTTATATGTGACAGCATCAAGTCAAACTGAGATTGGTTTCCTTCAGCCGATGAATGCAAGGAATAAATATCAGAATGCCAGCTGCAATCAAACCCAAGCATTCCACGTGGCAATCAATTATTCTACTACTGAGCCACGCCAGGTCTCGAAATGTTTTAGAAAAAGTTACGTATGCAAGCGTAATGTCAGCAAAACGTCAGTTGTGGATTCAGTGATAAGTGTCACTTTTTAAAAGCATCATATATGTACTTCTATTATACAGGTGCCATGTAGCGTTAATCAGTTGTATATTTAAGCGTCATCCACTGTAGTTGTTACAAGTAGCAGTAGTCATGGCTACCATCCTTGCAACCACAAGCGTTTTATGTCAGCTTACTGCTTCTGTTCTTTTAACGACGACAGGTTTTTTTAAGGGGGGGGGGGACCTTGGACGCAAAAATTTTGGTCTGTCCTTCTGTTCATTTGTTCTAACGATATCCCAAATGGCATTAAACAATATTCCGAACGGCCACCCCATCTGCAGCGCCCACCAATATTGCTCGAGCTTCAGCGTTCTTGCATGTGCAATTAGAAAGCAATTATTACGCATATGTGAGGCACTATAACAACACAACAATATTTTGCATGTGTGTATTTTACTGGAAAAGGCATACATAAGTAATTCTAAAGACCATAGCGCTTATCATGCTGCGCTTACAATGCAACGCTTGCATGAAAAGGGAAGTGTTTCCAACGCTTTGCTATGACGACACGGTGGTGGCACCTAGCCGTCACCTAGCGTTCTACACCTTATCGCCTCCGAGACAGGCGCGCACGCCATGCGCTTCGTTTTCCAAGATAACTGCAAGGTAGCGCTCATGTCTCACTTGTGACGTGGCTCGCTGCGCTCGTTCGCCTGTGCTGGGCGCATATGGGCACTCTTACGCAGTGCCTCCAGAGTACCAATCACCAATTTTCTTGCACAGAACATCAAATAAACGTTTTGTTCACTCTCTCCAGACGCAAGCCTATCGTCTCTTGACAACATTTCCAGTGTAACATACAGATACGGGGCCATTTTTTTAATACCAATCTCACAGTGGGCATCGTTTCTCAACTGTAAGCAACTGGTTATATAAAAATATGTGAATGCTCAAAATGTATTTGCGCCTAAAACTCTTGTACATATATTAAGAGTCAATTCGTAATGCCGTGCTCACTGAAAAAATTAACACACAGCCAACTTGTTTCTGCATGCTTCACGTAACACAACTTTTTTGGTAAGAGGATCTGCCATTTTTTTTTCTTTTTGCTTAACACAAACATTTCTGCAAGTGCTCAATAACTGCCCTCGGCTTATGGAACATTTATTCCTACGAAAGCACTCAGTCTGCTATTAACTGAGCCATGATAATCAAGATACATGAAAGTAAGCTGAAACAACTGCTGTCGCTGGTCTGAAATTGAAAAACCTGCGTATCAACGGGCTGTTTTGAGAATGTGGTCTCTTTCAACATGTGTTGAAGCAATTTTAAACCAAGAGGAGAGCCGGTAGTATCACACGGGAAAAGTTGTCATTACAAGCATCTTAGTAAAATATTTTACGAAATGACATACGTCACACGCTGGAACGATATTGAAAGCAATAAAAAGTTTCTCAACCTAACTCTTCTTGTTTGAAAATGTTTCTTTTCCTTACGCACAGGTTCAAGTGGCTCGGGTGACGTGACTCGGACATACAACTGAAGAGGGTTTTTGCATTTACCGAAAATTCACCAGGATGCCACGTGCTTCTAGGCTTAAGATGAACACGTCGTCCTCGTGATCGCAATCTTATCTGCCTGCAGGCGTCCTTTGCCTCAAGTGCCCACTAAAATGACAGTCAGGCCATAGAAAACATACCAAGCTTGTGAATGAATCTCCCTGGAATTGAAGCGAGTTTTTCACAAGTTCAACTGGTCAAATACAAATATGCTACTAGTGCAATATAGAACTCATCGATTTAGCTTTGGTTCCACACAATGTCATTGTGACCATAATAGTAGTAAGGCCAATTTCCAATATTACTGGAGAACAGTTACCACTGATTGTTCAAGAAAATTTTCTTAGGCTTAAGGACCTGAAGATAACCACATCATTTTTCTTTTAAGTTACAAAGCTTGACAACTATATTGAAAATGAAGTGCCATGTAAGGAGAAAATGTCAAGAAGATTGCCATTATTTTCCAGTGTTCTGACTCATATTCATTCCGTGAAGGCACCATTCCATTAAAGCCCATAAAAACACTTTAAGAAGTATTTCAATATAATATTTGGTGGGAGCCTGGTGATGAAGAAAGGCTAATTTAACAGAAAAATCAACTGAAAAAATCATTACACATATGTGTTCGTCTGAAAAAAACGAAGAAACATGCTGTATTTGCTTCCCGTGTCAACAAAAATGGTTCACACCCGTTATTGTGTATGAAGAAAAAACGTAGCCCTACTATATATGTCAATATGAGAGAACTTTCTTCTGAACAGTAGCTTTAACCTGAAACGCACACTCAAGCATGTGATAATTGTTGGTAGCCTGAGTGTCAAAGTTTCTGTACAAATACCCTACGAAACCGTACGTGGAGTCGTAGTTCATTTCTAGAGCTTCAATTTTCATGCACCCTTGCAGCATCTACTGCACCGTTGTTGCTTCTCGCTTCGAATCCCTACAAAACTGTGAAAGAAGAACTACATCGAGTGAAACACGCTTGTACGAGTTCAGCGCACGTAAAGAAACGGATAAGGAGAACTTCGTCTTATCCGTGTCCTTTTGCGCGCTCGACCCAGCACAGGTTTGGCCAACCACAATGCAATCATTGCCACCCTCGTAGAAGTAAAACACGCCAGTGCACGTATTGTGAACGGTGTTCGTGTGTCTGTTTGACTGAACTTAGGTGGAAACTTCGTCAATTATGAATCCATCCTCACCTATTCGTGCATTTGTGGGTTCACGTGCATGAATCGCGTGGTCTGCCGATTCACCTAATAAAGTGTTAGTGGGCAAATACGTGTGAAGTGGCTCACTGATCCTACTATGCCTAATCAAGAAGTCCACTTCATGAACTTAGTACGCTTTTGCATGCTCGTGTACAAATTGCATAGCCCAGGTGAAAGGTGAATTCATTTGCTGTAGACTATATAGAAACATTGTTATATGTGGAGATGGTGTATACGTATAATGTGTGTATGTTGTGCGCAAAGATTCATCTTGTGGCAATTACGTGTTTCATTGCACTCAATCACCCGACACCATGCCGACATTTTGGCTCCTTGTGTGGACAGGTAGGTGGACCATTCCATATGTTTTTGTGTAAATGTATTCTGTATGGGAAAAAATGTAGTAGTGCTAGTGTGAATGCTGAGAAGTCTATGATGTTTAGTGGCTCCTTTAACCTTTAATGCCCTACGGCGTCTCTCATAATCATATGGTGGTTTTGGTACGTTAAATCTCACATATCAATCATAACCCTTTAATGTCTGAAATATGAAACCACCCAAGGAAAATGTTACGTTTTTTTCAGCATTAGATATAAATTTTTGCTTAACTCTGCAGTTAAATTGTCCGAAATGGAACTTTAGTGCATACTTTCGGATATGTCGCGAATTCGTTACAACACGCACTTGATCCAGTGTATGGTTCAATACAGAGATGTGTTCTAAGTCGAGCCATGGAAAAAGAATTCTTGTTAGGGTAGTCAGGCAATGACATCTAAAGTAACTTGTTCAAATGCAAGTTTAGCTGTATTTGCATCAGCTAGTACTATACGAAGAAGTTAAGATATGTGGGGAAGTAGGCTATCATTGTTGATACGAGACCTCTGGGCAGTTTTGACGTGGCGGTGCTCGCGGTGACCCTCGTCGGCTCTTTACTCCACCTTCAGAACGATGCCTTTTAAGCAAAGACAATTATTCAAAAAAATAGTTCAGCGAAAGTGAATACGTACGTAAGAACTGTTTAGACAGTTTTTATACATATTACTCAACCGGCCCTTGCAGTGTTGTGTGTATCTTGATGTGAGAACTCAGCCTGCGTCCATATGACCAGACTTATCCAGATTGAGAGGCTGCTATGTAACTGGACGTTCTGTACGATTATTTAACAGCCTATATAGTGTACGTGCAAATCCATCTTGTGAACACTGCAGTGATGAACGGTATATCGCGTTGCTGGGACCCTATATCAAAAATATGGCTAATACAACACAATTTAATGCACGAAAAGGTAATCTACATTTCAAGTGTTTGTTTAATTTTTTACAAAAACAAGATACATTCTCTACTCAGGTGTCCGTTAAGAACAGTTTAACAGTTGTACGAGTATGCTCATGCGGCAAATTGACACCGTTTATAGCACCACGTTTAATCGAACCACCACTTCAATATTCACACACTACAGTTTAGTTTCAAGAAGCTTTGTTAGGTGAAGTGTCGTGAAGAATCACGGCCGCTTCTTGAATGACGCGGCGATGAAATATAGCACCAGGACTGCCAAAAGTTACAGCACCAGGATTGCCAAAAGGAGAGGAAAGGAAGAATGTCAAGAATCGAGTCGCAAAATAAACGGCAAAACCGGAAGCAAGCAATACTGGAACTACACTGGCAGAGGCGCTCAGGAGCAGCGGCTTATTTCCTTTCAAGACTGGATATCTATTTCACAGACGATACCGTGGTGAGCCGGACAACGACCGTATTAACAGGCACTCACAACTGCACACATCCATTTGATCGTTGAAGGAGCTGTTGGAAGGTAGTGGGACTGGGTGCTGCAAGGAGAACGCCTGAATGGGCGAGTTCAAAGCAGAGTGGGGCAAGCCGAGGATTAGAATTGAGCCTGGTTGCATCGGATACTCTGGGTAGGAGAGGAATAAAAGGAAGCTTCGGAGTACGGTATATAGGCATAGAATAGAAGGAAGTTCTATATACATAGAAGAAAGTTGTGAGGAGGAGGAGAAAATATTGTGTGTGTGTGTGGGAACGACCACGGGGTCCAGATTTCAATTTTATGCACTTGGACGTTAGGAAGGGGCTTTGAGCATTAAAACCTCTTATCGACTATCTTCACAGAAATATTGGGTGATAAAAATAGCCCGAACCAGTTGCGATCTACCAATACATGGGGTGCCAGGAAGAGAAACGGCGTTATTCTTTTTCGGACAGAATGAACAAAGCTTGTTGCAAGATCTATTCATCAGTAAAAGAATATGTTGAAATATAACTGCGGGGTTACGAGACAGCTCCGCTGTGGTAGTCTAGTGGCTAAGAACTGGGCTGCTGACCCACAGGTCGAGGGTTTCAAATTCGGGCTGCGGCGGCTGCATTTTCGATAGAGGCGGAAATGTTGTAGGCCTGCGTGCTCAGAATTGGGTGCATGTTAAAGAACCCCAGGTGGTCGTGATTTCCGAAACCCTTCACTACGGCGTCTCTCATAATCATATCGTGGTTTTGGGACATTAAACCCCTCGAATCAATCAGTCAATCAATCACTCATTTAAAGATTATGCGGCAAATAATAACTGTGCGTTGCCCGGCCTGCCTTGTCAACTTAGTACCGGGCAATATTCATATCACTGTTAAAGTAATCCTGCTTTAGAGCTTCTTCCGAGAAATTGTCTTCAGTGATGTTTTAGTTCAGCTCTCTGATATTCGCCCGTTTCTGATGTGCAACTTTTGCTCGATATACATCAGCTTCCTTGGGGTGTAGAAATTAATAACGACAAACAGATAAATACACCGACACCCAGTAAAGCGCAACGCACGATGAAGATCAGCACAGGCAGCGCATTGTCCCGTGGTTGTTTGTTTTGCCCACACTTCGCGGTGTTCCTTGTATTGTTATTTTAAGAGGCATACCAACGAGGGTGACAAAAACAAGCTCACACCGAAACAGGTTATGCTCACGCTTCCTGAATTACCCGAAGGCACTGTTGCAACGAATTAGCACTGAAAATTCTATGATGAAAGTAATCGTTTCTCAAGGTCACTTGTTTATATACCAGCATTATACAATGCACACACCTGACAGAAACGTACAAAGCTATACAAGTATGCCCCGGGGATACGTTTGTACAAATGTGCAAAACATACAAAATGTACCATAGCAGCCCTGTCTCCATAATTTTTGTCATTTTATGTGCATTCAAAACGTTTTTTTTGCCTTATTCTTCACTACCATAGTCATACTAACTGTGGTGCTTCAATAGGCTAATTTTGTTTTTGCATTTTTTATGTTTCGCCCACCTTTTCTTCAAAACAAGAACAGGGCAACTCAATGCCGATTTCCCCTAGTTAACTTCACTGTCCTTCCTCTCCCCCTCTCTGCCTTAGTCTGTCTCTTATCGGTCGTCTCATGTCATCGAACAGATAAGTCTCCCTGTAACTTGCGCTGTATAATACAAGATGACAGGTTGGAAAATCTTATCCAGTTGGAAAACGTTACTGTCCTCTCGGGAACCTGCAACGTTCACGCTTCCACGTCGATGGAAGTTCACTGTCATAGATTTGGATCCCCAAGGAGGCGCCTTGCATTGATAACCGGCTGCAGAAATTGTCGGGTAGTCCAACAATCTATAAGTAACTTCGGCATAATACGGACATTTTATATATACTGCCAACGCATGTACCTGCATGTGTTTATATCAGTGTGCGTGCACGCACTCTCGAAAACCGTATTGCCTTTGTGATTGTGTACTTTGTACATTACAGCGCAGTACTAAAGCAATCAAAAAAGAAAACCAAAAGATGGGTAAGGGTTAGGGTTGTTTGCAGGTGGTCACGTACTTTAAGAAAAATGCGCAGAGAACTTGCGGGCAACCTTGAGAATGATATATGGTACACATGCAATAAAACTGCGTTCCTTTCATGTGCTATACGAAAGCTGCCTTTCAAAAAAATTATCTCTGGGCATCTTTTCGAAATACATTTTACACTGAACCCCAATGAAAAGTTCACCGCAAGGTTTCTCTGCAGCCTATTTCTTGCCACTTATAAGCTTTTCGCTGAACGCTGGGTAGAGAAAATATAAAAGTATGGCCGCTCCTTACTTACCCCAAAAACTACCCATACTTTCGTTCATCCTCTCAAGACACACACAAAAAAAGCAAGCTTGATTACACCCAGCCAATATAGCCTTTTGGTTTCCGAAAAGACGTCACTTTTTTTATCCATATGTAAAGCAGACACCGAATACCAGCAGGCATTCGGTGCGTGTTAGGAAAACCAGAGCCATTAATTTCCTGGCAACACATCCACACCGGCCGGTAATCCAATATCGGGAAGCTATGATTAACATATAACGCTTATACTCAACAACAGCCGTAGCATAAGAGGTCGACAGCCCCGCCCCGCGATTTAGGAAAACGGTATTACAGGCGCAGCCTAAAGGGAGACAAAGTACGATAGCGCTTGGAGTGCCATCATACATGAAGCAATCTTGACTGGTGGAATTCTAAACCATGCGCCTCTTCTGAATTTTTTCTCTCTCTATTTCTCTCTCTCTCTCTCACTCCCTGTCCCCTTGCATTCACTTCTACAAAAAAAAATCGCAAAAATGAACAAAAGTATATACACTGAACAAATTCCTTCTTGGCTTCACCGCGACACTCTGAAATCTGCCTCGGCTACGCGCTTGCGTATACAATTTTTTCTTGTATAAGCCTCACAATCGCAGTCCTCGAGTTTTGAATTTGCTTAAAATGCCCCTTCTTTTAATCTACTCTTAGGGCTCACTTTGAAGCGCTCTACCCTCCTTTACATGAATGATTACTTTGGAGAATGTTACGAGAGGTGCTGTAAAATGCTTGTTTATTTGGATATTGATCGAGACGTGGAGTAGACCACTTTATTTCGTGAAAATATTTCATTTCCACGTTAACACAGTTTTTAAGTGCGTCACACCTGGTTAATGTGCCAATGGTGCAGAACAGTAATGACTCCCAAAGTGAGGAAAAACAACCACCGCCCAAGACCTCTGTACGAATGGGTAACCAGCGAAAGCTGAAGTGTGCAGCTCCGGTGCACTATTATGTGGTTTACAATATATTATAAGGCTGAAGTAGAAAAAACAAGCAAAGCCTGTGAGAACCGATAAAAAATATGGTGAGCTCTTTTTACGGGAAAAAGCGACGCAAGAAAAATATGTGGACAATTTGCTTCCACTACCTTCTGTGGTCAATTCTTTCTGTGTGGGTGCGCGTTCTTGTTTTTTATTCCGTGTATCCTACGTTTGCATCTGATTTGATCGTGTGAGGTTTAGATAGGACTGAGTTGAACTCAAGTCATTTTTCCAACTCTTTAAATAGCATGTCGGTGTGGCCTTATTGTGTTTGTTCTTTGGGGCAATTTTTCCTCTGCAGCAAAGCTTCTTTTTTATCTCTTCAACGTGAAACTTTCCCATGAAGCATGATAATGCTGACCAATCTTTAAAGACCGAAGCATTTCTTTGCGTACTGTAGGCACATGAGAACATCTATCTATCTATCTATCTATCATATCTATCTATCTATCTATCTATCTCTCTATCTATCTATCTATCTATATATCTATCTATCTATCTATCTATCAATCAATCTAGCAATCTATCATCTATCAAGCTATCAATCTATGAATCATCTATCTATCTATCGTATCTATCTATCTATCTATTCTATCTATCTATCTATCTATCTATCTATCTATCTATCTATCTATCTTTAACGCTCTTTCGTAACATTTCGCTCAAATAAAAATTACAACACAAAGAGCTTGCATGTGCATGCTTTGTGTTGGCCATCGATTCTCGAGGGTACGTAAGATCTGGCCGAACTTGTATGTCTCAGTTCAACGTATATTTAATTTTTAGCAGCTTCAGAACCACTGGGCGTTGGTTCCCCTAAGCCTTGAAACCCGTGTTCATAACCGCAGTGATGTTCTGCTATGCAGCTGTGTATCCTTGCTTCCTATTGTGCAAGCGATCTGGTTTGTGGGAGGGGTTGACCGGTGTCTAAGCGAGCAAGTGACTTCTGCGTTCATAATTCCCCTTTCATGCTAACATATACTTTCCACAATTCCAAAACCATTCTAATGGTAACTTCATTGCTTCCAGCACTGTTCCGCACTAACTTCCTTCGGCTAACAGCTAACCCAATAGCAATGCCCCTCAGGCAAGCCTGGTCTAAAATTGTTGTCGACATCGTGGATGTCGCCCCGATTTCTCACTAACATGATTGTGAATTCTCACCAATGGTTGAACCAAAGCGCAGAGTGGGTTAAAGCAAGAGCGAAACATAACGGGCCACCACCACACATGCCTTTACCGCTCTGCAGAGAAGTACGCAAGAACGTCGATTGATTTAGTTTCAGTGGAAGGTGATGGCAAAAGATGAAGAAAAGAAAAAGTGTGGAGGGACCACGGGCCGGTTCATAACGATCCTAATTTCCGTTTACAGATAAAAGGCACGTTCTCACTGTATACGCGATTTCCATCGGTCAAGCTGAACTTTCGCAATATAATAACAACATTTCATTCGCAGCACGTGAGGAAAACTACCTAACATGGCAGTAGTCCAAATTCAACATCTCCTGCCACACTTCCATATTCAACTGCCAAGAGACCGGAAAAGCATTTGTTTTTTGAAAAAGAATCGTGATGCACAATTATGACATGGTCCACTGAACAGGCGGCACTTTTGCGAGGCAGCGCAATAATTTCCACTGTTTTCATTGCTGAAATTCTGCAAAACCGGTTATTAGAGGTGATGGGCAGTAAGCAGACTTTTGACGTTCACGAAACACGCGTTTCAAAGCAACAATCTATAAATTTCAGCCCTACGCTAGGCACCACCGTGACTCTTGAAAAGCAGCATACTTCGTTATCTGAGACGTGTTCCCGTACAAGCAGAATTTTCTGAAGTTGCGAATATCTGTTGATAAGTCTTTTTTGTGATGTTTTCCAGTGCTACTTCAACTCTTGAAACTGTGATCGCCACCCCACCCCACTCCTGTCCTCTTCACGGCGTCTCGGAAAAGCCTTTTAGTGACAGCAGCTGGACGTGGGGAATCACCAGATAATTTGAGCCCACCTGTACAAACTTTACGAGGGCCAATAAATCTTTGGACGCACCCCAACCTTACCAGCGTCATTGGTGCTCACCTTTTTAATGGATCGCTGATTGTAGGTGCCGGTCATGACGCGATGACAGTTGAGTGGTCCTGGACGAATTTAACTCGGCGCAGAACCTTTGTCTATGGTTTACTAGTCGTAACACGTGAGACAAAAGTTCACCGACTGCTTATTTTAAGTTTGCGCACAAAAAGAAGTGTAAAAGTAGGCACAACTTAGAAACGTCTCATAGTATAACTGGTACGCCTTTCACCTCCCGCGTGGACGGAGGAATTGTAGTATACTGGGCAGAAAGCATGGAAATAATCGCCGCGTGCGTCACAGGAAGCGAGAATAGTGTGCGATAGTCGACCAGAGCTAGGGCTTGCAAGAGACTGACCCCCGTATTCACAAAACGCTCCTCGATTCGACTTTCACCCTTCACTTGACAGAGTTGAGCACGGTGCGCCGCTCGGCTGAAAATGGCGCTGCGCTACTCAAGAATCACAGCAGATTATCGCTGATGTGCAGTGAATTGTCGTGACTAGAGACGGCGCTCACATCGGCTGTCTCAAGTGAAGGTGGAGCGTTGAGTGAAGGGACGTTCTAGAATTCGGGGGTGAGTGTGACATGCCCGCGGTGGATATGTTCAAGTTTACGCTTGAAGCACTTGAAGCACGCCTCATATGTTGCGGGTCTGGCTGCACAGACCATAAAGGAGCAATGTCACCGATGAAGCTTGATAGTCATTCTGTGCAAGTAACGCCGTGGAGAAATTCCGTGGTCAACTGAAGCGCACGCCGCGCCGACGACCACAGGTTACAGCGACGGCCCCGAAAAACAACGCGGACAGCAAGCCCGGCAGAGACGCCTCTGATACACTGGCTCCCACATATCTGTTAAAAGTTTTCCAGGATCAGCGCGCCTCGTGGAGCATAAAGAACTGGAAAAAGAGAAGAGTAAAAAGAATCGAAATACGGTACACGCAGTGCATGCCCGCTGGTCTCGTAATGTTCCAGACGGTCTTAGGCAGCAAGATTGTATACTGATAAAGCGTTATCACTGGCCAGTTCGTTCTCTCGGCTACTCTGCGCTGCGAGCACGGCCATGATTTCAACGCACGAACACGCACAAATTCGTGACTTTTCGTTCGACATCTTTTACCACGTGGCGCCATTTCATTCTAAAACTTTTTGCGCCAACATCTATGGTACACGGTACTTCACGAAGTTTATAGAAGCCCTCGAGACATAAAATTTAACCGCTTCACTGTTCATGCGCAGCCGTGCAGCTGTGCTAGGAAGCGTGCTTGAAGTAAAAATTGTTTTGGAAAGTGCCCTAAGCGTAAAGTCACACTTAACAAAACAAAACTTCTACCGTGCAAAAGCTTTTGAAGTTT